>CM062295.1:7553698-8153698 GCA_031216915.1 Pictodentalium vernedei | reverse complement strand
ATATGATGTTATTTTATCATAGGGTGGCTTGGAGATTGCACTAGACTTATGGAGTTGACAATACGATGTTATTTTATAATAGGGTGGCCTGGAGAGTGCACTAGACTTATGAAGTTTACAGTATGATGTTGTTTTATAATAGGGTTGCTTGGAGAGTGCATTAGACTTATGGAGTTGACAATATTATGTTATTTTATAATAGGGTGGCTTGGAGGGTGCGCTAGTCTTATGGAATTGACAATATGATGTTATTTTATAATAGGGTGGCTTCGAGAGAGCGCTAGACTTATGGAGTTGACAATATGATGTTATTTTATAATAGGGAGACTTGGAGAGTGCGCCAGTCTTATGGAGATGACAACATCATGTAATTTTATAATAGGGTGGCTTGGCGAGTGCGCTAGTCTTATGGAATTGACAATATGATGTTATTTTATAATAGAGTAGCTTGGAGAGTGCCCTCGTCTTGTGGAATTGACAATATGATGTTATTTTATAATAGGGTGGCTTGGAGAGAGCACTAGTCTTATGCAATTAACAATATGATGTTATTTTATAACAGAGTGGCTTGGAGAGTGCCCTTGTCTTGTGGAATTGACAATATGACGTTATTTTATAATAAGTTGGCTTGGAGAGTGCGCTAGTCTTATGGTGTTGACAGTATAATGTTATTTTATAATAGGGTGACTTGGAGAGTGCGCCAGTCTTATGGAGATGACAACATCATGTAATTTTATAATAGGATGGCTTGGGGAGCGCGCTAGACTTATGGAATTGACAATATGATGTTATTTTATAATAGGGTGGCTTGGAGAGTGCACTAGTCTTATGGAGTTCACAATATCATGTTATTTTATAATAGGGTGGCTTGGGGAGAGCGCTAGACTTATGGAGGTGACAATATGATGTTATTTTATAATAGGGTGGCTTGGAGAGTGCGCTAGTCGTATGGAGTTGACAATATGATATTATTTTATAATAGGGTGGCTTGGTGAGTGCGCTAGACTTATGGAATTGACAATATGATGTTATTTTATTATAGGGTGGCTTGAAGAGTGCGCTAGTCTTATGGTGTTGACAGTATGATGTTATTTTACAATAGGGTGGCTTGGAGAGTGCACTAGTCTCATGCAATTAAAAACATGATGATATTTTATAACAGAGTGGCTTGGAGAGTGCGCTAGTCTTATGCAATTAACAATATGATGTTACTTTATCATAGGGTGGCTTGGAGATTGCACTAGACTTATGGAGTTGACAATGTGATGTTGTTTTATAATAGGTTGGCTTGGAGAGTGCACCAGACTTATGGAGTTTACAATATGATGTTGTTTTATAATAGGGTGGTTTGGGGAGTGCGCTAGACTTATGGAGTTGATAATATAATGTTATTTTATAATAGGGTGGCTTGAAGAGTGTGCCAGACTTATGGAGTTGACATTGTGATGTTATTTTTTAATAGGGTGGCTTGGAGAGTGCGCTAGTCTTATGGAATTGACAATATAATGTTATTTTATCATAGGGTGGCTTGGCGTATGCGCTAGCCTTATTCAATTAACAATGTGATGCTATTTTATAACAGGGTGGCTTGGAGAGTGCGCTCGTCTTATAGAGTTGTCAATATCATGTTATTTTATACTAGGGTGGCTTGGGGAGTACGCTAGACGTTCGGAATTGACAATATGACGTTATTTTATAATAAGGTGGCTTGGAGAGTGCGCTAGTCTTATGGTGTTGACAGTATAATGTTATTTTATAATAGGGTGGCTTGGAGAGTGCACTAGTCTTACGCAGTTAACAATATGATGTTATTTTATCATAGGGTGGCTTGAAGATTGCACTAGACTTATGGAGTTGACAATATGATGTTATTTTATAATAGGGTGGTTTAGAGAGTGCACTAGACTTTTGGAGTTTATAATATGATGTTATTTTATAATAGGGTGGTTTGGAGAGTGCGCTAGTCTTATGGAATTGACAATATGATGTTACTTTATAAGAGGGTGGCTTAGAGAGTGCGCTAGACTTATGGAGTTGATAATATGATGTTATTTTAATAGGATGGCTTGGAGAATGCACTAGACTTATGGAATTGACAATATGATGTTATTTTATAATTGGGTGGCTTGGAGAGAACGCTAGACTTATGGAGTTGGCAATATGATGTTATTTTATAATAGGGTGGCTTAGAGATGCGCTAGGCTTGTGGAGTTGATAATATAATGTTATTTTATAATAGGGTGGCTTGGAGAGTGCGCTAGACTTATGGAGTTGACGATATGATGCTATTTTATAATAAGGTGGCTTGGAGAGTGCACCAGACTTATGGAGTAGACAATATGATGTTATTTTATCATAGGGTGTCTTGGAGAGTGCACTAGACTTATGGAATTGACAATATGATGTTGTTTTCTAATAGGGTGGCTTGGAGAGTGCACTAGCCTTATGTAGTTTACAATATGATGTTGTTTTATAATAGGGTGGCTTGGAGAGTGCACTAGACTTATGGAGTTGACAATATGATACTATTTTATAATAGAGTGGCTTGGAGAGTGCACTAGTCTAATGCAATTAACAATATGACGTTATTTTATAATAGAGTGGCTTGGAGATCTAGTCTTATGGAGTTCACAATATGGTGCTATTTTATAATAGGGTGGCTTGGAGAGTGCACTAGACTTATGGAGTTGACAATATGGTGCTATTTTATTTTAGAGTGACTTGGAGAGTGCACTAGACTTATGGAGTTTACAATATGATGTTGCTTTTTTAATAGAGTGGCTTGAAGAGTGCTCTAGACTTATGGAGTTGACAATATGATGCTATTTTATAATCGGGTGGCTTGGAGAGTGCGCCAGTCTTATGCAAATAACAATATGATGTTATTTTATAATAGGGTGGCTTGGAGAGTGCACTAGACTTATGGAGTTGACAATATGATGCTATTTTATAATAGGGTGGCTTGGAGAGAGCGCTAGACTTATGGAGTTGACAATATCATGTTATTTTATACTAGGGTGGCTTGGGGAGTACGCTAGACGTTCGGAATTGACAATATGACGTTATTTTATAATAAGGTGGCTTGGAGAGTGCGCTAGTCTTATGGTGTTGACAGTATAATGTTATTTTATAATAGGGTGGCTTGGAGAGTGCACTAGTCTTACGCAGTTAACAATATGATATTATTTTATCATAGCGTGGCTTCGAGAGTGCTCTAGTCTTGTGGAATTGACAATGTGATCTTATTTTATAATAGGGTGGCTTGGAGAGTGCTCTGGACGTATGGAGTTGACAATATGATGTTATTTTATAATAGGATGGCTTGGAGAGAGCGCTAATCTTATGGAGTTGACTTCAACAGAAACAAAATAAAACTTCGAATCAAAATAAATTCAAAAACTGCCCGACACTTTAGCCTTTCCGTTTGTTTTAACCTATTTTCGTATACTGTCTATCCCATTCCCCTTTTGTTGCTCATCGGTGGGTGTTTTGAACAGATGATGGAGAACTACAAAGCTAGGGCACCATTCATTCTGACATTATATGGTCCTTCTGCTGGTTACAACTATTACAGTTACTAACATTAATACAAATACAACCTTCCTTAACTTGTTTCTGTACTTCATTACCCGCCACCGCTAAATTGTTCACTGTTATTGACTTCTACTGTGCACATTATGGTACTACCATGTTCTACCACTTGTACTGGCTTCTGATATTACCAGTTATGCTGGCTTTATCATCTACCCATGCTATTACTAGCACGGAGTTATAGTACCATCCCTCTTCTGTCGGCTGTCCGTATCACTGATACCAGTATCTAGCTTGCATCCCCTCCATCTCCCCCCGGCTACCACTAGTAGACCTATTATCGGCTTTCACTTCTTATGGCTTCTGACACCAGGCCATTCAACTGCCCCCAAGGACAGAAACACTACAACCGGTTTGCTAGCCTATATTAACTCAATTGTTGCTATTGGATTGCGTTCTTTTTCTTGGAATACTAGCACCACCACTTGCTACTTTTGTCATCAGTTATCACCAGGAATGTAAACAAACCCTTAACATAATGTGGCAATCTAAATATTCACGGAAAAGTATTCCAGTTTAACTTAATTATCCTCCAATCCCGTATCGTAAACTCATAGAATTACCAATTAAAATATCTGTCATATTTGGCTCGAGTTTCCTCCCGTATCGTTTGTTTTTTTGTTTTGTTTTTTTTTGTTTTGTTTTGTTTTAGGGAAATGGTAGACAGCCAGTCTGGCTATGCCATTTCCCAAAAGTATACATTTCGACTGCTGTGAATTTTTGTAGAATAACAGCACTATTTAATTGTTTTAGTTTGTTCTGTTGAATAAAACATCCTTCTTAAGGGAGTGACTATAATCCATTAAAATACAAAATTTAAATGAATGGTATTAACTGAAAACAAACTTATTAAAAAGTACCTTGGTACATCTTCGTATTATCCCAAACATCATGATAAGCCGTGGTGAAAGATGGTGTTTTGGAACAATTCTTTAGCACGAAACTCTCCATTTTGTAGTATTACAACCCAACAGTCCAAACGGGTGATCTCAATGAACCGAAGGTTGTTGCACGCTCGATGCTACATGTAAGTTGTATGCAGTACCATGGAGTGAAATACCTCTGATCCACACACATCTGGAATACTGGAACGTTAGGGGAAAACGTCATCAATCAATCTCCTACCACCACCAACCCGCACGTCACCAGTCAAACTCCTACCACCACCAACCCGCACGTCATCAGCCAAACTCCTTCCACCACCAACCCGCACGTCACCAGTCAAACTCGTACCACCACCAACCCGTACATCATCAGTCAAACTCCTACCACCACCAACCCGCACGTCACCAGTCAAACTCCTACCACCACCAACCCGCACGTCATCAGTCAAACTCCTAACCCCACCAACCCGCACGTCATCAGTCAAACTCCAACCACCACCAACCCGCACGTTACCAGTCAAACTCCTACCCCCACCAACCCGCACGTCATCAGTCAAACTCCTACCACCACCAACCAACACTTCATCAGTCAAACTTCAACCACCACCAACCCGCATGTTACCAGTCAAACTCCTACCCCCACCAACCCGCACGTCATCAGTCAAACTCCTACCACCACCAACCCGCACGTTACCAGTCAAACTCCTACCACCACTAAACCGCGAGATGATGTCAATTCAGTCAACTCGCTAACGCCTACCACACTGCAACGTTTGATGACGTGAAAACTGTTACGCTGTGACTGTGGTCACAGCGTACCAGCTTTCACTACGTCAAACGTCATGGTGTTTCGCTTGTACGAAAACTATTACCACTATATCAGATTTCCAATCTTGGTATTTATTTTTTGTCAACAATAACTAAAATATTTTGTGAATATTCAATTTGTATCGTCACGAAAATTATCCACATCATCAGGATATTCATTTTTTACAGACGTCAAGATATACTCTTATAAAAGTTGTTACGAGGCGTCCAGAACTTTAAAGCCTTTAACCCTTTACCCAACGAAGACGATATCAAAATTTATTATTTTAAATATCATTTTTTCATATTTAAAAAAAAAATTCAACAAATCCATATCATGTGACCCCTCGTTGGAACGAGCTCGACGAGCGCGTTCCAACGAGAGATCACTTGATATGGTTTTGTTGAAATTTTTTGAAAATTAATATTTTTTCAACTGCTGAATTTGCATATTACGCGGGCGGATGCGGGCAATTCGTTGGGTAAAGGGTTAAGAAATGTTCTTGTCGTTCAGCCATTGTTTATTTAGTTTAAACAATATTTATTGACAGAAACACTGCAATTGCATACAATATAGTTTACAACAATAACTAAACAAAAACAACATGCAGATACAATTTTAAGATAATGGATGCAGTATACAGTTATATGAATAAATGAAGCAAAATGATGAAGGGATTCAACAGAAAGCTTAATGCTTATATTAGTCGTCTCCCGTGGGTCTTTAAGTTACTGAGTACATATAGCATGAACTGCTGGCGGAACACAAAATACAGATTGTTTAAACTGTATGTGGAAAGATTTTAGAATATCTAGATAAGTAGAGTAAAATAAGGTGTTTAATAGTGATTAGAGAAGAAAACAGGAGAGGGATGAAAAGATACGAGAAGAGAAACCAACCTGAAATCAAACTTAACCATGTCAAAAATCGAACTAAATTCAAAACACTGGTTAGAGGGCACTGACTTAATTAATGCACCATTCAAACCCTTGAGAGGACGTAACTACTGAAGTGGCGGGGCAATCGCGAAGTAACCAACAGTGACAGCAGGTCAGAGTCAAAGTTGATTTTATTGTGAACTTAATGAAAGAAGTTCAAAGAGCGGTGATGGCGGTACATACGGATAACATCGATCTGTGTGTGTAGCCGTTGTTTACCACGACATGGATAACTCTTCACCCAACGCGGGAAGCAGTTGACAATCGCAAAATAAATTCTTAAATAGCTAAACTTTCACAACCCTTGTCACAAGAACACCACCCATAACCCCTCACCGGAACGAGCCCAACAAGTTCGCTCCAATGAGGTATCACAAGCTATGTTCCTGGGACAAAAAATGAAAACATAATAAAATCTGAATGATGATTTGTGTGTACAGCACAGGGCGGTCTTAGTTACTATGTTGGTCAAGGGGGGTAAGGGTACAATTCACCTACGCGAACCGTTTCGGTCCCATAATATATTCCTGGACCGTTTCAAAAACTAAGCGATTTGCATCTTCACTTAAGAGCTCGGACCCGTGCAATAGTGTAGTTAAATTCACAGGAAACGGTATTTGCCCGATAGTGATGGTCCGAACAGTCGAGTAGAGCTGACATGACAGCAAAACAAAATTATTATTTGTAACACCTGAATAGATTTAGAATGAAAATGTCGTCGGTGGAAAGACTTTTTTACATGTGACAAATGAGCGTTCCAGCAATCAAGTTGTTTTGAGATTAGTTGTGATAGGTAACAGCGTGCCACGGATGCTTCTAACATTTCACGCCCACACATTCTCCAAACACCGAAAGAGTACATCATAACGTAGTTTACAATATGAAATCTTAAAAATAGATACAGTTGTTTTCTTCCTAGACCTAAAATTGTAAGGTGGAGGGGAGTACACTCCCACGTGAACACGCAACACGCTTGTGCTCTCTCATGGTTCCATCCACTCGACGTCTACGTCAACCACTCGTCCACGTTCGACAAGGCGTCATCGCGATGCTAGGGATTAACTTGCCTTGATTTTGTTGTGTATGTATAACCATTGATATGTTTTGAATAGCATCACGCACTAGCATCACGCAGTTCTTGCCTTTTCCACGTGAGACATGGGGGGTTACGAATGAATCCCCAAGTGAGGTCTTATCGTACATATATTACGTCCTCATCCGGGTTTTGTGGGAGCATAACGCTGTTGTTGGATTATCCTAGGAAGGTTGCTCACCATTTGCGTAACATGAACAGGAGGCGACACTTATGCAAAAATGTCGGGAGCAATAGAATAATTTCATTTTTGTTTGTCCTAAAAATGTAGCTTATGACCCCCTCGTTGGAACTATCTTGATAACGTTCATATAATAACCGTATCGTTAAAAGAGAATGGCGTCATACCGTGGTGCATGTTTAAATGGTGTTTGACACAAGAGTCAGAATGGCAGTGAAGTCACAGCATGGCTAATCACGCGATTTGCCATGTCAATAACCCTGGAGCTGGTCCCAAACGGCCATTGTATACTACTTCTCTAGGAAGTGGTCGACTTCCTTTAGCTTTTTTTCGTATGTAAGAGCGAGTTATAGCTGATGTTACGCCTTTCGCTCTTCATGAGCGGAGTGCTTAAAAACGATTTGTTTATATTTTCTAGGTTTATTCTATGGTATGGAGAACACAAAAAGTGTTGTAAGCACTTTAAACTCGGCAGTTGTACAAATGAAGAACGAATGCGTCATCTCTTGCTCCCAGAACAGTAGCTGTGTATCCTTCAACATCAAAGACAATGGAGATGGTACTTTCGACTGTGAGCTGCTAAGATCGTATGTGCCAGCTATTGATGCACGAGCTGGGTGGCGTTATTACAGTATATGTCAATTTTAACTGCATCATTGGCGATAAGAAATGAAAACCTATGACAAAGTTAGTTTTCCTAAGAAATGTTCACAAAAATTCCTTTTTTAACTGATCGGAGTTATTAATTCTACATTTATGATTGATGGAGTCATTCAGACATTTTCATAGCAGTTTGATGTTTACAGATAACATGCAAGCTTCACTGACATATTTACAGGACAGTCGCAGTGGACTGGTAGTAATCCACGCGTGGGCGGTGATGTCAATGCATGTGTTTACCTTGTAAGAAAAAGCATCATCATCAAAATTTTAATTAATGAAGCACCGGGTTATACCGGGTTGTACCGAGTTTGTATCGGGTTCTACCGGGGTTGTACCGGGTTTTACCGGGTTATACCCGGTGCTTCATTAATTAAATTTTTGGTGATTATTCCTATAATTAGTGTTTGGAATGTAATATTATTGCATCCGTAGAAATATCGTCCATCCGTGGAAAGTGACCAGTCCATGGCGGTCGTACTGTACTGGAGCTTGCACCATTATTCGATTAGTTTACTATTGAGCTGTAACAGGATGGGGTGGGGAGATAAAAACACCCCAGGAGAAAAATCACGAACCACAACTCCTGTTAAACCACAGATTCGTAGGGATCTGGGGCACCCAGAATGGATTTGGTAAATCAATAGGTGAAACCAAAATTTACCTCTGAAGATACACAAAAACTCTAATGGCTATGATTGATCATTATTTATTTTAAACAAATGATTCTCTACCTGAGAATTTGATGAAAATGTGTGAAAATGGAAAATGACTGTGAAAGGATGGGGGGTGAAGAATGAGCCCTAGACTGACATTGGGAAAGCAATAAAACAATGTTGCTAATTCCCCCCACTTTACAAAGGGTTGTTTACTGCCGGATACCAAAGGTTTTAGGAAAAAGGGCGAAATGGCTCGGCGCCATTTTACCTAGGGTTGCTCCACTGGTATCAAGTAGAAAAGCATAGAAATCAGATATATCTGATTTCTATGTAGAAAAGTCTACAATTGGGGCACTTGTCTATAATTAGTGCATTCCCCAGAGCAAGCGCCATGAATGACGTCACTTGCACCAGGCAATACACTCGCTACAAACGAGTGCAACCCAGCAACCCGTGAAGTAGGTATAAAGGTATTCCCTTCTATCAACCTTGTTCAAAGGTTATCGGCACAGCAAGATTTATGCTTTCGCCAATTTGTGAAAAGGGCACTTTTACTGAGTGAAAGCAGCCTTATATAGGAAATATGGGGTAGAATTAATGAAATCTGATTGATTCCTCGTTTTGAAAATAGCCAACGAGAAGATGACTTAAAAATAGCCAATGAAATTCGTTGATTCATCTGTGACAAGGAGAAAACAGGAAGTGTAAATTTACCAAAATAAACGAAACCAAAACAGAACAACGTACTTCGGTATGTAATTATTTCTTTAAAAAAACGACAACCATTACAGAGCGTTCATGACGTAGTCGATTAGTATTTTTTTTTGTCTTTGAAACTGAAGGAATATTTACATTGAAACGAGTACGCATTTGCTGTCTACATATTGAACAAATTCTCCCATAGTTTCGGGCAAATGTGGCAGTTTGTTAAATATGGAGCTAAAAGTTAGATTTACTCCCCCAAACCGGACATCGTTGCGAATGTCTCTGAAAGTGAATTCTGACATTTTTAATGTTATCTGCACCATGGTAAGTGTATTTTTCAATGTGAGGAGAGGATAGCTCAAATCTGTAAATAAGTGTTTGTATAGGGTGAGCACATTGTTGTTGAATGACCTCAAAAGAAAATATGGGGGTCTCTTAATAACCCAGTTATGTTATAAATGTAGACGGTCGTTCATAGTCAAAACTTCATGTATTGCATTGTTTGTCTTTACCAAACCCTGTTTGGGAAGACTCTTGTTATTCTTTTTAAAAAATGTTTCTTCATTAGTCTGTGTGAAACACACAGACTATTGTTTTTGCACGGTTTCTTTTTCTTTTTTTTTTCTTCTTTTTTTTTTCTTCTTCTTCTTCTTCTTCTTCTTCTTCTTCTTCTTCTTCTTCTTCTCCTGTCTTCTGTCTTCTCATCACTTTTTTGTCCGCAAGATAACTCGAAAACTAATTGCCCTATCTCGTTAATTTTTGGTATGCTGATAGACAGCCACAAGTTCTCGGCCACTTATGTTTTTCAGATTCCTGGGGTATCAGGGGTGCCTGTAGGGGTGTTTTGAAAGTGGGTCACGCCCATATCTCAGGCGTGGTATGACCTACAGACCTGGGACCAACACCAAATGAGTCGACACTCGATGGAGGTTCAAAATATGGGTCAAGGTCACGGAGGTCATCTAGGAGTCATTGAGTGCATTTTTCACAATTGCTGGAAATCACATTTTTTGACCCCCTAAAGTATTCCTGACGTACATACACGCATTTTGACGTAAAAAAATTGGGCGTTGCCAAAATGTTTTAAAGTGGGTCACGCCCATATCTCAGGTGTGGTATGGTGTATGGACCTGGGATCAACACCAAATGAGGTGACACTTGATGGAGATTCAAAATATGGGTCAAGGTCACAGAGGTCACTTAGGGGTCATTGAGTGCGTTTTTCAGAATTGCTGGAATTCACATTTTTTGACCCCCTAAAGTATTCCTGACGTACATACATGCATTTTGACGTAAAAAAGTGGGCATGGCCAAATTTTTTGAAACTGGGTCACGCCCATATCTCAAGCGTGGTATGACCTACGGACCTGGGACCAACACCAAATGAGTCGACACCCAATGGAGGTTCCAAATATGGGTCAAGGTCACGGAGGTCAACTAGGAGTCATTGAGTGCATTTTTTAGAATTGCTGGAAATCACATTTGTTGACCCTCTAAACTATTTCTGACATACACACATGCATTTTGATGTAAAAAAAGTGGGCGTGGCCAAAAGTTTTGAAAGTGGGTCACGCCCATATCTCAGGCGTGGAATGACATATGGACCTGCGACCAACACCAAATGAGTCGACACTTGATGGAGATTCAAAATATGGGTCAAGGTCACAGAGGTCACCTAAGGGTCATTGAGTGCATTTTTCAGAATTGCTGGAAATCACATTTTTTGACCCCCTAAAGTATTCCTGACGTACACAAATGCATTTTGACATAAAAAAGTGGACGTGGCCAAAAATTTTGTGAAAGTGGGTCACGCCCATACCTCAGGTGTGGTATGACGTATGGACCTGGGACCAACACCAAATGATTCGACACTTGATGGAGATTCAAAAAATGGGTCAAGGTCACAGAGGTCACCTAGGGGTCATTGAGTGCATTTTTCAGAATTGCTGGAAATCACATTTTTTGACCCCCTAAAGTATTCCTGACGTACACACATGCATTTTTACGTAAAAAGTGGGCGTGGCCAAAATTTTTGAAAGTGGGTTACGCCAATATCTCAGGTGTGGTAGGACCTACAGACCTGGGACCAACAAAATGAGTTAATACTCGATGAAGGTTCAAAATATGGGTCAAGGTCACGGAGGTCAACTAGGGGTCATTGAATACATTTTTCAGAATTGCTGGAAATCACATTTTTGATCCCCCAAGGTATTCCTAACGTACACACATGCATTTTGATGTAAAAAAGTGGGCGTGGCCAAAATTTTTGAAAGTGGGCCACGCCCATATCTCAGGCATGGTATGACGTATGGACCTGGGACCAACATCAAATCAGTCGACACTTGAGGGAGACTCAAAATATGGGTCAAGGTCATAGAGGTCACCTAGGGGTCATTGAGTGCATTTTTCAGAATTGCTGGAAATCACATTTTTTTATCCCCTAAAGTATTCCTGATGTACACACATGCATTTTGACATAAAAAAGTGGGCGTTGCCAAAAATTTTGTGAAAGTTGGTCACGCCCATACCTCAGGCGTGGTATGACATATGGACCTGGGACCAACACCAACACTTGATGGAGATTCAAAATATGGGTCAAGGTCACAGAGGTCACCTAGGGGTCATTGAGAGCATTTTTCAGAATTGCTAGAAATCACATTTTTTTATCCCCTAAAGAATTCCTGATGTACACACATGCATTTTGACGTAAAAAAAAAGTGGGCGTGGCCAAAACTTTTGAAAGTGGGTCACGCCTCTTTCTCAAGCGTGGTATGACCTACGGACCTAGGACCAACACCAAATGAGTCGACACTCGATGGAGGTTCAAAATATGGGTCAAGGTCACGGTCAACTAGAGGTCATTGAGTGCATTTTTTATAATTGCTGGAAATCACATTTTTTGTCCCCAAACCATTCCTGAGATTCATACATGCATTTTTATGTTAAAACAGTGGGCGTGGCCAAACAATTTGAATGTGGGTCACGCTCATATCTCAAGCATGGTATGATAAATGGACTTGGAACACACAGACTATTGTTTTTCTTTTTTTCTCTTCTTTTTTTCTTCTTCTTCTTCTTCTTCATCTTCTTCTTCTTCGCCTTCTTCTTCTTCTTCTTCTTCTTCTTCTTCTTCGCCTTCTTCTTCTTCTTCTTCTTCTTCTTCTTCTGTCTTCTCATCACTTTTTTGTCTGCAAGATAACTCGAAAACTAATTGCCCTATCTCATTAATTTTTGATATGCTGACAAGTTCTCGGCCACCTATGTTTTTCAGATTCCTGGGGTATCAGGGGTGTCTGTAGGGGTGTTTCGAATGTGGGTCACGCCCATATCTCAGGCGTGGTATGACCTACAGACCTGGGACCAACACCAAATGAGTCGACACTTGATGGAGATTCAAAATATGGGTCAGGGTCAAGGAGGTCACCTAGGGGTCATTAAGTGCATTTTTCATAATTGCTGGAAATCACATTTTTGACCCCCCAAAGCATTCCTGAGGTCCATACATGCATTTTTATGTTAAAAAAAGGGCGTAGCCAACATTTTTGAAAGTGGGTCATGCTCATATCTCATTCGTGGTATGATGAATGGACCTGGAACTAACACCAAATGAGGCGACACTTGATGGAAATTCAAAATATGGGTCAAGGTCACGTAGGTCACCTAGGGGTCTGCCTGAAAGAGGTCACCAAATTCATCAAGTGCGTATTATTCAGAAATACTGGGAAATGAATTTTATTACACCTTAATGCATTTCTAAAGTTTATGAACGTATTTCATCTCCCAAATTGGTGGGCAGAGCCAAAAATGTCCATTTCTGATTCGAGTATCGAACCCTTTGAATGCTGGTCACATGTATGCCTTTTCTGGTTTCTTATAAATAAGTGTTCTGATTCCAGTATGAATATCTGTAAATACTGTTAACGAAAACCCATTTCTGATTTGTTTAAAAATATTTTACTCCTGAAAATAAGCCTCCATAAATTCTCTTTCTGTATAGTTTATTCCTGATACTTTAACCCTTTTCACACAGACATGAATTTACTGGGTGCAGTAATTTCTGTTTCTCTAGTTATTGTTTTGTTTTTTTTTGTTTTTTTTTGCTAAGCACCAGGTAAATCCAACTACCTGCTTTACGTTTTAGTTGAAATATTGTAATGAAAAGTGTAGTATATATTTTTACTTAATGATATCTTTAATGATTTAAGTATAGAAATTATGATTTTAATTGTGTTTGACATTATTTTTTAGCTTTTGAATATGATAACCATGGAAAATGGATATTATTGGTAAAAGAGGAAATTTTTGAAATTGCCAAAAAGTTGACGGAGCGAACTGGAATGGGTTGAATATTGAGTATGAGGCCATTACTGTTAATTATAGCTTGGCACCGCCTTCTCATGCCCCCAGTCGGGTTCCTGGTGGACCTTTGTGGGATGTTGTTCCATTCTTGGGCCAGAATGTCACCAAGCTCCTGATCACTTCTTTGCTGGACTGTACTGGATGAAATTGCAAGGTGCAACTTGTCACGATATCTGTATTTTATTATATTTTGTTGAATATAGAAATGATGAGAACTGTCGGTATTGAATGTTAGGGGGTTAAGCAAATTATTTGACCACTGCAGGTAAATATAATTTGCTGGTAAAGGTCTTGATGTTTGAATTAGTTAGCAGCGATTGTTATTGTTTGAAAACATTACTGTTCGGGGTAGTGATGTGCGGAGATAATTGTAGTGTGTAGTCCGTGCAGTTGATGCGGGTACTGGGTATTTAGAAGCTGTTTTGTGTATTGGTGGGACTGTCTCTGATATTTGCGCTGAAGGAGAGTGGTCGATTTGTCAACTGCTCGACGTGTTGGTGGAGAAAGTTTTCAATGATTTTATATCAAGATCAGAGGTTGGTTATACTTGTATATAACGCTATTTTGTGTTGCCAATAATTCAGAAACGTTGAGCGGTTTTCGATTTGAGTGATTCGCTTATCGCTGTTCAATACAATTTTAAGGTCATAGTGTAGTGTTCGCAGACGTGCTTATTGTGCCACCGGGTACGTGTTTAATGTGCCATCGGGCACGTGTTTACTGTGCCATTGGGTACATGACATTTTGGGCCTTCTGAACTTTGTGTTCGTTGGTACGTGGCAGGTACGAAACGCCTATTGAGGGCACCTGCATATTTTGTACTATTCGGTACGTGTCGTTGGATTATTTGTCTGTGATTAAATTTACGCGTGATTAAATGTACAAATTATTTCGTTTTATATTCATTCGGTTCTAGCGGTTGGAAATTGCTATTAAGCTTGGTAGTATATGATGCGTTTTCATATTCAGGTTTTTACAAGTTTCGGCAACCCACAGTTGGTGTATTGTTGTCCTTTGAGAATGGTGGAGGGTCTGCTCTTACAGCAGTGTTGACCTAAGTGTGGTTGGTGTGTGGCGTTGGTCTATGTAATGTCGGAATGCTGTCGACTCAAATAATACAACTTACTTCAACGGAGTTCATGTGACTAGTGCAGCTGAAAGCAATTAACTGTAACTTACTATACAATGTATATTTATACGCCTGAAGGAGCTTTTGTACCCAAATCACTGACGTTACTTTCCTGCCTGATTTGCTGATTTGACAAACACACTGATAGAATGCACAACTGTGCCAAATATGACTTGTATGTGGCTGTGTTAAAGCTTGCGTGATATTGTGTAACGTATGATACGTGTACCAGAGTATATAGTATAAACAGTTTCTGTAGTGTAGCAATTAGCAGGACTGTGTAAGGCCTTCAACCGAAACTGCAGTGTAGCATTTAATGGACCTGTAGCATTTCATTCGTTTTATCCGATATTCTAAAAAGTGGTGTTTACTTTAAAAAAAAAGAATTATATTTGCTTGGCAGACACTGATTGCAGAAAACATCCTAATCATTCACATATTTTCTTCATGTTTTACCATCATCACATCATCTTCTTGGTATCATGTTGTATTTTGGGTAAATGAGTATGCAATCCTGTGTATTTGCACAAAAGAAAGAGGTTGACCCATAATTTAACTTGAATAAATATTTATGTAGATCTTACTTAATCTGGAATTTGTGACTCACTGCCTGCCATTGGGAGTTGTCGCTATTATTTGTGACACAACTCATACCAGATATGTTCGACTGAATTGAGGTCCGGGGATCTTGCTGGTCAGTCCATACGCTCAATCTCCTTTCTCTGTCGGTACTCCCCGACAGCATGGGCAACATGCGGACGGGCATTATCGTCCATCAGAAAGAATCTATCACTCACTGCACTTGCATACAATCTGACGAGGACATCAAGGATCTCATCAATATAACGCTGTGCAGTCAATGCCCCACGTTCAAGGACACAGAGTTCTGTACGTCCATCCTTGCTGACGCCGCCCCAGGCCATGATTGGCCCTCCACCATAGCGGTCATGCTCAGCAATATTGGGTGCATGGAATCGCTCTGTTGGTCTTCTCTATACCCTAGAACTCCTATCTCTGTGGTCTAAGCAGTACCTTGACTCATCTGTAAAAAGGGAAGGCCGCCAATCTTCTCTGGTCCACCCAACGTGCTCCATGGCCCATTCATATCGTGCCTGGCGGTGGTTCTGGGACATCGGAATGCAAATACATTGTGTTCTCGATCGGAGACCACATTCGTGGCCCGGATATTCTGCGTCGAAACATTTACCCCGGGTGCATTCTGAAGGTCACTGCGAAGCTGGTTTGCTGTGGCAAAGCGGTTCCTACGGGCCTGAATGATCAAACACCGGTCTTCAGTTGCAGATGTTGCCCTGCCTCTGCCACCACAATGCCGTCTTACTGGTGTGCCATACTGCTGAAATCTTGCCCGGGCCCTGGTGATCACCGTATGGTGCCCGCCAAGGGCTTCACCAACCTAACGATGGGTAGTTCCTTCCCCCACCATCCCTACAGCCCGTCACATTCTGCTTCAGACAAGTATCTTCTTACATTTGCATTTGTCATATTCAATTATTAAATCACAAGGGTTTGTGTTGAAATGAAGACTGCATACCTTACGCATGTCATGTACATGTAGAAAGTACAGGAAAACATCATGAAAATCATGGTGTACATGCTTTCCATGACTATCACGAAAAGTCTGCCTGACAAGAGAGCTAATGAAAACACTGGGGGCCATTTCAATACATTACTCAATCATATCAATCAAAAATATCGCAAATATATCGGAAGCAAATTTTTCAATGATGTGTCAAATATTTGGCGCTTAGCAAACTTTGAGTAGTATATTTTTTTAATTTGTTTTTTCACCGTCAATTTTACACTGCTCAAAAACAAGATGTACGATTTCAACCAGTTTCATAGCAGTTTGATGTTTACAGATAACATACAGTACGTGGAGAGTGTATTATCACAAAATCACCCGCAGAGTGGAGATTACACCCCAGTAATAATTGCAAATTTATTGCAAAGCCTAACCAGCACAAGCAAAGTTTCAGCCAATGGACCTCCGGGTTAAACCCGGAGGTCCATTGGCTGAAACATTGCTTGTGTTTTTTGTCGATGTGTACAAAATTTTAAAGTTATAGCTAGGGTGATAACTCCACTCCGCGGGTGATTTAGTTACAATCCACTCTCCACGTACTGTAAAGCTTCACTGACATATTTACAGTACAGTCGCTGTGGACTGGTCGTAATCCACGAGTGGGCGGTGATGTCCACGCATGCGTTTACCGAGTAATAAAAATCATCAGCAAAAGTTTAAGTATTGGATCACCGAGTTATACCCGGTGCTTCATTAATTAAATTTTTGATGATTATTCCTATAATTAGTGTTTGGAATCTAATATTATTGCGTCCGTAGAAATATCGTCCATCCGTGGAAAGTGACCAGTCCATGGCGGTCGTATTGTACTGGAACTGGCACCATTATTCGATTAGTTTACTATTGAGCGTTCATGACGTAGTCGATTAGTATTTTTTTTTTGTCTTTGAAACTGAAGGAATCTTTACATTGAAACGAGTACGCATTTTCTGTCTACATATTGAACAAATTCTCCCATAGTTTCGGGCAAATGTGGCAGTTTGTTAAATATGGAGCTAAAAGTTAGATTTACTCCCCCAAATCGGACATCATTGCGAATGTCTCTGAAAGTGAATTCTGACATTTTTAATGTTATCTGCACCATGGTAAGTGTATTTTTCAATGTGAGGAGAGGATAGCTCAAATCTGTAAATAAGTGTTTGTATAGGGTGAGCACATTGTTGTTGAATGATCTCAAAAGAAAATATGGGGGTCTCTTAATAATCCAGTTATGATATAAATGTAGACGGTCGTTCATAGTCAAAACTTCATGTACTGCATTGTTTGTCTTTTCCAAACCCATTTTGGGAAAGACTCTTATTATTCTTTTTCAAAAATGTTTCTTCATTTTTTTTTTTCTGTTTTTTAATATTTTTTTTTCGCCGTCAGTTTTGCACTGCTCAGAAACGAGCTGTACGATCTCAACCAAATTTATGTAATGTCAAAAATGTAGTAAAATGAGGTATCGTCATATCTGTGAAAACGCTTATTTTCAAAATATTCTCCCAAAACCATCAAAATTTCACCATTTTACAAAATTGTTTGTAGTTATTTAGCTCCAATGTTCCACACATTTAGAGCATAATATGATAGACCAAAATCATCACACAAATATTTCAAAATTAACCCCTGTTGGCCAAAATGACATGAATATAGAATTTTTTTCTTCAAAATTGACCAACTCCAAGGGCAAATTTCTCTAATTGCAAGGTTATTGTAACAATTATTTTGGTATGGATAGATGTAACTGTGATTGCAGAAGAAATTTACTGTTTAGTTTGGGGGGGGGGGTATATAGGAATTACCCTGTCCGTCCGTCCGTCCGTCCGTCCGTCCGTCCGTCCGTCCGTCCGTCCGTCCGTCCGCCCGCCCGCCCGTCCGTCCGTCCGTCCGTCCGTCCGTCATACCGTCTGTCCATCCTTGTAAACTCCTAAACCGTTTGAAGAATTTTCATGAAACTTTACATAATGGAAGAACTCAATATAATTCCGTTCTGACATTTCCAAGGGGAGATAATCTAACTGATACATTTCAGGCGCGGGGGGTATCACTTTGTGAGCTTGCTCACAGTACCTCTAGTTAATCTCAGATTTAACCCTCAAGCAGTATGAGGGCGAGAATAAGAGTACCGTTTGAAAATGCCCAAATTAGCCATCTTTGGTTGCTTTTTTCTATCAATTTGGAAAGGGTTAATTACAAAAACTTTTCATGTTTGTATTCACAATTGACTACCGAGCATATTTGCTGTTGTAAGTTTGGTTGTAAAGTTTAACCCTATCCCATTCTGGTTGCATAAAAAAGTAGGTACCTTCCAAAAAAAACTCCAATTTTTCAGAATTTGGAAAGTTCAAGTGACAGTTTACTCAATTTTTAATTGATTGAGAACTGAATGTTTTCAATGGCTACATGCAGCAGTCAAAGTATGACAACTTTTGTTTTATATGCTATTATTAACAGTTTAACCCTTAAGATGCGAGACTTTCCATAAGGGTACCGGTGGAATAATTGTTATTTTTACATGAGATTTCTCAGCACTGGAGCCATATTTTCTCAAAACGTTTCCCATGAGAAGATGGGCATTCACACACGAACAATTTCGCTGTTATCTGTTTTATTCAAAGTTTTAACTCTCATCCAGTTGTCGGGCCTTAATTGGAGTACACTCAAATTGTACATGTTCATTCAAATACCAAGATTCAAAATTCCTCCAAGCTCAAGATGTGATTGATGACAAGTCTTTGGAAACGGAGATGCTTTATTTATTTACACTATCATCAATACTATCAGCAGTCATTCTATTTCTATCGGTTAGGCACTTAATATAGCCTTAAAAACCTACCAACTCTGTTTTACAAGCTGATTTACACCGATTACTGAGAGAAAAACTTTAATTTTCGTGAATTTTGCTGCATTCTATACTAATTTTTTCCTGTCATTAAATCCAAACCCAAACAACTTGATCTCCTTTCTGAAGTAACAAACTGTTTGACGGAAAATGGTTTGCACATGTAAATGAACGTTGCTTTTCACGCTTTAGTCACACATTTAACTCTCCAGGACACTGACATGGAAAATACTATCATGATACAAAGGATTAAAGTAAACACTGTCAACGCTACTGTAATTATCTTTGAATCAGAATGAATTATGGGTAATTGTGTTCTTGTCAATAGTGCATCATTCTGGTATTGATTATTTGGATTTTCCTAAAGGGAAAATCTATTTGTTATTGCATTGATTATTTTTTTTATTATTATTTGGATTTTCCTGAAGGGAAAATCTATTTGTTATTGCATTGATTATTTTTTTATTATTATTATTATTATTATTATCATTATTATTATTATTATTATTATTATTATTATTATTATTATTATTATTATTCCACACTTTTTATTTTCACTATTTCTCGAAAACGCTCTGAACGATTTTTTTTAAAGTTTCTGAACTCATAAAGGGTCATAAGTTGTAACTAATCATCATATTCCCATTTTTCTGAAAATGTTTTAGTTAACCCTTTATGCCAAAAAACACAAAAAATTCGGCAGCTCATATCTTTGGACTGGAAAGGGCGATTGACTTGAAATTTTCTCAGACATGTCAGCAATACGCCCCTCTATCAGCATATGGTACAAAAATGTATCTAGTTAACACCTTTCTGCCAAAACGTTTTTCGTAACGAAAATAAAATTCGAAATTTTACCATTTTTGAACTCAATCTCGGGACAGGGATTTGCTGAACCATCTAAAATAGCTTAGATATGAAGACTGTATCACCGAATTGTAAAAACCATCGAAAAAATTTCGATTTGAATTTCCGACAATCCAAAATGGCGGCCGAAAAATCGAATTTTTATTTTCGGTTATTTATGCGTTTCAGGCCATTTGGCGACCAAAAAAAAACTTTGTTGCACCAGAAAAATTTTCGGTTTGGACAAATTTTCGACCAAAAGTCGGAAATTTTTGTTACGACCGGGCTACTTTGCTGTCACAGTACTCAGCAACGGGGATGATTTGAAAGCTTCTAAGGCTAGAAATGTTGAACTCACAGTGTACATGAACAGTTATCGTCTTTTGGAATTGGTGTTGTTCTTCGTTTGGCTTCTGCTAGCAGTCAAACATGGCTTTGGGACACTGTGACCAAAAATTGAAAAAAAGTTTCTCGTGTTTTTTTTTTTACTTTATTATGTCTAGATTCATTATTTCTCATAAATAAAAACTATCAATGATGGACATGAGTTCTAATAAATAAAACCATCAGTATTTGGGGCAAGATGTTTCTTGTTGGGCAAAAACGCTCAAAAACGCCCAAGCATTTATAGGCCAATATCTCATGAAGGAAAAAAGCTATCGACTTAATTTCTCGACAGACTTGTCAGAATTACTCTTGTCTAAAACAAACATAATCGGTATTTTTTTCTATTTTTTATGTTTTCTGCCAAAATTTTTCACAAAACGGAAAGTTATCTCGAAAATCGGCCATTTTGGATTGAAATATCACGATTTAAATATAATGAGCCCTCTAAAAGGGATCCAAATTGAAGGCAGTAATACCGCTTTATAAGAAAAATCGAAAGAATTTCGTTTTGATTTTTCGTTAATCCAAAATGGCGGTCGAAAAATCAAAAACAATATTTTCATTTTTTATGTGTTTCGTTCAATTTTGAGACAAAAAATTTTTTTTTTTTTTTTACACTGAAAATTTTCGGTCCGCTTCAGACAACTTTTCGACCAAAAGTCGGAACCTTTTGTTACGACCAGGCTACTTTGTCGTCAGAGTACTCAACAACGGGGATGATTTGAAAGCTTCTAAGGTTAGAAATGTTGAATTCACAGTGTACATGAACAGTTATCGTCTTTTGGAATTGGAGTTGTTCTTCATTTGGCTTCTGCTAGCAGTCAAACATGGCTTCGGGACACTGTGACCAAAAATTGAAAAAAAATTTTCTTGTGTTTTTTTTACTTTATTATGTCTAGATTCATTAGTTCTCATAAGTTCTCATAAATAAAACTATCTGCATATTGTGGAAAATGTTTTTCCAGCCAAAACCGCCCAAATGTGCGGGAGCCGATATCTTTGGACTGGAAGGGGTGATTGACTTGAACTTTTCGCAGGAATGACTATAATACACTTCTCTATTAATTAAGGGCACAAAATAGTAGTTGGTTAACACTTTTCTGCCAAAACATTTCATGAAACCGAAAAAAATTCAAATTTTTATTTGGTATCGAGCTCCCTTAGGACTTGCTGAGTAGAACAGAGAGTAAAACCACTAAGGAAAATCCTGTGTATTGTTCCGTACATTCACTTCCTCTAGTTTTATTGGAAGTTACCCAATGTTCTTACTGCAATCAACAGTTATTGGTGTCTTTTCTATCCCCCTTTTTATACGGTCGTTTTAAAAAAAAACCGGACGTACTTTGTGATTGATCCGTCCGTCCGGGAAATCATCAGGGACTTATGAGTTTTTTTTAGCCCGGACAGACATTATGAGCTTACTTCGAGATTATGAGCTTACGTACAAATATTGTGAGGTTAATGTCTAAAATATGAGACTTATGAGGCAAGAATCGATTTGTAGCGATTTTTCGGGAGATTTGTCTTAAGGTTTATGGTCAATTAACGACTGGGGTTAGCGTTCCCCTTCTTCGGGTTTACCTTGGGTGATCAAACCAAGTCTATTGCCCCCAAAAAATTCCGAAGGAACGACTTTTTAGTGGTTGTCCGAACGTTTTAAAATGATCAATTATGCCCACAACTTCCGTTTTCCCGCACAGCCGTCCGTCCGTCAGTCCGTCTGTCTGGGCCAACATTGGTTTAGGGAATATTATTATTAGGGGCTACCTCCAAATTAAGGTAGTGCTAGGGTTAGGAGTGGGGTGTGGTTAGGGTTAGGGGTAGCCCCAGAGTAGGGCTTAAGGTTAGGGGAGGGTTAGGTCCCGGGGGTTAGGGTTGGGGTCAGGGGTGGGGGTTTTAGTTTTCGCAGCCCTAAACCGAAAAATAGCTCCTAATCCTATTGGTTTGGCTAGGGTGGGGTGGGGTCAGGGGTGGGGTGGGGTGGGGTTACGGTTAGGCGTAGCCCCAGAGTAGGGCTTAAGGTTGGGGGTTAGGTCCCGGGGTGGGTGGGGGTTAGGGTCAGGGGTGTGCTTTTAGGGTTTAGGGTCAGGGTGGGGTAGGGTTAGGGTGTGTTTTTTGGGGTGGATGGGTGGGGTTAGGGTTAAATATAAGTTCTAGGGTGGAGGGGTGGGGTTCGGGGTAAAATAAGGTTTCTGGACTTACAAAATGTTTTTTGGTAGCCTATAAACCCGAAATGTTGGAGCGTCCGTCCGTCCGTAAACCTTTCTGTTTCAGCTTGGGTCTTGCATTGTGCCTTAGTTATATCACTATACAGGTTGAGTTCGAATTTGGGCTTGGTATGATGATTTTTACAAGTGTTATGGGCCTTTTGGACTTAGAAATTGCACATTTCTACCAACATTTTGGTTTTCGGATAATAACCTGATTTTCGATTAATAGATCAGGATCAAACTTGGTTTGGGACTCAGTTATACCTAAATACAAGTTGAGTATGAATAGGGGTTTGATGCGATAATTTTTACAAGTGTTATGGGCCTTTTTGATTTAGATGAATTATCATGTTGCATACAATTGAAATAAATGGCTGTTCGGCCACACGTTTCCCCCTCCAAAAAAAAAATTTCGAAATCGAAAAAGGCCCATAACTCTGGAAATATGTCGGATCAAACCCTGAGTTGAAGTTGACATGTATTTTATGTTGATGCACCTACACAACAAATTTAATTTGATTCGGTCAATTTCAGCTTAAGCTGTTTTTTGTAAACTAAAATATAGTTTTCAAAGTCGAAAAAGAGGCATAACTCTGGCTAAAAGTTTCGGATCGCATCCCGATTTAAACCCGTCCGATAAGCATCACAAAAACATATCATGCCAGCGGCGAAACAATCTGAGATAACTAGCTCCCGGCCATTCCTACCGGTTTAGGCCTCAGTCATATTTAAATACAAGTTGAGTATGAATTGGGGTTTGGTGCGATAAATTTTACAAGTGTTATGGGCCTTTTCGATTTAGATGAATTGTCATGTTATATTCAATTCAATTAAGTCTGTTCGTCCACACGTTCCCCGAAAAAAAATTGAATTTTTGGAAATCTAAAAAGGGACATAACTCTGGACTAAAATGTCGGATCAAACCCCGAGTTCAAGTTGACATGAATTTTATGTTGATACACCTACACAACAAATTTAACAACAATTTCCTTGCTCATTTTTCATATTCAGTCAATCATAAATAATATTTTGTTTATATAAATGTGTTTTATTACACACTTTTGGAGAGTTCCAGTTAATGGGTTTGGGTCCTGATTTTATTGAAGCTCCACCCATGATTGATCACGTGGCATAAACAATTCTAAAATAATATCTCCCTATAAAAAGTGCCACGCATTTCGAACCATCGGATTGACAGTTGGTTGTTTCTGGCACTTTCTGGGAGACTGCTAAAGCTGTAGAGAGTTGTGTGAATATATTCTAAAAGGAGACATAATCGTCTAAATTGTCTAATCAATATAAAGTTAGGTGATATTAACTATAGTTGATTTAGGCATTTCATTTTACTCTTCAAAGTTATTTAGTGTTCTGAATGAAATTGTATTAAATTCTATTAATATTCAGAAGAATATTTAATTTGGTAAATTTAATTACCTGTATCATTATTACAAAGCGAAACATTTATTACACAATCTGTATATGGGGATATCACTAGTAACAAAAAGTTCTCTGAATAATTATCAGCAAGGCTTGTATTAACTCTTTTCCTAACATGAAAAGCAGACGACACTTACAAAAAAAATTCTTGAATAACTAAGTTTTTCATCTTTTGTTTCAAAAACAGGTTATAACCCCTCGTTGGAACGACCTGGTCGAGCATAACCTATGTTTTTGAGACAAAAAAATGAAAAAATAATGAACATTAATTGGCGACTTTTGATAATAGCGCTGGGCGGTTTTGGCCGTTACGTTATTACAGTGAGAAAAGTGCATTACAGAAGCTGTATGTGGGGGTACCACATGTGATGTTTCCACCAGTAGTAACAGTAAGTTGAAAGAGCAAGCACTAACAAGCTGTATATAAACATACACTATAGGTGATTATTTCACAAGCAGTACATGTAGTGTGACAGTCCAGGTGGGGATACCACTAGTAACAGTAAGGTGAAAGAGCAAGCACTAACAAGCTGTATATAAACATACACTATAGGTGATTATTTCACAAGCAGTACATGTAGTGTGAAAGTCCTGGTGGGGATACCACTAGTAACAGTAAGGTGAAAGAGCAGGCACTAACAAGCTGTATGATAAACATATACTATAGGTGATTATTTCACCAGCAGTACATGTAGTGTGAAAGTCCTGGTGGGATACCCCGAGTAACAGAAAGTTTAGACAACAAGTACTAACAAGCTGTATATAAACATATACTATAGGTAATTATTTCACCAGCAGTACATGTAGTGTGAAAGTCCTGGTGGGGATACCCCGAGTAACAGAAAGTTTAAACAACAAGTACTAACAAGCTGTATATAAACATATACTATAGGTGATTATTTCACAAGCACTACATGTAGTGTGACAGTCCTGGTGGGGATACCATTAGTAACAGTAAGTTTATGGAGCAAGCACTAACAAGCTGTATATAAACATATACTATAGGTGATTATTTCACAAGCAGTACATGTAGTGTGAAAGTCCCGGTGGGGATACCACTAGTAACAGTAAGTTGAAAGAGCAAGCACTAACAAGCTGTATATAAACATATACTATAGGTGATTATTTCACAAGCAGTACATGTAGTGTGACAGTCCTGGTGGGGATACCACAAGTAATAGTAAGTTTATGGAGCAAGCACTAACAAGCTGTACGATAAACATATACTGTAGGTGATTATTTCACAAGCAGTACATGTAGAGTGACAGTCCTGGTGGGGATACCACTAATAACAGTAAGTGTATGGGGCAAGCACTAACAAGCTGTCTGATAAACATATACTATAGGTGATTATTTCACAAGCAATACATGTGGTGTGGCTGTCCTGGTGGGGATACCACTAATAACAGTAAGTTTATGGAGCAAGCACTAACAAGCTGTATGATAAACATATACTATAGGTGATTATTTCACAAGCAGTACATGTAGTGTGACAGTCCTGGTTGGGATACCATTAGTAACAGTAAGTTTATGGAGCAAGCACTAACAAGCTGTATGATAAACATATACTGTATGTGATTATTTCACAAGCAGTACATGTAGAGTGACAGTCCTGGTGGGGATACCACTAATAACAGTAAGTGTATGGGGCAAGCACTAACAAGCTGTCTGATAAACATATACTATAGGTGATTATTTCACAAGCAATACATGTGGTGTGACTGTCCTGGTGGGGATACCACTAATAACAGTAAGTTTATAGAGCAAGCACTAACAAGCTGTATGATAAACATATACTATAGGTGATTATTTCACAAGCAGTACATGTAGTGTGACAGTCGTGGCGGGGATACCATTAGTAACAGTGAGTTTTGAGAACAATTGTTAACAACACGTATAGCAAACAGATACTGTAGGTGTTTATTTCACTAGCAGTGCATGTAATGTGACAGAACTCGTGGGGATACCATTAGTGAAAGTGAGTTGTGAGAATAAGTACTGACAAGCTGCATGATAGACAACTATTGTTGGTGTTTATATCACCAGCAGTACATGGAGAGTGGCAGTCCGAGTGGTAATACCACTTGTGACAGTAAGTTGTAAGAATACGTACTAACAAACTGTATGACAGACAAAATACTGTAGGTGATTATTTCACTAGCAGTGCATGTAGTGTGATACCATTAGTCAAGTAAGATTAGATTATTGAATATAAGTATTAAGTGACTACAGAAATTCTGTAGGTGTTCACTCACTCCACACTCCACTAATAGTGTAGAAAGTAGACTGAAATGGATGTAGTTTTGATAGATGTTGTGAGATTTTATTTAATTGTTGAAACAAAGTATAATCAATATTTGACGTATTAACTCCATTATAAGACATTTCTGAATAAGATTTGTATAGCTATAATCATTTATTTTTAATATATCTTTGGTTATTATAGGAATTGTATAGCTATAATCAATTATAATATATCTTTGGTTATTATAAGAATTGTATAGCTATAATCATTTATAATATATCTTTGGTTATTATAAGAATTGTATAGCTATAATCATTTATTTTTAATATATTTTTGGTTATTATAAGAATTGTATAGCTATAATCATTTATTTTTAATATATCTTTGGTTATTATAGGATTTGTATAGCTATAATCATTTATAATATATCTTTGGTTATTATAAGAATTGTATAGCTATAATCATTTATTTTTAATATATCTTTCGTTATTATAAGAATTGTATAGCTATAATCATTTATTTTTAATATATCTTTTATTATTATAGAAATTGAAATCTTTAGTGCTGTAGTACTTTATACATAGCAGATATTTGAAAGTAAAACTATGTTGAACACATCAAGGGAGATTACTCTACCGTGTTCCTCATTTTCTGCCTGTTGGGATTCTTTGAGACTTCAGGTTGAGACAAAGATTGGGAGCCACAAAGATATATATTCGTGTTTGTCAAATTTTGCATCTGTGTCATAGATATATTTATCATATGACTCGTCCGTTTTGTTCACTTTAAAACATTGATATTGTGCTTTCATATTAATCAGTGATAAATAAAGCCTTCTGTCAATTTCATTGGTCAATTTCAAAACAAGACAATTTGATTGGCTGAACAAAATACAGCTGGGCCACATTTTCATAATTTGCATAATTAGAGTTGGGAGCTTTCATTGGTCAATTTTAAAACTGGACAATTTGATTGGCTAAACAAAATACAACTGGTTTACATTTGCATAATTTCAGTAGGGAGAATTTACGTTATCTGTCCTATTTAGGATGGGTTATATTGTATTAATCTTTCACCTACAAGAAAAACGCCATTCATTTTTTTTATATTTTCAATTTTTGGTTCCAAAACATAGGTTATGACCCCTCATTGGAACGAGCTGGACGAGCTCGTTCCAATTAGGGGTCATAACCCATGTTTTGGAAGCAAAAAGTGAAAATTTTTAGTTATACGAGGATGCTTTTTCCAAGTGCAGTCTGCAACTCAAGTTAGGTGATGGGTTAAAAAGTCATACTATGTGGCTAATTTGTACGTGTGTGTGTCATATGATAAATAGAATATGAAATGAGTGTTTTTCTCATATAATATTTATGAAACTCGTCCGAATTTTCCGTTTGAGCTCGCCAGAGGCTCGCCAAAACGGAAAATTCTTAGACTCGTTTCATAAATATTATATGAGAAAAACACCCATTCCATATCCTCTATATATCGCCAAGTAGGAATTCCACCAGGCATCGTCCTAACATTCTACTCAAAGTTTGCTAAGCTCCAAATATTTCACACATCAACGTGAAATTTGCTTGTGACATATTTGCGATATGTTTGGTGGATATGATTGGGGGGATGTATTGAGATGGTCCCCAGTGTTTACATTAGCTCTCTTGACAGGCAGACTTTTCGTGACAGTCATAGAAAGCATGTACCCCTTGATTTTCATGATATTTTCGTGTACTGTCAACATGTACATGGCATGTGTACGGTCAAGTTTTTGAAAAAGTATTCTTCTGTCTATAGTATCAAATGTTTTTCTGAAATCTTCGAAAACAGCATATTGAGGCTTTTTAAGCTTTCTGTATTTATTTATTGTAGTTTTCAGAACAAATATACTATCGATTGTACTGCAACCCTGTACGGAAGCCAAGCTGTTAATTGTGGAATTAATTACATTATTAAACAATTTAACAATGATATTACTTTGGGCTATAGCGCGATAGTGATTCGGGTCGTGTCTATCACTTTTTGTATAATGTTGTGAGAACTGATCTATTCCAACTAACAGGATGACGTCGAGACTCTAGAATCTGATTAAACAATTTCACCACTTCGTCTATAATGTATGGGATTATTAATTTCAAATGTTAATTCGACACGCCGTCGAGGCCTGTAGATTTATTGTTTTTCAGCTGGTGGAGGGAGCTGTATATTTCGCCGGCTGTAATTTTATCGGTGTTAAGAGAGACCTCAATGTTCACCGGTTTACTCTTGCATTGATAGTTATTAATTTCGGGTAAATATGCCAGGTTAAGCCAAAATCCATGTAAGATTATTACATATTCGTATGAGTGTGTAATTATGTGTGTGTAAGTGTGTAAGTGCAACAATTTCAAGGTGCCATATAAGCAATGAAAAATGTACCCCGAAAATAGGTGACATGTCGTTCCCGATGCTATCAAAAATAAAAAATAATGTTATAATCTTTCATTTTTGGCATTCAAAATGTGAAGAATGGTTCATAAATACGGGTGGACAACAAAAAAATCATAAGTTATTACTTTGTTTAGATTTCTGAGAACATCAAACACAACCTGCCACCCAACCCCAAGACAACCTCTCACTCCCTATATAGCATCTTAAGGTGACTCTAAAGTCCTGGCTGCCAGCATGGAAGCCAGAAGCCTAGAAAAATGTGAACATTTATGAGCAATAACTTGGCAACGAAACAGCATTACCCTTGGATATCAGGGTTGGGAGAAGGATCATGTCACATAGAACGTGATGGGAACCACAAAATATCCGTTTCGCCAATTTACGAGTCACTTAGAGACATTAGGAAATGTGTACTGTCAAAAAGTCGTAGATGGCACGGGTGAGGTTTTAACCCTTTACCTAACGTAACGGCCAAAACCGGCCAGCGCTATTCTCAAAAATCGCCAATTAATTTTCAAAATATTTTCATTTTTTGTCTCAAAAACATAGGTTATGACCCCTCGTTGGAACGAGCTCGTTCCAACGAGGGGTCATAACCTATGTTTTTGAGACAAAAAATGAAAAAAATTAGTTATTCAAGAATTTTTTTTGCAAGTGTCGTCTGCTTTTCATGTTAGGTAAAGGGTTAAAGAAAATGGCGAGACACCTAGCCTTCTACTGGACAACCAACGTGAGCTATCAGTAATGTACTGCAACACTTGAGTCTTAATTTTGAATAAAACACATCGAACATTGGACTTGGCACGTTTTCATCCTGGGTTGTTTCCATCTCCAAAGTGCCCGTCGTGTTTACTATGCGATAAATCATAACATTGAAGGTTGTGGGCAACATTGCTACGACCAATCTCGCCATATGATCCGGTAATTTCTCTTGAAAATGACACTTCTGAAATTCTGATTGTCGAAATAATAAATATACTTAACACAATAATCTGTAATTACACGGATTGCTGTTATCTTTATCGGGTTATGGAATGGGAATAATTGTTGCGTATTGCTAGGAACGTATAAACTGGCCAGGCACCCATATGTCATTGCAAATTTATAATAAAAGTTCAAGTGGAGTTTGAGGCAGATGTTTTAATAATTAATAGAGTATTTCATAGAGTCAAGTCCTAGTATATTTTGCTTTGTTGAAAGAGTAATTTAACTCTTCCACAGAGAAGGGTTCGTTGTAATCCTCAAAAGTGTTGGAAGTAACTTTGATCTTTTGTGTTTTTTCTGTTTTGTTTTATTTTCACTAATTCTGGATTACAGTATTCAGTCGATGAGTGTGTAGAAAATGTTGAGACCAACGTGGTTGATATTTCATTTTTTGATGCAATTCGTGTGTTATTGTCCAAGTGTTGTACAGCTGATTTTGTTTCTTCACCTTTTCTAAAATTATTTTCGAACTTTTGGTGGATGTCTGTTGGTCAAATTTAGAAAGATAAATTTCCTAAGAACTTTTTTTGTTTGTTTTATAAATTGTCTTCTTTTTGCCCAATTTATATGCAGTTTGTACAGTTCATTTGTAACTGGTGAGGTATTATTTATTTATTTATTGGGGTTTAAGGTCACAAGGTCACATACTTATGCACAATGGCCAATCATGACCGTGCGAGTTTCACGGGTGGAGGAAGCTGGAGTACCCGAAAACCACCGCGCATCCAAGAGCAACTGTCAGCTCCTCAACATTCTAACTCTGTTCAAGCTCCGCTCAAGCAGGGTTACAGCGATTGAAGACATGTGTACCATCGACGTGCAGTACGCCTTAGTACACGACGTCATCGTGCCCCCATGTAGGAAACCGGGATAAAGTCCCTTGCCCAAGGATACAATGCGGGTTGACCCTGACGGGGATCGAACTCGGGACCTCTAGCATAGAAACCCAACAGTCTAGCACTGAGCCACCGCGCTCCCGGTGACGTATTAAATTTCAGTTCAGTTTTCTTGCGATCCTTTACAGTTTGTTTCCAATCGTTATCTAAACATGGTTTGGTGAAACGTTTTAGATTTGACAAGGTTTTTGGAATAATTGTGTTTGGAATTCCAAGCAATTCCAAGCAATGAAATGTGATACTTGGTCAGCACTTCAAAGTTTTCTCGTGTGAGTCAGTCAGAACAACTCGGAGAGAATATTAGTTATCCTTGTGTTTTCCAGGGTGTATGCGAATTTACACCGGTTTGGAAACTCATACACCCTGATGCGAACCGGTATAAATTTCCATACACCCTGGAAAACACAAGGATAATAGATTTATTTTCAAGAATTTTGGTGTACTTAATAGTTCAACCTACATTGTGGGCAAAACTGACTGAAAATTTGTACTTTGCAAGTTTCTTAAATAAAACCAGACAACTATGGATGGCATTAGAACTGGCTCAATGAGCCAGTTCCAATGACATCCATATTTGTAATATTTTATTGCACATAAATATTAAATTTCCTGTATTTTTATTTTCCTTCTAACATAACCCAGCAGAAGGTATGAATTAATAATTAAAAATTGGTACTTTTTTAGCCATATAGCTTGCTCTTGTATATTCTTGTTTTTACACCGTGGTTAAACACTTTGTAAAAAAACCACTGTGGATTGCAAGTTACACCGTACCTCTCAGCCAATCAAAACGCTGTATTTTGTTTCATTTGGAAATAAAATGTGTTATTTTGCCTTTTTACTGTTCCATTGAGGCATCCAGCCTCTCTTTGGAAGCTCAAAACCCTTTTACACACACTAGCTGTTAGTCGTATCAGATGGGATTTATATATACAAGCAAATGATCCTTCTCATACGAGTCATATTATTTTCCAAACAGGACATTATGAACCGTATTCGGTTGCGTGCATGCTGAGCGATGCGCGCAACCAGCAGTTCCATAAAGACGCCAGATTAGGGGAGGAGTAATCCTGATTCGTCCAGACTGTGAAGGCCCAAGTCCAGATCGACCAATGTTCCAACTACACCATTAAGACATGCTTCCGTCGCAGTCATGACTTCATGATATAGTTGGAAAATTAGTCAGCCGATGTTATAGTTAAACCCTCCAAGACTTCTTATAAATTTATTAGCGAATAAATAAAACGAAACAACTTATTTAATTAACATGTACCGTACTGAATCTCCAAGTTTGTCATGCTGATACAAAAGAGCCCGACTCTCATACACACGAGTTACCGCTGAATACAACACTCGACAGACATGTTGTAAGAAGAGACTAGTTAACGTTGAATGCAAGATTTGACTGGTTAATGATTGTAAGGCGATACGAGTTACCATTGAATACAAGACTTGACTGGAAACAGATTGCAAGGTGATACGAGTTACCAGTGAATACAAGACTTGACTGGAGACTGATTGTAAGGCGATACGAGTTACCGTTGAATACAAGACTTGACTGGAGACTGATTGTAAGGCGATACGAGTTACCATTGAATACAAGACTTGACTGGAGACTGATTGTAAGGCGATACGAGTTACCGTTGAATACAAGGCTTGATTGGAGACTGATTGTAAGGCGATACGAGTTACCAGTGAATACAAGGCTTGATTGGAGACTGATTGTAAGGCGATACGAGTTACCAGTGAATACAAGACTTGACTGGAGACTGATTGTAAGGCGATACGAGTTACCAGTGAATACAAGACTTGACTGGAGACTGATTGTAAGGCGATAGGAGTTACCATTGAATACAAGACTTGACTGGTTACTGATTGTAAGACGATACGAGTTACCAGTGAATACAAGACTTGACTGGAGACTGATTGTAAGGCGATACGAGTTACCATTGAATACAAGGCTTGACTGGAGACTGATTGTAAGGCGATACGAGTTACCATTGAATACAAGACTTGACTGGTTACTGATTGTAAGACGATACGAGTTACCATTGAATACAAGGCTTGACTGGAGACTGATTGTAAGGCGATACGAGTTACCATTGAATACAAGACTTGACTGGTTACTGATTGTAAGACGATACGAGTTACCAGTGAATACAAGACTTGACTGGAGACTGGTTGTAAGGCGATACGAGTTACCAGTGAATACAAGACTTGACTGGAGACTGATTGTAAGGCGATACGAGTTACCAGTGAATACAAGACTTGACTGGTTACTGATTGTAAGACGATATGAGTTACCAGTGAATACAAGACTTGACTGGAGACTGATTGTAAGGCGATACGAGTTACCATTGAATACAAGGCTTGACTGGAGACTGATTGTAAGGCGATACGAGTTACCATTGAATACAAGACTTGACTGGAGACTGATTGTAAGGCGATACGAGTTACCATTGAATACAAGACTTAACTGGAGACTGATTGTAAGGCGATACGAGTTACCATTGAATACAAGGCTTGACTGGAGACTGATTGTAAGGCGATACGAGTTACTATTGAGTAAGACTTGACTGGTTACTGATTGTAAGACGATACGAGTTACCGTTGAATACAAGACTTGACTGGAGACTGATTGTAAGGCGATACGAGTTACCAGTGAATACAAGACTTGACTGGAGACTGATTGTAAGGCGATACGAGTTACCGGTGAATACAAGACTTGACTGGAGACTGATTGTAAGGCGATACGAGTTACCGTTGAATACAAGGCTTGATTGGAGACTGATTGTAAGGCGATACGAGTTACCAGTGAATACAAGACTTGACTGGAGACTGATTGTAAGGCGATACGAGTTACCAGTGAATACAAGACTTGACTGGAGACTGATTGTAAGGCGATACGAGTTACCAGTGAATACAAGACTTGACTGGAGACTGATTGTAAGGCGATACGAGTTACCATTGAATACAAGACTTGACTGGTTACTGATTGTAAGGCGATACGAGTTACCGTTGAATACAAGGCTTGACTGGAGACTGATTGTAAGGCGATACGAGTTACCAGTGAATACAAGACTTGACTGGAGACTGATTGTAAGGCGATACGAGTTACCAGTGAATGCAAGACTTGACTGGAGACTGATTGTAAGGCGATACGAGTTACCAGTGAATACAAGACTTGACTGGAGACTGATTGTAAGGCGATACGAGTTACCAGTGAATACAAGGCTTGACTGGAGACTGATTGTAAGGCGATACGAGTTACCGTTGAATACAAGGCTTGACTGGAGACTGATTGTAAGGCGACACGAGTTACCAGTGAATACAAGACTTGACTGGAGACTGATTGTAAGGCGATACGAGTTACCAGTGAATACAAGGCTTGATTGGAGACTGATTGTAAGGCGATACGAGTTACCAGTGAATACAAGACTTGACTGGAGACTGATTGTAAGGCGATACGAGTTACCAGTGAATACAAGACTTGACTGGAGACTGATTGTAAGGCGATACGAGTTACCAGTGAATACAAGACTTGACTGGAGACTGATTGTAAGGCGATAGGAGTTACCATTGAATACAAGACTTGACTGGTTACTGATTGTAAGACGATACGAGTTACCAGTGAATACAAGACTTGACTGGAGACTGATTGTAAGGCGATACGAGTTACCATTGAATACAAGGCTTGACTGGTTACTGATTGTAAGACGATACGAGTTACCATTGAATACAAGACTTGACTGGAGACTGATTGTAAGGCGATACGAGTTACCATTGAATACAAGACTTAACTGGAGACTGATTGTAAGGCGATACGAGTTACCATTGAATACAAGGCTTGACTGGAGACTGATTGTAAGGCGATACGAGTTACTATTGAGTAAGACTTGACTGGTTACTGATTGTAAGACGATACGAGTTACCACTGAATACAAGACTTGAATGGAGACTGATTGTAAGACGATACGAGTTACCATTGAATACAAGACTTGACATGAGACTTGACATGAGACTGATTGTAAGGTGATACGAGTTACCATTGAATGCAAGACTTGACTGGAAACAGATTGTAAAAAGAGACACATTATCGTTGAATATAATATTTGGTTTGAGATAGGTGGTAAGTAGGGACGAGTTACCGCTGAATACAAGACTTGACTGGAGACAGGTTGTGAGAAGAGGTGAGTTACCGTTGAGTGTAATACTTGGTTTGAGATAGGTGGTAAGTAGGGATGAGTTACCGTTAAATACAGGACTTGACTGAAAACAGATTGTAAAAAGAGACGAGAGTTACCGTTGAATTCAAGACATGACTGGAGACAGGTTTTAGGAAGGTGAACTATTTGAATACAAGACATGACTGGAGACAGGTTTTAGGAAGGTGAACTATTTGAATACAATACTTGACTGGAAACAGGTTGTAAGATGGTGAACTACTTGAATACAATACTTGATTGGAGACAGGTTGTAAGTTGGTGAACTATTTGAATACAATACTAGACTGGAGACAGGTTGTAAGATGATGAACTATTTGAATACAATACTTGACTGGAGACAGGTTGTAAGATGGTGAACTATTTGAATACAATACTTGACTGGAGACAGGTTGTAAGATGGTGAACTATTTGAATACAAGACATGACTGGAGACAGGTTGTAAGAAGGTGAACTATTTGAATACAATACTAGACTGGAGACAGGTTGTAAGATGGTGAACTATTTGAATACAATACTAGACTGGAGACAGGTTGTAAGATGGTGAACTATTTGAATACAATACTTGACTGGAGACAGGTTGTAAGATGGTGAACTATTTGAATACAAGACATGACTGGAGACAGGTTGTAAGATGGTGAACTATTTGAATACAATACTAGACTGGAGACAGGTTGTAAGATGGTGAACTATTTGAATACAATACTAGACTGGAGACAGGTTGTAAGATGGTGAACTATTTGAATACAAGACATGACTGGAGACAGGTTGTAAAAAGGTGAACTGTTTAAATACAATACTAGACTGGAGACAAGTTGTAAGATGGTGAACTGTTTAAATACAATACTAGACTGGAGACAGGTTTTAAGATGGTGAACTATTTGAATACAATACTAGACTGGAGACAGGTTGTAAGATGGTGATCTATTTGAATACAATACTAGACTGGAGACAGGTTGTAAGATGGTGAACTATTTGAATACAATACATGACTGGAGACAGGTTGTAAGATGGTGAACTATTTGAATACAATACGTGACTGGATACAGGTTTTAGGAAGGTGAACTATTTGAATACAATACTAGACTGGAGACATGTTGTAAGATGGTGACCTATTTATAGTTTGATGAACAGTTAGATTCTATCTGAGATTCGCTTTGAATCGAAATCCTCATTCGGTTCGACCCGAATTACTCTGTTCATATTTGTAATTTTGATTATCCGTGCATTTTGTACATTTGTGTAGTGGGTGTCATCCCTAGGACCTCCATGCTATCATTTGCGAGGTATAGCGATTGTACAATTGCATTCATGCCTTTCTGGGCTAGCCTTACATAAACCATCTTAACTCTTCGAACACTGGCTTCTTGTCAATTCAATGGCAGCAACCTGAAGAGTCGACATATATGATTTGTGGTCTACCACGAACATTTACTAACCAGCCATTCTACGTGATAAAATAATGTCGCATCATGTTCCTAGACCAGAATCTACCACGCACACATTTACTAACCAGCCATTCTACGTAATAAAATAATGTCGCATCATGTTTCTAGGCCAGAATAGCGGCCTTGAATTGGGAAAGGGTTAAGCCATCTCCTCTCTTTCTAATCGTTTTATTTGTTTCCGTGAACGTCGATATTGATGGTTACGACGATGACGGAGATTATAGCGACACATCATGAAAGGGTCAACTTGTGTACTATTTCAAATGGGAATCATCAGAGCCGGATGAGTCAACATAAAAATGCCTCAAGCTGAAGAAACCTGATTTCAATTTTGATACATCCACTTAGGAGCCAAAATGTATCGTTTTATTGGGCCTCTCGGATTAAAAGGGCCAGCCCTCTGCACACTGATGTCAAAATATTTAAATAGCAATTAGCCGATTTTCCTCATAATGTAACTAGTAATTTAACCAATTCAGTCTTCTGTGACATTGCTCAGTGAACCCTGTCAATTTATTTATTGGTGAATGGGGTCCCACATTTCCACACAGTGGCTAATCGTGCAAATAAAGTCAAGTCCAGCCAATCGTTTATACCAATGTTGCTCATTTTAGAAGACTTCCACGACAGGCATTGGCGATCGGGTACTGTTTCATCAGTAAAACAGATTGTTTACCACAGTAAACTTGCACTACAGTTAAAACTAAAAGTCCTGTTCTGAAATGCGCACAAACAGCACGTTGATATGCGCGTTAATCTACGGGATATGACCATAGTAAGGCCATCAAAGTCTGTAAATATGGCCTGTGCACAAGCAATGTTTCAGCCAATGGACCTCCGGGTTACCCGGAGGTCCATTGGCAGAAACATTGACCGTGTTTGCTATGAGTAACCAGGAGAACCTGCCGTGCTTTGGATGCCATTCGATATGGCCATTGCACGCAATTCCTACGCACAATTAAGCCTAGATAAGCGCACAGTTCGTGACAGGACTTCTAGTTTTAACTGTACTTCACTTCGCGGGATTCACGCGGAGATGTCGAACAAAATGTGAAGTGGTTAAATTCCAGGTTGTATTTAGCGACAAATATGTAGTTCGAAGTTCTGATATACAGAAGGTTAACAAGACATACGAGCTGGAGTTTTAACACCACATACGGGAAATTATATTGAGGACAAGGCTTTCGAATTACCGTTTCTTACAGTCAAAATGAGTAGAACACACGTCTGTTCAAACCATAAGAATGAATGGTCTTGAAGATAAAGCTGCAAGGCAGTTCGTCGCCTGAGTTCTAGAATGTCCTTTGTCCCCTATGGGACATATGACATTCTAGCACTTAGGTGACGAGTTATTTATCACACCTGATTCGTGTGTCTGCATCGAGTTGGGGCACTCTGAAGTAGGTAAATAATAACTCCATATACTCGGACGAGTGGTCATTAAAGTGTTTTCTGAGGGGCTTATCGTGCTTGTTTCTGATATCCATAAAGTGTTCCAAGATTCTAACGTGGAATGCACGGTTTGCTTCAATGTATTTTGCATTTATTCCACGTAAAAAGGTTAATCGTATTTCGGCTGTGAAACTTGTGTCTATCTTTTGAGTTAAACTTACACTGGATGTCGCGTACTTTCTGATAAATCTCGTATTGTTTCTCCAAAATTCTAGGTTTGACGAGTTGGCGTCGTCTGGAGGTGTCGTCGGAATTTTCTCCCTTTATTGGCCTGACGATCATTAATAGATTAACAGAGGAGTTGGATGATGAACCGTAAAATACGGACACAATATCATCTGACAACCATACACTATTGGACGAAATGAATGATGAATCACATACTAGGCACTTCATCCGAAGTCCCTTATACCTCAAAAATTAACATTTTTACATTTACTCTCACGAGACCCAGTAACAAGTGGAAGAGAATAATCTTTCCTATAACTTCCGGTTACAGTAAGAAGGGAGACAACACATCCTACCACTTCCAGAGTGAACAAAATTAGCATTGTAGACAATCTCCTCCGTCCTGGTAACAAGTCCAGATACATGCATGACGAGGAGCATACCCTTTACATGACCTTCGAAACAAATGTCAAAGGTCAAAAGTTTACAAGTCTTTCATGTCTTTCTTCCCCCACAAGGGTTTACCTGACCTTTTGATACAGGCGGTGCAGCCTGTGCATTGATTTCAAAGTGACCCGGTCATGCCCTCGGTTGTCTGGGTCATGACATGCTCTCGCTAGGGTATAACAATGGAGTGACCAACAGTGACCCCAGGCTTTAATGCCTTGAAGACGAACGTTACAGTTCGAAACTAGTTTGGCTCAGTGAAGCTCGACAACACAATAACCTTTGAACGAATTTCCGTTATGTTTTATCCTTTATTTCTCTTCGAGGTAAACGTCTTCCTGTGCGTTACGTTTCCATTTAATGTGCTCTTTATGTTTCGATTTCTTTGAATGTAATTCTCATTATTAGCAAGTTGTAACCACAGCACTACGCACTGCTTGGGTTATCCATCTGCATTCATGTTTGCTCCAACCACACGTCAGTCTATGGGGTCTACTATCTTGTTCTTACGTATTCAAAGTTCCAGGAAAAGTGCATTATTAATTTAGTTTCTTCATATGAGTTATGTTATATCCAATACTTCATTCTAGTAACTAAAAGGCAAAAAGTTTAACAATAATAGAATTTGAAAGGAGATTTCTGTAAAGCTTCCAAGCTGGTTTAAATAAATAAATAAATCTATTTAGGCTTGTGCGGTTCATATGACCTGACAACATTCTATTCGAATGGAATGAATTCATCATTAGATTTGCACTAACTTAGCCCTTTTCCCAACGTAACGGCCAAAAACTGGACAGCGCTAAATAAAATCTCAAAGATCGACAATTAAATTTCATTAATTTTTCATTTTTTTGTCTCAAAAACATAGGTTATGACCCCACGTTGGAACGAACTCGTCGAGCTCGTTCCAATGAGGGGAGTCATAACCTATGTTTTTGAGACAAAAAAATGAAAAAAAAATTAGTTATTCAAGAATCATTTGTGAAAGTGTCGTCTGCTTTTCATGTTAGGTAAAGGATTAAAAATAGTTGCTAACCTTGCCGCACAATAATCTTGAGGACAGAATATGAGATGTCTCGCTAGAGGAGACCCGTTGTGTAATCTGAATTATGAAAATATTTTTTTAAGAAATGTTCTGCTGTCAAGAATGATATTTTTTAAAGTTTTATCAGCTTCTGGAAGGCAAAATTTCCTTTTCTTGCATGCAGATACAGTACGTGGAGAGTGTATTATCACTAAATCACCCACAGAGTGGAGATTCCACCCAAGCAATAATAGCAAATTGGTTGCAAAGCATAACAAGCACAAGCAAAGTTTCAGCCAATGGACCTCCGAGTTAAACCCGGAGGTCCATTGGCTGAAACATTGCTTGCGTTTTTGTTGATATGCACAAAATTTGAAAAGTTATAGTTTGGATGATAACTCCACTCCGCGGGTGATTTAGTTACATTCCACTCTCCACATACTGTATATTGAAAAATATCTTAATTGATTCCATATTCATTCGCTTCATCCGATTTCATTGTCATTGATTGCTCCAGATTGCCTGTCTAAACCAAAACATCTATAACCTCACATTTATATATACAAAGCCTATTAATCTAGACCAACGTCACCAAAAGGGCTCGAATCGACCATCTACTGGAGTTTCTCAGGAATACTTCATAGAAGTTAGCGCAGGCATAATACCGTTGCCTCCAGAACATTTCGCGCGAGATGGCTGTTGTTTAACACATGTGATGTTAATCACCTTTATTGAGACCTATACGTGCCTCACTTGTCATGTTACAGATGAACTTAAATTTATCCATGACGAATCAGATCCTCTGGAATCAATGTTAGAGATTATTTATTTATTTATTGATGTTTAAGGTCACATACTTATGCACAATGGCTAATCATGACCGTGACAGTTTTACGTAACTCCGCACATGCAGGGTTAGATTGGTTGAAGACATGCGCACCAGCGACGTGCAGTACGCCTTAGTACGCGGCGTCATCGTGCCCCCATGTGGACAGTTGGGGTGAAGTGCCTTGCCCATAGACACCACGCGGGAGTCCGAATCGTTCGCTCAGACGGTCACCCATCCGAGGATTAGCCGGGCTCGACGTTGCTTAACTTCGGTGATCTGACGAGCACCGGTTACCGCAGCGCCACCGCGCTCCCAACGTCAGAGATACGTGAGGCGAAAAAAAAAATTGGTTTGGTTCAGTTTACACGCAATGGAAAATAGGGTCGTTTATTTTCTTTTTATTTTTATTTTTTATTTTCTCATCATACAGTCGCTTAACCCTTTACACGCCGGAATGACCAAACATTCGGTTGGCTCTGTTAACTACCCCCCCCCCCCCCCCCCCCGTCAAAAAAAAAAAATCACCATTCAAATTTGATATTTATTTTTATTTTTGTCTATAAAACATATTTATGGCCCCTCATTAAAACGAACCCCGTGAGCTCGTTCCAATGAGTGGTCATGGGCTACATTTTGACGCAAAAATACAATTGTTCGAGAAATATTTTTTCAAGTGTCTTCTGCTGTTCGGATCTGTAACTGTATTTGTGTTGTCTGTGTTTTCAAGTGTCGTCTGCTATTCGGATCTCTAACTGTATTTGTATTGTCTGTGTTTTCAAGTGTCGTCTGCTATTCGGATCTCTAACTGTATTTGTAGTGTATGTGTTTTCAAGTGTCGTCTGCTATTCGGATCTGTAACTGTATTTGTAGTGTCTGTGTTTCCAATTGTCGTCTGCTATTCGGATCTGTAACTGTATTTGTAGTGTCTGTGTTTCCAAGTGTCGTCTGCTATTCGGATCTCTAACTGTATTTGTATTGTCTGTGTTTTCAAGTGTCGTCTGCTATTCGGATCTCTAACTGTATTTGTAGTGTATGTGTTTTCAAGTGTCGTCTGCTATTCGGATCTGTAACTGTATTTGTAGTGTCTGTGTTTCCAAGTGTCGTCTGCTATTCGGATCTGTAACTGTATTTGTAGTGTTTCCAAGTGTCGTCTGCTATTCGGATCTGTAACTGTATTTGTATTGTCTGTGTTTCCAAGTGTCGTCTGCTATTCGGATCTGTAACTGTATTTGTAGTGTCTGTGTTTTCAAGTGTCGTCTGCTATTCGGATCTGTAACTGTATTGGTATTGTCTGTGTTTTCAAGTGTCGTCTGCTATTCGGATCTGTAACTGTATTTGTAGTGTCTGTGTTTTCAAGTGTCGTCTGCTATTCGGATCTGTAACTGTATTTGTAGTGTCTGTGTTTTCAATTGTCATCTGCTATTCGGATCTCTAACTGTATTTGTAGTGTCTGTGTTTTCAAGTGTCATCTGCTATTCGGATCTGTAACTGTATTTGTAGTGTCTGTGTTTTCAATTGTCATCTGCTATTCGGATCTGTAACTGTATTTGTAGTGTCTGTGTTTCCAAGTGTCGTCTGCTATTCGGATCTGTAACTGTATTTGTATTGTCTGTGTTTCCAAGTGTCGTCTGCTATTCGGATCTGTAACTGTATTTGTAGTGTCTGTGTTTTCAATTGTCGTCTGCTATTCGGATCTGTAACTGTATTTGTAGTGTCTGTGTTTTCAAGTGTCGTCTGCTATTCGGATCTGTAACTGTATTTGTAGTGTCTGTGTTTTCAAGTGTCGTCTGCTATTCGGATCTCTAACTGTATTTGTAGTGTATGTGTTTTCAAGTGTCGTCTGCTATTCGGATCTGTAACTGTATTTGTAGTGTCTGTGTTTCCAAGTGTCGTCTGCTATTCGGATCTGTAACTGTATTTGTAGTGTCTGTGTTTTCAAGTGTCGTCTGCTATTCGGATCTGTAACTGTATTTGTATTGTCTGTGTTTCCAAGTGTCGTCTGCTATTCGGGTCGGTAACTGTATTTGTAGTGTCTGTGTTTTCAAGTGTCGTCTGCTATTCGGATCTGTAACTGTATTTGTATTGTCTGTGTTTCCAAGTGTCGTCTGCTATTCGGGTCGGTAACTGTATTTGTAGTGTATGTGTTTTCAAGTGTCGTCTGCTATTCGGATCTGTAACTGTATTTGTAGTGTATGTGTTTCCAAGTGTCGTCTGCTATTGGGATCTGTAACTGTATTTGTAGTGTCTGTGTTTCCAAGTGTCGTCTGCTATTCGGATCTGTAACTGTATTTGTATTGTCTGTGTTTCCAAGTGTCGTCTGCTATTCGGATCTGTAACTGTATTTGTAGTGTCTGTGTTTTCAATTGTCGTCTGCTATTCGGATCTGTAACTGTATTTGTAGTGTCTGTGTTTTCAATTGTCATCTGCTATTCGGATCTCTAACTGTATTTGTAGTGTCTGTGTTTCCAAGTGTCGTCTGCTATTCGGATCTGTAACTGTATTTGTATTGTCTGTGTTTCCAAGTGTCGTCTGCTATTCGGATCTGTAACTGTATTTGTAGTGTCTGTGTTTTCAAGTGTCGTCTGCTATTCGGATCTGTAACTGTATTCGTAGTCAGACTTGTAAGTATTTTCAGGTATCGTTTTAATTCGATAAAACATTTTTTTGTAAGGTGCTAATAAAATAATGACGACCAGGCATGACAATGGGAAACCTGTACCATATTATTTGTTTTCCTCAGCCATAAACAACTGCCGTCAAAAAGATAGGTCTAAAGTTAAAATTAGTGGATATTCTACAAACAACCTAATCCATGCAGTTTTATTCCAGCTCAAAAAAAATGTGGAAAATGTTTAAAAACTAGAACTAAACACCGAGGGTTCCATATGTTGCGGCAGTGGTAGATTGCAGTTGCTTCAGTCTGCTGGATATAAGTAGTTGGAGGGCGTTGGATCGTCCCACACAGGCCTTACACCGGACGCGGAAGTGACGACATAGTGACGGAACCCAGTTGGGTAATATTTGGTTTCCACGATAGCGTGCGGGAGTGACCATCCTGTGACGTTATCCCCATAATGATACGTGGTCTTAGTGTAGCGCGTGTTGTTGGGGTGACGCGTTTCTGTCGTCCATTTTGAATACTGGAGGCCGCCCTCTTGGTTTATATGGTAGCACGTGGTTGCTATGTGACCCAAAGGCCTGCTATAGGACGGGTAATGTCCTGTGGGTGCGTTCAATTAAACTGGAGAAGTTTACACGTCCGCATTTCCCAAAATCACCTTTTACTTCATAGAATGAAATACACAGTTACGAATACAATACTCAATATTCATTAGGACTAACGACTTGTAATAGAACGGAAACGTAGAAACGTTGGCTGATGTGAAATTACTGAGAGCTGATATCTCGGCCGATACGAACCTAACCAAGTAATACTCTCTTTATTATGCCCTTGACCTCCCTAGGACGTTCTGTGGGTATATAGTCGAGGTCTCCGTTCATAGGTCTCTACATTCGTCCATACGTCGGTGCAAACATTTTGTAATATAATTCTGGCATCGGTCGTACGGGTTTTGATGTCCTTTGGTATAGTAACAGATCAGGATAGGGGAAAGGATATCCACAAAGCGCGTTTTTTTTTCCACACATTCATTTCATAGTTATGGCCCTTGTAGATCTTAGAAAAATAGTAAAATGACCGTTTTACATTATAACTCTGGCATCTGTTGTCAGATTTTGAGGTTTTTCGGTATGTTGATAGACCAGCATGAGGGACATGACATTCATATATCGCTGGGTTCGTTCCCACGTTCCTACCAGAGTTATCGCCCTTGTTACACTTAGAGAACCCTCTCTACGAACGTTTTCCATTATAACTCTGTCATTTGTGTGCATATTTTGATGCCCTTTGGTATGGAGAGAGACGAACATGGGTGGAGATATTGATGCCCTTTGGTATGGAGAGAGAATAACACGGATGAGAAAACACCCACGCAATGCGGATTTAGTCTACGAATACAGACCAGAGTTATGGCCCTTGTTGCACTTATAAAACTTTCCATACCAACATTTTGCATTATTGTATGGGTTGTTGGATTTCGATATCCTTTGGTGTGGTGATAGGTCATTCTGGGGGAAAGGTTAAGTGCATATTGCGGGTTAAGCCCATGCATATGTACCATAGCTATCACAGTTATGAAGGATGGGCATATGCAATGCGACGCGTTGCACTATTTTTTTGTTTATTTAACCAAAACAAAAACAAAAAACTACAAAATGTTCTCAGACCTGTTAAACTTTTCTGACAGTTTTATGTATTGCTTCTCATTCTTTTCATAAATTCTGAAGTTTCCCCCTTCTATCAGATCAGCTATCCAAACATCTCGGCTTCCCCTCTGTGGAAGTTGCGACTTACCTATAGCTGAAGCGTTTCTTCTCTCACGTCTACAAATCTCTACTTACGACTCTGAATCTTGGTTTGCGTTAAATTTTCTGTACAGTTTTCTACATCCGCCCATTCCTCTTTGATTGCCGACACCAATTCCTCGTCATTCAGAATATCCGCTGCAAACCATTCCATTTTGTCCGTTAACACAAGTTTGTTTTTCTCATTGTGTTAACGATTTTGAAGTAAACAATTTGGTTGCGCCTAGTAACGCATCAAGGGAGTGAACTCTAGCTTGAATGATATCTGCCGAGATCAGCGTCATGTCAGTCGAGTTTGAAGTCATATAGGCCGAGTTTGATAAAGCAAAGTTCTGGGACATAAAATCATATCTGATACACAAATGTCACTGTAAACAAACCTAGAGGAGGAACTCGAATGTGAACAGAAGGTATAGCTTGCAGACGGCATTGATAATGACAGGAAGTGCGTCATCATTTGGAGAGGTGAAGCCGACGATTGTTCAGAGCTTTTCCGTGACACGGGGAAAAGGCTTCGCCAATATTCGTCTACATGGATTACATCGTCGGGACAGCCGATGTGAATGCAGCTATAATATAAAGTCCCGAGACGGGCCAAGCGGTCGTCGGATTTAGACATTTGACCACTCTATCGCTGTGTTCTTCTGCACTGGAGTGAAATTCAAGCGGCGACTCATCTCTAATTATAATATAGTCCCGGAGACTGGACTCAATCCCAGTATTGCACAACCTGTGCTTAACGCTTTTCGGGATTATTAATTACATGACGTGTAGCTGGCTGATACATTTCCATTCAAAGCGATGAGTTCATATCAGTCGAGGCGAAGCTGGAAATGTATTAGCCAGTAACACGCCGTGTAACATATTTGTTACGTCGAAAGTCCATGTAAATCAAGGGATTAATAAATTACACGAGAAACAAGGAACGACCGGACTTTCGTCTTTTTAAGAAACCGCAATTGACAGAACATTACCTGGCACCGGTACAGTTAAAACTAGAAGTCCTGTCATGAGAAGCGCACAAATAGCACGTCGGTCTAAGCGTTAATCTACCTCAATGGACCTCCGGGTTTAACCCGGAGGTCCATTGGCTGAAACTTTGCTGGTGCTGGTTATGCTTTGCAACAAATTTGCAATTATTCCTCGGGTGGAATCGCCACTCTGCGGGTGATTTAGTGATAATACGCTCTCCACGTACTGTAACACAGTTTTGCTGGCGCTAAGGGTTGCACCAGACACAATACTGTACATACGCAAACCCGGAGGTCCATTTGCTGAAACTTTGCCTGTGTTTGATATAAGTAACCAGGAGAACATGTCCTGCTTTGGATGCCATTCGATATGACAATTGCGCGCAATTTATACGCGCAATTAAGCCTAGATAAGCGCAGTGTTTAGTTTTAACTGTACGTATCCATGGTGACAGTAAACAATCGTAGCTGTTCGATGTGCGATATTTGTTTACAAAGGAACCTATCGCTAAAAGCATACCTGAGATAGTCTTAAATACATTTACTGTCATTACACCTGAAAAGGTTTAACAAAGCACATTTAAATGATTTAATCTGTTAAGTAAACTGTAAAGAAACTGTTCACTTCAGCATAAAACAATCGATGGAATCGTAAAAGTAATAAAGAAGTTTCCAGACTACAAATTTCTATCCATTTTTAAATATTTAATGTTTTAAATCAATAAATACGGTTCCTCGAAAATATTTTTCGTACTTAAATTCTCTTAGTTTGTTTTAAGTTAAATGTTGACATACAAAGCGAATGAAATGCATCAAAACAGTAATGGTGGCTACTCATCCGACATGAAATAATAAGTGAGTTACTGGATACGCTGGAATCCTTAGATATAGTATTCCAGCGTACTGCTTCCACAAACTAACTTTGAGACATAATAAATAAAAATTTTAGTAGTCTTTTTTTTAGATTTTACCTTCAGAATCTAACTAACAACACCTCATTGCAACGAGTGAGCTGAGCAAGTTCCATCGAAAAAATCAAAAGCTATCTATTTGATATAAAAAATGAATTGTTCAGTTATTCATTTTTTTTCAAGTGTTGTCGGCAATTCGTGTTAGGTAAAAGGTTCAATTTTTGTGCACGGACGTCCATCGGTGAAGGAGGGCGTGTAGTTAGTGACACCGCTCCACACAGAAAATTGACAGTCGGGACATTTTCGTCAGGATTGGAATCTAATCCTTTGAACTCTTCCAAGTCAGTTGAATGGCAGCAATTGGAATAGTCTATATTCATTATTTGGGGGTGTCAACTATTTAACCCCCTGCACACTGATGTCAAAATATTTCAATTTCAGGCAGACATTGAGCTCTGTTAAATGAGATTGAATTGGTTAAATTTCTAGATGCATTATGGGTAAAAAGAGCTTCCTAAAATTTTGGTATTTTGACATCAGTGTCATGGGTTAATAGCTGCATGTTGTAAATATACATTGGTCAACGCCATACATTCACCAAGCAGTCATTCCACTTAATAACATTAGTACGTATCATGTTTCTTGGCCGGAAAAGCGGCCCCTCGGGTTTAAACGACTAACATATCGAGTCTCTCTTGCAAGTAATCACATGGGGTCTTATAAGACAAGATTTGATACATGGACTTGCTTTACATACTCCGTCGATGTGATGCTGTAGTAAAACATCGTGACATCCATCTCTTCCCATATTCAACAATGTTCCACAGGGTAAAAGGGAGAGGGGTAGTGAAGGTTTTAAGATTGGGGTTTGGGGACGTTCCCAACAAAGGTAAGTTACCCTCTCCAAAAATAAATAGAATAAAGATGGTTATACAAACAGAAACATTCAGAAAGTATATAAATTTAATTTATTTAGTATATTGGGGCAGTTATATTACATCACACGGACAATGACAATATATTTTAGTACAAATGACACCGCAACCTTCAAGTCACACACAGCTGAGCGCCTACACTAGCAAACCAAAAGAGCCCACTGACTCAACGACAGGATATATGTCGTTTTTTGCAAAAAAAACCCCAAAAAACAAAAACGCCTAGTATTTCCCCATGTCAGACATCGTAAACAAATTATTATACCGCGCTCGTAAATCTAACTTAACGCTACCAGTCGATCAAGCCTGAGTGTCTACACAAACAAAAAAATCCCAAGAGCCTTCTGACTCAACAACACAAAATATGTCGTTGAAGCAAAAAGCGCTTAGCATTTAGTCATGTCAGACATTGTAAATTAAAATCATATTACAACGGCCACAAAATTTAATGTATCGCTACCAAAATAATCCAGCTCAGTCCGCGTTCGAATAATAAACTCCCGCCCTGGACGGCATAAATTCCACATTCTCAACGAATGACTAATTCATGTCTTTCTCCGGGTATCGGAATCAAGATGAACATTCCGTCTAATATCAAATTTATAGTCACGGACGTTAAATATTCAAAAAACACCATGCCCAAGGATATCACAAAAGAACTAGGTTCTTTTAACGCAAAATAAATATTCAAAATCCATCTTATCTGCTCAACGGACCAACAGAGAGACACACCGTATTGATTTGTACTTCAGTTACTTTTGCTCGCCTGTACGATTGTCCAGCTAAGAACGCAAGAAAACAACCTCGTTAACTCAATTCTATTTGATCATGTCCACGCAAAACGTGCGCTGGGTGCAACATGACAATATTAACACTCCAAAGTTTATATTAGTCCACATTATATATTATTCAAGTATATTAACCCACCCAATATTTTAGGTTGGTATTCAACGGTACAATACCCCCACCCCCAAACCATATGACCCGTTTAGGATATGCCCTAATATAGTACTTTCAATTTTCTGTTACTTGTTTACAAAAAATAAATATTTTACTCCGTGAATAATTACAAACACAACGCCACGGACTGCATAAAGATAGAATACACAAAGTTATTAACCCTTTACCCAACGAATCGGCCGCATCCGCCCGCGTAATATGCAAATTCAGCAGTTGAAAAAAATATTATTTTTTAAAAAGTTTCAACAAAACCATATCATGTGACCCCTCGTTGGAACGAGGGGTCACATGATATGGTTTTTTTGAAATTTTTTGAAAAATTTCAAAAAATGATATTTAAAATAATAAATTTTTATATCGTCTGCGTTGGGTAAAGGGTTAATCATCCATAGAGATGAACAATAATTAATGACTCGACTGACCAACGAAAAATCGCCCAACGACACTGGCAGCTGAAGAAGCGGAATCACGCATTGATACAGGATACCACCACACCGACAGATCTCGACTGGAAGCCCGACGAGATCGCTTGCCGTCATGCAAAGACATGCGACAATAGATCCTACCTCCAGATTAGGCGATGCCAAAGATCCATGCTAGATGCCACGACACACAATAGTTTATTACAGGATTTGGGCAATTTGTCCTTGGATCCAGTTCCAAAAATATCTCCGACCAACAACATTTAAATGAACACCATCCGGTGACATATGAGATGCCGTAATTTGTCTATGGCGAAGATACAATTCATCTTCGCCGCATACAGTCCTCAGTGCTTCACTGACTGCAATTCTCCTCAATTCATAGATTTCCCGAGATATATTCCGGGTTTGCAGTCAAGGAAAAATACTTCCTTTAGTTATTTGCCCAATACCATCAGTTTTCTATATTTAAAAATAACAATTTAACATTTTCTATAAACACCGACAAACAAATGTTTGTATTGTCCAAATCATTTCCCCCAATCTGCATAAAAAACCCAGTCATCCCCACTTATATTCATAAGGTTCAAACTATGAACAATTCTACAAGGAATTCCAACGAATTCTACCCGAGACTTTAATACGGACATAGTCCATAGCCTGAAATGTCTTAATACAAATGCATACAGTCTAGCAATGAAGCTGTATCCTTTAATCAAACTCTTCATTGTTATAACCCTTTGAACCCCAGCGGCCACGTTTCCGGCCAGGAGTATGATACATCCTAATGTCATTAAATAGGATGGCTGTTCAGTACACGTGTGGGGTACACCAATCAATATTTTCAACGTGCAGCCTCGGGGCTGCACGTTGAAAATATTGATTGATCTACTCAAATAATGAATATGGACTCTTTTAATTGCTGCCACTGAACTGGCATCGAAGATACCACCAGGATTCATAGGGTTAATATGATAAGACTATAAACAAGTGCACCGCCAGCGGTGGATCAATATACGGCCGCCTATAAAGAAACTGCGCTTGTGAAGAATTTTTCAGTTGAACAAAAGGTAAAAAATTCCTTCAAAAATAATTGTACATTCATACCTCACAACCCATTAAACTTGAATATACAGTTTTTAAATCATCGCGTGGACAATCAAAAGTCTCCAAAAATTCCAGGTTGCCATGGCGGCAATATTGGACATGCCAGAATGCTGGTTATTGAAAGGAACCATCCTCTAGTCATGACTTATCAACTATAAAAAACAGTGTCGGTTGGATGTATTGTTTTCAAGTTATAGCATGGACAAATAAAAGTTAACAGACAGACGGATAGACCGATGGACACGGACGGACGGATAGATGGATATTTATGCTGGTTATTGAAAGGAACCATACTCTAGACATGACTATGCAACCATAAAAAACCCAGTATCTGTTGGATATATTGTTTTCAAGTTATCGGGTGGGCAAACAAAAGATAACGGACGGATGGACAGACAGAGACAGACAAACGGATGGATGGATGGACGGATGGGCATTGATGCTGGTTATCAAAAGGAACCATCCTCCTGTCATGACTAATCAACCATAAACAACAGTATCTGTTTGATTATCAAATGGACAATCAAAAGTCTCTGAAAATCCAAGATGGCTGCCATGGTGGCCATATAGGACATTCCAGAATGCTGGGCATCGAAAGGAACCATCTTCTAGTCATGATTAATCAACCATAAAAAGCTAGCATCTGTTGGATTTATAGTTTTAAAGTTATCGCGTGGACAATCAAAAGTCACCGAAAATCCAAGATGGCTGCCGTGGTGGCCATATTGGATATGCCAGAATGCTGGTTATATATTTGTGCACATTTCATGACAGGACTTCTAGTTTTAACTGTACTGCTTCCAATCACTCTCCATCCAACGGGGGTGACGGACTAAACATCCTCGTCGTCAAAATGTCCCTCCGAGCCGGGAAGATTCCTATTCCTGCTCGTTACCTTCCTGAGCAGGCTGGTCGTCAATATCACCGCTTTCACCGACTAAATGGTCAAATTACATTTAGGGTTGTTGAATCCCCCCCCCCCCTCTCCCCATCACCGGACGATCAAAACATTTTTTTAATCAATTAAAGTGGACTACAGTACGTGGAGAGTGGATTATAACTAAATCACCCGCGGAGTGGAGGTGTCACCCTAGCTATAACTTTCAAACTTTGTACATATCGACAAAAAACACAAGCAATGTTTCAGTCAATGGACCTCCGGGTTTAAGCCGGAGGTCCATTGGCTGAAACTTTGCTTGTACTGGTTATGCTTTGCAACAAATTTGCAATTATTGCTCGGGTGGAATCTCCACCCTGTGGGTGATTTAGTGATAATACACTCTCCACGCACTGTACATGAAACCGCCCCCCATGTTCCCTACAAATTACGTAATTTGAATCAGATAATTTAATTTTTATCATGAACGGCCCAAACCAGTATTTGTCAAATTTGGGAGTTTGACTCCTTTTAATCTTGGGTATACGCAGCTAAACTCGATCCCCATGTTCATAAGGCTAACATGAACTCGAAGGTCGTACAATTTTTTCCAGTGTTTTATAACAGTCCCACAGTTTTGGCTGACCATCAGAAATTTTTCATCTATGTGACATTCCAGATCCCGCACTTACTGCGCTGTGCTTAAATATTTTCCGGGAACATTACGAGCCTCAAATTCCACTGATAATTGAACCTCATTCCAAAACATGAGATTATTCAGGGTATGACCGGTAGTTTCATGGACCGATAAGCGAATAACGAAAGTGAGATAATATTCTCAATCTCTATGACTGTCTTCTACAAAGCAAGCCAACATAGCCACTAGGGTTCGGTTGAACCGCTCTCACAGTCCGTCAGACTGTGAATGGTAAGGAGTGGCAGTAGTATTTCTCACCTCAAAATACCTACAAATTTCGAAAAAATGTTCCGTCTCGAAATTTATTCCCTGATCTGAGTGAATAAATTTCGGCATGCCATATCTTACTATCCACTCCTTGGTTCAACACTTCCTCAATTTTTCTGTTGACTTCCCGACCTTTATTGACGGGAAACTGATAGTCTCTTTGTTTAATGGGTGGGTGTGTACCCGTATCAGTTTCATGTTTCCAAATATCAGTTCGCCCCAAATCAACATCGTACAGTTAAAACTAGAAGTCCTGTCATGAAATACGCACAAATAGAACGTCGATATGCGAGTTAATCTACGCGTTGTGGCCATAGTACGGCTATGCTATAAAATTCATATGGCCTGGACATAAGCGATGTGTCATCCAATGGGCCTCCGGGTAAACATAGCCCGTGTTTTCTATGAGTAACCAGGAGAACCTGCCGTGATTTGGATGCCATTCGATATGGCAATTGCGCGCAATTCCTACTCGTAATTAAGCCTAGATAACCGCACAGTTCGTGACAGGACTTCTAGTTTCAACTGTACTGTACAAATACCTCTTTATTGTTTTCTAACTTACCTGTTCATGACTCAACGCACTACTATCAATCATTTGAAGCAAGAGTACTTATCAATCTTTTCAAAAGGGCCCTCCAATCCGGGTCCCTCCTAACCAGGTTCCTCGAACACATCACCTGGCTGTATCACAGTAACCAACTCACAGTTTTTTAAATGCTGGGACCCACAGGTAACATTAACTAATCTTGACGGTACCATAACACTCTCACTTTTCCCAATAGAACACCGCCCTAACATTACCCCACTATGTTTCTTAATAAAATCTAAATCTGATTCACATATTCCTTCCGAAGCAGAAGTGCCCCCTACCTCTCCATCAACAATCATTTCATACAAAGGAGACAAGATTATATATTTTATTAACACCACTTTATCCTGACCACCCAACTCCTGACAGGACTTCGGGGGAAACTTCATTCCCACAATTTTAATTTTACATCTCCTCAAATAAATCTCCATATCTAAATTTTGCAACAAATCCATAACAAAATGCGCCCAAACAACTCTGCCACATAAAAAGTATGTTTCAGTTTAGATCTACATCCACAACAGGTAAAGTTATAGCTCCAGCCCCATTCATAGGTTAGCCATTAGCCGCAATAACCCCATGAGGGGCAGACTCTAACCCAGAAAGTTCCATACCGAGTTTCTCTTCCACAAACTTAGTATTCACTATACTAATGGACGAACCAGTATCTAACAAAAAAATAGATCTCTTTTCAACATAATTTAAGGGTGAAATAAACATAACCAGTATTTTTTTTCTCAAGGAGGTCTGATCAAATTCGGACTGAGGTCTGACCCCAACCCCAATCCGTACTCTTTTAAACGTGAATTACCATTTGACCACCGACCATCTTCCCGGCTAAACCATTCAAGAGCAAGCCTCGGAGATTGCCCACCTTGATCCTGGCAAACACCTCGACCCTGGGGGCCAAACTGTTCACCAAAATGACTCTCTCCTACTTTACCTATAAATTCCAAGCTAATCCCCTGCTGTTCTACACTCTCAAGTTTTCTAACTGATCCTTCAACACTCCTACGGTTTTTACCACTACATCCACTGTGTTCGGGTTTGGGGGTTCATTCATTACATTAACCGAAGTTGACGAAACCTCAACTCTTTTATAAGATTCCCTCTCCAATGCCAAACGAACCGCAACATCTAGCGTTTCCGGTTTTCGCTGAGCACCTGTATTCTAGACTCTTTGTCATTTAGGGCCTCAATAAAAATTTCCGTGGCCAAGTCATCACTGAACATGGAAGGGGCATCGGTATAATTACCAAACTCCGTATACTGCTTGATAATTCTGGCAATATTTCGCGTGATGTTCGTCGACGCGTCCTCAGTTGCGATCTATCTATGTCCGTTCCCCTATAGGGATCAAACCCATTTCTCAAACTCTGCATTTAATTTTAAGGGGGGGGGGGGGGCGCCTTAACATAAGGGTCTAAATATTCATAAAATTAAAGGGCCGCACCCCTCAATGAAGACACTAAAAATTTAAATATGGAGAGTTCGGTCGATTCATTAATCTCGACGCATTTTTCAAAAAGCGTTTACTAATCTTTGATATTGGTTGTACTACTAAAGCTTTCTGCTTAATAAATAGGTTTATTATATGACTCGTCCATTTTGTTCACTTTAAAACATTTGATATTTTGTTTTCATATTAATTAGTGATAAATAAAGCCTTCCTTCAATTTCATTGGTCAATTTCAAAACTAGACAATTTGATTGGCTGAACAAAATACAACTAGTCCACATTTTCATAATTTGCATAATTAGAGTTGGGAGCTTTCATTGGTCAATTTCAAAACTGGACAATTTGATTGGCTAAACAAAATACAACTGGGTCACATTTGCATAATTTCAGTAGGGAGAATTTACGTTATCAGTCATATTTAGGGCGGGTTATATTGTATTTATCTTTTACCTACAAGAAAAACGCCATTCATTTTTTTTTGTATATTTTCACTTTTTGCTTCCCAAACATAGGTTATGACCTTTCATTGGAACGAGTTCGACGAGCTGGTTCCAATGAGGGATCATAACCTATGTTTTGGAAGCAAAAAAATGAAAATTTTTAGTTATACGAGGATGTTTTTCCCAAGTGCTGTCTGCAACTCAAGTCAGGTGGTGGGTTAAAAAGTCATACTAAGTGGCTAATTTGTGCGTGTGTGTGTCATATGATAAACAGAATATGAAATGAGTGTTTTTCTCATATAATATTTATGAAACTTGTCCGAAGCCAGAGGCTCGCCAAAACGGAAAATTCTTAGACTCGTTTCATAAATATTATATGAGAAAAACACTCATTCCATATCCTCTATTTACGCGAATACCCATGATAATCTTGAGAATTCCTTCGTGGAGCCTCGACCGCTCAATCTTGTAACAGTCTATAGTAATACTCCCTGACCTCCGACTTGTTGTGCAGGTGATAACACTTTATGACCTCCGACTGGTGGTGCCGGTGGTAACACAATTCCCATACTTGGAAATAGCACCCGCATTCGTTAAAAGCATACTGACTCGAGTTGCTGCATCAAAACTTTCAATTAACGTTATAAATTCTTCAGCCTGCCTTTCCCATTCTTGTACTGATTCCAGCAATTCCTCGGTTCGTTCATTAATTGACCGCAAAAATCTATCCCCCTAAGGGTTACAATATACACTCCTTGATGGAGTGGGCTAAATGTAAACAAGGAATCCGGCAAAATGTGCACCATTCGCGTCCTCGGTCCACCTCCCATCACGTCTCTTGACAGCGACCGTTAAATATCCAGATATCTCTAGAAATCTCCCGCCATTACCAGAATTTCAATCCAGATATCTCTGGAAATCTCCCGTCATTACTAGAATTTCAATCCAGATATCTCTGGAAATCTCCCGCCATTACTGGAATTTCAATCCAGATATCTCTGGAAATCTCCCGCCATTAGTAGAATTTCAATCCAGATATCTCTGGAAATCTCCCGTCATTACTAGAATTTCAATCCAGATATCTCTGGAAATCTCCCGCCATTAGTAGAATTTCAATCCAGATATCTCTGGAAATCTCCCGCCATTACTAGAATTTCAATCCAGATATCTCTGGAAATCTCCCATCATTACTAGAATTTCAATCCAGATATCTCTGGAAATCTCCCGCCATTACTAGAATTTCAATCCAGATATCTCTGGAAATCTCCCGCCATTAGTAGAATTTCAATCCAGATATCTCTGGAAATCTCCCGCCATTACTAGAATTTCAATCCAGATATCTCTGGAAATCTCCCGCCATTACTAGAATTTCAATCCAGATATCTCTGGAAATCTCCCGTCATTACTAGAATTTCAATCCAGATATCTCTGGAAATCTCCCGCCATGCCTAGAATTTCAATCCAGATATCTCTGGAAATCTCCCGCCATTACTAGAATTTCAATCCAGATATCTCTGGAAATCTCCCGCCATGCCTAGAATTTCAATCCAGATATCTCTGGAAATCTCCCGTCATTACTAGAATTACAATCCAAATTCAATCAATATATCCAAATAAATGTTTAATTATTTCCCTTTTTTAATAGGTTTGTAAATGTATTATCTCCGAAACGCCTCAAACACTATCAGCGTCACGGGAACAAAAACTACTAGAATTTCAATCAAGATATCTCTGGAAATCTCCCGTCATTGCTAGAATTACATTCCAAATTCAATCAATATATCTAAATAAATGTTTAATTATTTCCCTTTTTTAATAGGTTTGTAAATTTGTTATCTCCTAAACGCCTCAAACACTATCAGCGCCACGGGAACAAAAACTACTAGGATTTCAATCCAGATATCTCTGGAAATCTCCCGTCATTACTAGAATTTCAATCCAGATATCTCTGGAAATCTCAGCCATTACTAGAATTTCAATCCAGATATCTCTGGAGATCTCCCGTCATTACTAGAATTTCAATCCAGATATCTCTGGAAATCTCCCGTCATTACTAGAATTTCAATCCAGATATCTCTGGAAATCTCCCGCCATGCCTAGAATTTCAATCCAGATATCTCTGGAAATCTCCCGCCATTACTAGAATTTCAATCCGGATATCTCTGGAAATCTCCCGTCATTACTAGAATTTCAATCCAGATATCTCTGGAAATCTCCCGCCATTACTAGAATTTCAATCCAAATTCAATCAATATATCTAAATAAATGTTTAATTATTTCCCTTTTTTAATAGGTTTGTAAATTTGTTATCTCCGAAACGCCTCAAACACTATCAGCGTCACGGGAACAAAAACGTCCAACATATATTTATTAACATTTCATCCTGTCGGCGACGGCAAAAACTGACATCTGCCTCTGCCCAAATTCAACAATGTCAAACAAGGACAGTCATGGTTTTAAGATTGCGGTTTTGAGACGTCCCACACAAAGGTAAATAACCCTCCTCTAGAAATAAATAGAATAAATATGGTTATACAAAAGGAAACGTTCAGAAAGTATTTAAATTTATTTTGTAAATGTGGGCAGTTACATTAAATCACACGGGTAATATATTTTAGTACAAATTACATCGCAACCTTCAAGCAAGATGCAGCAGCTGAGCGCCTACACTAGCAAACCTCAAGAGCCCACTGACTCAACGTCACAATATATGTCTTTGAAGCAAAAAACACTTACCATTTAGTCATGTCAGACAACATAAACAAATTATTATACCGCACCTAAATGTTACCAGTCGATCAAGGCTGAGCGCCTACATAAAAAAAATTCCAAAAACTTTCTGACTCAACGACACAAAATATGTCGTTGAAGTAAAAGGTGTTTAGCATTTAGTCATGTCAGACACTGTATACAAAGTTATATTACGGCCGCAAAATTTAATGTATTGCTACCAAACTAATCCAGCTCAGTCCGCGTTCGAATAATCCTCAAAACTCCAACCCTGGACGGCATGAAATTCCCACCTCTGATATTCCTTACATTCAAAAGAAATATACACAAATTATACATCCGAATTAAGGTTGAGATGTATAGAACACGAAACACAAATGTAATCAACTCATAGGGTTGACAGAAGGCACCACTAGTTCCTGGAAGTGTGCTGCCGCATTCGTACAAGAACTGATAATACAATAATATTTCCGGAGAACAACGTGTGGCCAAATTTGCTTCACATATCCAAGAACAAAGCTTGGCATTCAAAACACTTTAGAGTGCAGCGATAGGACTGGATTTGAGAAAAGGACAACACGCTCTGCATTTTTTATTGAAGATGGATTCCATGTTCGAAGGACATGCGCAAATCACTCGATACCTCACATTTCTATCGAAAAACAAAATCGTAATTCTAAGAACTTTCAACAGGTGTCAGGATACCTTGCATAGAATATGGCAACTTTGCAATCTCTATATAATAATAGTATGCTGTATTAAGGCGATCGTTCTGATTATTTGTTTTTAGACGGCGTTGTATATCGTTGGTTTTTCCTTTCGATGACGTTGACCGATAATCGAAAGTAAATTACAATGTAAACAAAGCGGACAGTTTTTGTCATTTACCCCCATGCATCTATGTCGTTTTGTCTTGAAGAAAAGTTTATACACTAGATTTGTTCCAGGATATGTACATCACATTTAACTTACCCCCATACATCTCTGTCGTTTTGTCTTGAAGAATATTTGATACACTAGATTTGTTCTTGGATATATGCATCACATTTATACACTAGATTTGTTCCAGGATATGTACATCAAATTTATACACTAGATTTGTTCCAGGATATGTGCATCACATTTAACTTACCCCCATACATCTCTGTCGTTTTGTCTTGAAGAATATTTGATACACTAGATTTGTTCTTGGATATATGCATCACATTTATACACTAGATTTGTTCCAGGATATGTGCATCACATTTATACACTAGATTTGTTCCAGGATATGTGCATCACATTTATACACTAGATTTGTTCCAGGATATGTGCATCACATTTAACTTACCCCCATACATCTCTGTCGTTTTGTCTTGAAGAATATTTGATACACTAGATTTGTTCTTGGATATATGCATCACATTTATACACTAGATTTGTTCCAGGATATGTGCATCACATTTATACACTAGATTTGTTCCAGGATATGTGCATCACATTTATACACTAGATTTGTTCCAGGATATGTGCATCACATTTATACACTAGATTTGTTCCAGGATATGTGCATCACATTTATATTCTAGATTTGTTCCAGGATATGTGCATCACATTTATACACTAGATTTGTTCCATTAACATTAATCAATCTTTGAAAATATTATCAACCAAAATAAGTTGGAGCTTACTGGTGGGAACAACAACCCCACCCCACCCCCTCCCCTTATTTCTCTTTCAGCCTCTGACTTAAACTGTTGGATACTCATTTTGTGCGCTTTCAATAAAATGCTGTCAGGTTATAGATGGGTGGGGAGGGGGGGTGTAAAAAAGGTGTACAAACTAAATTACTTGTGGAAACAAGACATGACATTTTCTTGCAGTTATAATGCAATATATTTCACCCTTTGTATATCTGTGTAGTATTATGTGGACAACCTAAAGCTTTTATTTGTTAGAGGAGCCCATTTCAAACAAAGGTTATCAAGACTTGAGGTAAAATAAAAAGAAGGCTAAATTTCAAGTCAGAAACTTTATAATGTTGAAAAATAAAGTGCAAACTTACCAAGACTGCAGAGTTCACTCAGTCAGAATGGAATCTCAAACGGCCTCACTCAGGCTCAGTTACTCCAAACGATCGAATGACTGTCCCGGAAGGTTAATTATTGCACAAAACATCTTTTCTCGTGCAGTGTGTACGTTCGTTACAGTGCGGAACAGAAATAACCGATCTACAGTCCACATGCGATAGCCTTGTGGCAGCAGTGCATGTATCGTCAAGCCGAGTTCAAACTTGTATTTTTAGTTTCAGTTTAAAAAGAACGAAATTTAAACAGAGCGGCCAGTTCGCACCGTATTCAAATTAAAATCCTTGTACATGTTCCATCCTCCAGATACAATGATGCCTGCACACACAATTTTGAAAACACATTTGAGACCTCATAATATGTGACGTCTGATATGCTAAACGCAATCTTTTGAGTTTTGAATGTTCGGATCGACATTTTTTGCGAATAAAATGAATCAACAGCGATTCTACAGATGGCAAGGTCAAAGACCGAAAGACTAGTTCTCTGACAAAATTGCCTGTTTCTCTCAAAAATTCTTTCAACCGTTGAAATTGTCGTCTATTCAATTAAATTAGCGATTAATTACAGTGAATTCTTTTTCATGGTTCGGTGTGTAATAAATACAGAACCACACTTATGTTTCAATGGGTTAACGATTACTGGACTCAAGCGTATGGCGCTGGGATAACCACTCGAGCCTACCGGCTCTCGTGGTATCCCTGCGCCACTCGCTCTAGTCCACTAATCGTTAACCCATTCAAACATAAGTGTGGTTCTGCATATATATCACTTGATATCATATGATTTACCAATCAGTCAAGGCCCCGTGTAGATTATATTGCATTCCAGTATATAACACGAATATAATTTACCAATCAGTCAAGGCCTTGTGTAGTTTATATTGCATTCCAGTATATAACACGAATATAATTTACCAATCAGTCAGGGCCCTGTGTAGATTATATTGCTTTCCAGTATATATCACGAATATGATTTACCAATCAGTCAGGGCCCTGTGTAGATTATATTGCTTTCCAGTATATATCACGAATATCATTTACCAATCAGTCAGGGCCCTGTGTAGATTATATTGCTTTCCAGTATATATCACGAATATGATTTACCAATCAGTCAGGGCCCTGTGTAGATTATATTGCATTCCAGTATATATCTGGAATATGATTTGCCAATAAGTCAGGGCCCTGTGTAGATTATATTACATTCCAGTATATATCACGAATATGATTTACCAATAAGCCAGGGCCCTGTGTAGATTATATTGCATTCCAGTATATATCTGGAATATGATTTGCCAATAAGTCAGGGCCCTGTGTAGATTATATTACATTCCAGTATATATCACGAATATGATTCACCAATCAGTCAGGGCCCTGTGTAGATTATATTGCATTCCGGTATGTATCTCTAATATGATTCACCAATCATTCAGGGCCCTGTGTAGATTATATTGCATTCCGGTATGTATCTCTAATATGATTCACCAATCATTCAGGGCCCTGTGTAGATTATATTGCATTCCAGTATATATCACGAATACGATTACGCAATCAGTCAGGGCCCTGTGTAGATTATATTGCATTCCAGTATATATCACGAATATGATTTACCAATCAGTCAGGGCCCTGTGTGGTTTATATTGCATTCCAGTATGTATCACGAATGTAATTTACAAATCAGTCAGGGCCCTGTGTAGCTTATATTGTATTCCAGTATATATCACGAATATGATTTACCAATCAGTCAGGGCCCTGTGTAGTTTATATTGTATTCCAGTATATACCACGAATATGATTTTCCATTAAGTCAGGGCCCTGTGTAGTTTATATTGCATTCCAGTATGTATCACGAATGTAATTTACAAATCAGTCAGGGCCCTGTGTAGTTTATATTGCATTCCGGTATATATCACGAATATGATTTACCACTAAGTCAGGGTCCTGTGCAGTTTATATTGCATTCCAGTATATATCACGAATATAATTTACCAATAAGTCAGGGCCCTGTGTAGTTTATATTGCATTCCGGTATGTATCTCTAATATGATTCACCAACCAGTCAGGGCCCTCTGTAGATTATATTGCATTCCAGTATATATCACGGATATGATTCACCAATCAGTCAGGGCCCTGTGTAGTTTATATTGCATTCCAGTATATATCACGAATATGATTTACCAACCAGTCAGGGCCCTCTGTAGATTTTATTGCATTCCGGTATGTATCTCTAATATGATTCACCAATCATTCAGGGCCCTGTGTAGTTTATATTGCATTCCAGTATATATCACGAATATAATTTTCCAATCAGTCAGGGCTCTGTGTAGATTATATTGCATTCCAGGATATATCACGAGTATGATTCAGCAATCAGTCAGGGCCCTGTGTAGATTATATTGCATTCCAGTATATATCGCGAATATGATTCACCAATCAGTCAGGGCCCTGTGTAGATTATATTGCATTCCAGTATATATCGCGAATATGATTCACCAATCAGTCAGGGCCCTGTGTAGTTTATATTGCATTCCAGTATATATCGCGAATATGATTTATCAACAAGTCAGGGCCCTGTGTAGTTTATATTGCATTCCAGTATATATCACGAATATGATTTACCACTAAGTCAGGGCCCTGTGTAGATTTTATTGCATTCTAATATATATCACGAATATAATTTACCAATCAGTCAGGGCCCTGTGTAGATTATATTGCATTCCAGTATATATCTGGAATATGATTTGCCAATAAGTCAGGGCCCTGTGTAGATTATATTGCATTCCAGTATATATCACGAATATGATTCAGCAATCAGTCAGGGCCCTCTGTAGATTATATTGCATTCCAGTATATATCGCGAATATGATTCACCAACCAGTCAGGGCCCTCTGTAGATTATATTGCATTCCAGTATATATCTGGAATATGATTTGCCAATAAGTCAGGGCCCTGTGTAGATTATATTGCATTCCAGTATATATCACGAATGTAATTTACAAATCCTTCAGGGCCCTGTGTAGTTTATATTGCATTCCAGTATATATCGCGAATATGATTTGCCAATAAGTCAGGGCCCTGTGTAGTTTGTATTGCATTCCAGTATATATCGCGAATATGATTCACCAACCAGTCAGGGCCCTCTGTAGATTATATTGCATTCCAGTATATATCTGGAATATGATTCACCAATCATTCAGGGCCCTGTGTAGTTTATATTGCATTCTCATATATATCACGAATATGATTTACCAATCAGTCAGGGCCCTGTGTAGATTATATTGCATTCCAGTATATATCACGAATATGATTTACCAATCAGTCAGGGCCCTGTGTAGATTATATTGCATTCCAGTATGTATCACGAATGTAATTTACAAATCAGTCAGGGCCCTGTGTAGTTTATATTGCATTCCAGTATATATCACGAATGTAATTTACAAATCAGTCAGGGCCCTGTGTAGTTTATATTGCATTCCAGTATATATCACGAATATAATTTACCACTAAGTCAGGGTCCTGTGTAGTTTATATTGCATTCCAGTATATATCACGAATACGATTCACCAATCAGTCAAGGCTCTATGTAGTTTATATTGCTTTCCAGTATATATCACGAATATAATTTACCACTAAGTCAGGGCCCTGTGCAGTTTATATTGCATTCCAGTATATATCACGAATATGATTCACCAATCAGACAGGGCCCTGTGTAGTTTATATTGCATTCTCATATATATCACGAATATGATTCACCAATCAGTCAGGGCCCTGTGTAGATTATATTGCATTCCAGTATGTATCCCGAATATGATTCACCAATCCGTCAGGGCCCTGTGTAGATTATATTGCATTCCAGTATATATCACGAATATGATTCACCAATCAGTCAGGGCCCTGTGTAGATTATATTGCATTCCAGTATGTATCCCGAATATGATTCACCAATCAGTCAGGGCCCTGTGTAGATTATATTGCATTCCAGTATGTATCCCGAATATGATTTACCAATCAGTCAGGGCCCTGTGTAGTTTATATTGCATTCCAGTATATATCACGAATATGATTTACCAATCAGACAGGGCCCTGTGTAGCTTATATTGCATTCTCATATATATCACGAATATGATTCACCAATCAGTCAGGGCCCTGTGTAGTTTATATTGCATTCTCATATATATCACGAATATGATTCACCAATCAGTCAGGGCCCTGTGTAGTTTATATTGCATTCCAGTATATATCACGAATATGATTTACCAATCATTCAGGAGTCTGTGTAGATTATATTGCATTCTAACATATATCACGAATATAATTTACCAATCAGTCAGGGCCCTGTGTAGTTTATATTACATTCCAGTATATATCACGAATATGATTTACCAATTAGTCAGGGTCCTCTGTAGTTTATATTGCATTCCAGTAGTATATATCACGAATATAATTTACCACTAAGTCAGGGCCCTCTGTAGTTTATATTGCATTCCAGTAGTATATATCACGAATATGATTCACCAATCTGTGAGGGCCCTGTGTAGATTATATTGCATTCCAGTATATATCACGAATATGATTTACCAATAAATCAGGGCCCTGTGTAGTTTATATTGCATTCCTGTATATATCACGAATATGATTTATCAACAAGTCAGAGCCCTGTGTAGTTTATATTGCTTTCCAGTATATATCCCGAATATGATTTATCAACAAGTCAGGGCCCTGTCTAGTTTATATTGCTTTCCAGTATATATCACGAATATGATTTACCAATAAATCAGGGCCCTGTGTAGTTTATATTGCATTCCTGTATATATCACGAATATGATTTATCAACAAGTCAGGGCCCTGTGTAGTTTATATTGCTTTCCAGTATATATCCCGAATATGATTTATCAACAAGTCAGGGCCCTGTCTAGTTTATATTGCTTTCCAGTATATATCACGAATATGATTTACCAATCATTCAGGGCCCTGTGTAGATGATATTGCATTCCAGTATATATCACGAATATGATTTACCAATCAGTCAGGGCCCTGTGTAGTTTATATTGCTTTCCAGTATATATCACGAATATGATTTACCAATAAGTCAGGGCCTTGTGTAGATTATATTACATTCCAGTATATATCACGAATATAATTTACCAATCAGTCAGGGCCCTGTGTAGATTATATTGCATTCCAGTATATATCTGGAATATGATTTGCCAATAAGTCAGGGCCCTGTGTAGATTATATTACATTCCAGTATATATCACGAATATGATTTACCAATAAGCCAGGGCCCTTTGTAGATTATATTGCATTCCAGTATATATCTGGAATATGATTTGCCAATAAGTCAGGGCCCTGTGTAGATTATATTACATTCCAGTATATATCACGAATATGATTTACCAATAAGCCAGGGCCCTGTGTAGATTATATTGCATTCCAGTATATATCACGAATATGATTTACCAATCAGTCAGGGTCCTGTGTAGATTATATTGCATTCCAGTATATATCACGAATATGATTTACCAATCAGTCAGGGCCCTGTGTAGATTATATTGCATTCCAGTATATATCACGAATATGATTCACCAATCTGTGAGGGCCCTGTGTAGATTATATTGCGTTCCAGTATATATCACGAATATGATTCACCAATCTGTGAGGGCCCTGTGTAGATTATATTGCATTCCAGTATATATCACGAATATGATTCACCAATCAGTCAGGGCCCTGTGTAGATTATATTGCATTCCATAATATATCACGAGTATGATTTACCAATAAGTCAGGGCCCTGTGTAGATTATATTGCATTCTAATATATATCACGAATATAATTTACAAATCAGTCAGGGCTCTGTGTAGTTTATATTGCATTCCAGTATATATCACGAATATGATTTGCCAATCAGTCAGGGCCCTGTGTAGTTTATATTGCATTCCAGTATAAATCACGAATATGATTTACCAATCAGTCAGGGCCCTGTGTAGTTTATATTGCATTCCAGTATATATCACGAATATGATTCAGCAATCAGTCAAGGCTCTGTGTAGATTATATTGCATTCCAGTATATATCACGAATATGATTTGCCAATCAGTCAGCGCCCTGCGTAAATTATATGGCATTCCAATATGTATCTCGAATTTGATTTTCCAATCAGTCAGGGCCCTATGTGGATTATATTGCATTCCAATATCTCTCACGAATATGATTTACCAATCAGTCAGGGACCTCTGCAGTTTATATTGCATTGAAATATTGGTCACGAATATGATTTGCTAATCAGTCATGGACCTATGTAGTTTCGAAATACAACTTGATTCGAAATCGTCTGATAATAAAATTTGATTAGATTTCTGAATCATCGAGATGTTCTCGGGGGCTCCGGAAGTACTTCTGGACATGGGCGGCAGACCCCGGGAAAAAGGCATTTGTTTGCACTAGCAGCCCCGCCATGGCATTCCAAAGCAAACATGTCTCGAAGTACGGAAGGCCCAAGATAGTGGAGTTTGAGGGGAGGTGTCCCCCTGCCATTACAAGGGGGAACCATCTCTCAAACTCCCCCTTTGGATTTTGAAACCTCAAGATCGGATTTAGGGTGTATTTATCTTTACCTCGAGATTAATTCATTGACCAAAAATTGAATGACAAACTTGGGAAGGGCATTGTTTGTCCCCCTCTAGCTCCCGAGGTCCGAAGGCAGGGACGGCAGCTGCCCCCTTTTTCCTCTTTCTCCAGGCTTCCCGGGATGTTCTCAAAATCCTACCAAATTTCTCCTCATGAAAAGACCTGATGATTGAAGAAGAATTCAAGAGACGACACTGAGAACATCTTGACGATTAAAAAAATATCCAAATCACAATCAAATCAAAATCACAAGGATAATTTCTAGTCGAATGGAATTTTGTAACCATACAGGGCCCTAGTTCAAAAGAAGTAACCTTACAGGGCCCTAGTTCAAAATTCGTAAACTTACAGGGCCTAGTTCAAAATTCTTAAACTTACAGGGCCCTAGTTCAAAATTAGTAAACTTACAGGGCCCTAGTTCAAAATTTGTAACCTTACAGGGCCCTAGTTCAAAATTCGTAAACTTGCAGGGCCCTAGTTCAATTCGTAACCTTACAGAGTGCTAGTTCAAAATTAGTAAACTTACAGGGCCTTAGTTCAAAATTAGTAACCTGACAGGGCCCTAGTTCAAAATTTGTAACCATACAGGGCCCTAGTTAAAAATTCGTAAACTTACAGGACCCTAGTTCACAATTCGTAAACATACAGGGCCTAGTTCAAAATTCGTAAACATGCAGGGCCCTAGTTGAAAATTCGTAACCTATCAGGGCCCTAGTTAACAATTCGTAAACTTACAGGGCTCTAGTTCAAAATTAGTAACCTTACAGGGCCCTGGTTAAAAATTCGTAACCTTACAGAGCCCTAGTTAAAAATTCGTAAACTTACAGGACCCTTGTTCAAAATTAAACATATAGGGCCTAGTTCAAAATTCGTAAACTTACAGGGCCCTAGTTCAAAATTCGTAACCTTACAGGGCCCTAGTTCAAAACTCGTAACCTTACAGGGCCCTAGTTTAAAATTCGTAACCTTACAGGGCCCTAATTCAAAATTCGTAACCTTACAGGGCCCTAGTTCACAATTCCTAAACTTACAGGGCCTAGTTCAAAATTCGTAACCTTACAGGGCCTTAGTTCAAAATTCGTAACCTTACAGGACCCTAGTTCAAAATGCGTAACCATACTGGGCCCTAGTTCAAAATTCGTAAACATACAGGGCCCTAGTTCAAAATTCGTAACCTTACAGGGCCCTAGTTCACAATTCGTGAACTTACATGCCCCTAGTTCAAAATTCGTAACGTTACAAGACCCTAGTTCAAAATTCGTTACCTTACAGGGCCCTAGTTCAAATATCGTAACCTTACAGGGCCCGAGTTCAAAATTCGTAAACTTACAGGGCCCTAGTTCAAAATTCGCAAAGTTACAGGGCCCTAATTCAGAGTTCGTAAACTTACAAAGCCCTAGTTCAAACTTCGTAACCTTACAGGGCCCTAGTTCAAAATTAGTAAACTTACAGGGCCCTAGTTCAAAATTCGTAACCTTACAGCGCCCTAGTTCAAAATTCGTAACCTTACAGGGCCCTAGTTCAAAATTCGTAAACTTACAGTGCCCTAGTTCAAAATTCGCAACCTTACAGGGCCCTAGTTCAAAATTCGTACCCTTACAGGGCCCTAGGTCAAAATTTGTAACCTTACAGGGCCCTAGTTCAAAATTAGTAAACTTACAGCGCCCTAGTTCAAAATTCGTAACCTTACACAGCTTTAGTTCAAAATTCGTAAGCTTACAGGGCCCTAGTTCAAAATTCGTAACCTAACATGGCCCTAGTTCACAATTCGCAACCTTACATGGCCCATGTTCAAAATTCGTAACCTTACAGGGCCCTAGTTCAATAGTTCGTAATCTTACAGGACCCTAATCCAAAATTGGTAAAATTTTATTTGGCCTTAGTTCTATTCTTATACGGCTATCGGGGGACACTGAGCTGAAATCCAGGAGCAGCTTCCGTTAATTCACATACTACCACAAAATCTCTGAAAATCTTTCATCTCAAAACCGAAACTCGATATCTTACATGCCCAAATACTTGAGTATGACATGTTGGCCTTTTCTGAAACATGATTAAGTACTGACGAAGCTCCATCTATTAAAATATTGCCTGGCTTCCAGTGTGTCTAGATCCTGCTCCAGAGCAGGGGGTGTAGGTATTTATAAAGAAGATGGAATTCATTTCAGGACCTGCTCTGATATTCTCACATCGAACTTGGAAAGTCTCTGGGTGAAAATGTTTTAAAGTAAATTTCTACTAGGAGTATTTTACCGTCCTCCTAACAACCCTTTTTCCACTTTGGACTTTATATCAAGTTCCGTAGATAAGGCGCATGATACCCGTATTAGCGACATTAGTGTGTGTCTTTAATGATAACCAACTATCCTCCCGTAGGGGCCATTTTTGGAATTATGTGAATGAGGCAACATACTTCACAAAATCATTTGCTTCCTTGCTTGGATTATTCGCTTTAAGTATTACGGTTAATGTGGTGTCATGTGAGGCACTCGAACCACTTATTCCTGTTCAATTTCGTTATCATTGTCCTATCTCCCTTGTCATTGCATTTTCTGAAAATCTACGTACATCATTCAACCCTTTACCCAAAGTAACAGCCAAAACTGGCCATCGCTATTCTCAAAAATCGCCAGTTTATTTTTATAATTTTTTGTCTCAAAAACGTAGGTTTTGACTTCTCGTTAGAACGAGCCTCAGTTTTTATAACGCACTTAACCACACTACCCCCCCCCCCCCCTCCCCCACACACACACACATACTTCAGTTCAGTTCGGATATGAAAATAAAGTATTATTCGTTCGCTCTGGATCCTCAAACACCTCTGCTTGAAGCCAAGTGACTTGATTTCATACCATGACCTCTGTACAGTCCTGCTCACTTACCTTCTCCTGATTCGATTATCATCTGTTCCATTATGTACTCAGACACCAATTAAGTGTAGGTACACCGAGGTGCGTTAACCTGGGCCCTGATTCGATTATCAAGTAATATATCAAGACTTGAGTTGTTTTCATAATAATGTTGTCATAATTATACAATTGCCTGGATTTTCATAAAAAAAAATGATTAGAGGTAAAAATTGGGTAGCTGGTCCTGTGTGATCCAAGCGAAATAAAATAAGGTTAACCGGGTCGAAATGGATTTGTAAATCCCACATCGTCCCTACCTTTCATCCATTCAATTTGGGAGCCAATAAAGAAGTTCTCCTCAGGTTTTACAAATCATATATACGCCCAGTACTGGAGTATGGGGCCATAATAAGAAGTGACCTGAATAAAACCAACATTGAAAAACTACAACGGGTCCAAAATCATGCCTTGCGCGTGGCTCTGTGCAACCCCACGTGGACATCGATAAAACAACTCCACGAGATAGCAAAAAATAGACACTATAACAATGCGCTTAACCCTTTACCCAACGTAACGGCCAAAACCGGCCAGCGCTATTCTCAAAAATCGCCAATTAATTTTCACTATCTTTTTCATTTTTTGTCTCAAAAACATAGGTTATGACCCCTAGTTGGAACGAGCTCGTCGAGCTCGTTCCAACGAGGGGTCATAACCTATGTTTTTGAGACAAAAAATGAAAAAAATTAGTTATTCAAGATTTTTTCTTGCAAGTGTCGTCTGCTTTTCACGTTAGGTAAAGGGTTAAAATATCTTCAAAGCAAAACTCTAGAGAGACTTCAAGACAGCGAATTAATAATAGAACTCAATACGCATCGCGTCCTCAATAGGAAAACTAAATAATCTGGGGCGTGTCTATCGAAAGGGCTAAGGATTACATCATTGCGATGGGGTGATCCAGGCATTCAGTGACATAAATTCAGAACTGGCTGCGAGTGACACGATACGCACGAAAGCCTGTCTCTGTTACCAGTGGGAGTTGCAAACAGCGAGGAAAATCTCCACCTGCTGCCGGGTCTCCCCTCCCCTAGATATAAATTTCGGGGAAAAAGTGCTGGCTTCCCCATTCACATGTCACTGGTCGTCTCGAACGGAACAGTTGTAAATTAAAAACCGAATTGCTCTAATTTCCAGCTCTCTATCTTTTCTACCTCCTCTATCTCATCAGACACACGACCAAACTGAATGACAAACTATGAGGGATTGAAACAATCCTCAAGCAAAGATGTGCAGAAAACCTAACAAGACCAAGGCAAGGATTGAAACAATCTTGCCAGCAAACAACTCTTTTAAGGACTTTTTTCGTGGGTGGGGGTGGGGGGGGGTCATTTAGAATTCCCGAAGGATAACCAGATACCTCATAATCACATACGGCATCTGTGGCATAGCAGGGTTAAGTACCCCGGAAAAATGATCGTCTAGTGGTTTTTCGTTCGGACTATAATCGTGGCAAAAATGGCCACAGGACAATTTAAGTGTTCAGTCTTTAGAGGCAACCAGTTTCTGTAGAGTCTGCAACAATTCTTGATACTACAGCCGCAGCGAAAGGGTGAATTCAAAAACACATAAAATGTCCTTACAGTTTTCTACACTTTTATTAAAACCCTAAGTATAGTTCCTACAAGTTAAACTTTAAACAAATTCTCTCTCTGGTAAAAGTTTGAAAATATCAGATACGAAATGAGACTAAGTCGAAATTATCGCATCGCTCTCATCGCGTCCTGTGTCTGGAAATGTTGTCTGGCCTGGCAGCGTTCGGCGGCGTCCTTCCACGAGAATAGGAGAGTGACTTCTTGTACATACGGAAGACCAGAGAGAAGTCCCGTCTCGGGTGATTCCGTTGGCTTAAATACGATTTGAATCGTGTCTACTCGGCAGAATTTACGTCATAAAACACCACAAAACACCACATATACCCCAAGATGGCGGAGAGGTATTTCTTAACCCCTTACTTCCATCCTGGAATAGTAGGGCATCCGGTGGGTATCCTATGCTAAGAGTATGCGTTCTCGCATTTAAAAGGATGCTGGCAATTAATAGGTGTATAACCGCAAAACCAGTCGGCCATCTTGTGAACGTGCAAGATTGCACAATTCTCAGAGCTGAAACTGATACTGGGTGTGTTGAGGTTAGGTCGGGTCAGTATACAATGCTAAAATCTGTCAAAAGCATTCTGATGGGGTTATTATAGGTTAGGCTTTTACTAGCTCATATGCCAGTCATAATTGCAAATACTGTCAAAAACACCTTTTTACAGTAAGTGCATAAAGTACTTCTGTAGGTCAGTTGCACTGCTATTATGCAATGCAAATATACGAGGAATTGAATAAAATTACATAACTTGGGCTTGAAAACAGCGTTTACTTATTAAAGTTTATACAACAGAGAATTATTACCAAGTAGGACTTGGCCACTCTGATTAACATATTAACACTTCGGGAACCAAGATTCTCGAGTGCTATCATAAGACTCCGACGCACCCCACGGAGGTTAACCCGACGCGCCCCGTGGAGGGGCTCCATGGAGGGCATTTCGTTACAATCCTCCCAACCAAGACGCGAGGTCCGGTAAACTTTTAGCGGAGCTCGAGTCTGGATCAGATGAATTCCAGAATTATCAATAGTGATCAGGATAGTGACCAGGATCTCCAGGATCACTGGCTGACCGGATCCAGGGAAACAGGATGACCAATCACCCGTGGTGACCAGGATGCTGTCAGCATCACGGTCAACACGGTGACGGGAATCCATGACCAGGATCAGGCACTACCGGTTTTTAGGGAGAAGAAAAGCACTACAGGGAGTATTTATTACGGACTAATATTATCGGAACGCCACCAGACAACAGGAATCACCTTTTCTCCTAAGGCATTACATTCTTACATTCCTGAAAGTAATAAAAATAACAATAAATTCTACCTGATTCTGTTAGTGGGGAAAAACTGATAATTACGGATCGTAAAATCGAAGCTATGCTTCTTCAAAGGAGTTCCCCATAGAAGGTCAAATCGACACAGAGGACAACTTTGTTTTTGCTGCATCCAAGTTAACCCACAGTAGAGATGTACTATCTGAGTACATTGAGGACAACGATATGCTTCACGGGGCCCAACAATGTCCAACAAGCATATTGCACATTGTCTCCCATCTCCATCAACTATATTTTGTCTGGCTTGAAAGATTCGAAGGCTTGCATACATTTCAAGCGAGTATTGCAAGACTTGATGTCTGTATTGTGCATTTTCCCATTCATATGTATGTTCCACCTGCACATGATGGAACGTTTCACCAAGTATCATTCGATATTCGCGAGGTACATCTGGTATGGAGATTTGACTATATTCACTAGGGCGAAAAGGACGGACCGGAGTCGATGTGATGAATAGATCGATCCCATTCTCCGATTGATAAGGAATTCGTTGATCATAATAAGTTCCGTCCCACCGTGGGTCATTCCAATAGCGAATAACACTTACACGGCTTGATCGTGCTGCCTCCCAAGGGGTTGCTAATCGAGCCTCATGTTCGATTACCACTATGTGAGGCATCACCAGTTCGCGTCCGATTTCCGTTGTATGGAGACAATACCGGTATAAAACTTGAGTTCGAATCAATTCTAAGTGACCGGTGACTTCGTTTAACTGGACCATATCCCACACACGGATTTTGCGCTGAAAAGCGGAAGCTCCGTTGTGAAAGATCATAGGTACAGGTATACGAAATCTCTGTGTCCAATACTCGAGTTGCTCCGGAAGAAAATCTTCCGAAGTAGGGTTAACTTTACGGTAGGCATATGCCGTGGCCATTTTTCACGGATTCAATATTACTTATAAACTAACTAAAAACGTGTTTCAACTTATATAAGATAAAGAAACTGACTACAACAATTAAATATCAAGTGCAATAACCAAATTATCAAATTAAATGTGACTGACTATACTCTAAAACTGGAAAATAAGAAATAATTTCAAACCTTAAAAACTATTTTACACTATGCTACAGCTGTGCCGTATGAACAATTCTACTTTCCCCGTTAACGGTTCTTCGTTAGTTTTTAATCTGTTGTCGATAGTGACGAAACTAGGAGTCACGTCTAGAATGTCACTATATAATTTTGACAATAACTTTTTCGTTTACTTTACTTAGATACTTTGTTGTTTGTGCAAGAAAAATTTATACAATAATGTCCAAAGATGACAACAGTGCCCGACGGCACACAGCTGTAGAGGTCGCCTTTTTAACTTCTGTCATGTCATACGCAACTCAAAACTGATGTGGATCCATTTCAGCTGGTACTGGAAGCTTCGGCTCGTTACCGATACCCCACCTCATGGGTGTACGGCAGTGCGGGCAAGAAGCTGGCTCAGGAGCACCGGCTTTTGATCTGGCCCATGCAATACCACAAGAGTAGTGGATTTGTTGTTTACATTGGCCACATTCAAATAAATCCTGCCAAGTTTTTTAAATTTCTGCTAAGCAGATGCAGCAAGGGTCTCCAAGACCCTTATAATGAGTCTGTACCTCCTGCGTCTCATTATATTTAATAATTTGGCTGCGTAAACTAAAACGTTGTAATCGTCTTCCCTCGTGTCGGATTAAAGCTTCACGAAGGAGCCGATACTGCTTTTGCTGTTTCTCCAATTCATAAGTTTTCTGTACATTGCCAGGGGGAAAGAATCGTGCAGGATGCATTTGGTGCTGATAAAATCCAAAATCTTCATCTTCACTGGCGGGATATTCACTACCAGGGAAGATCTCATGACTCCTGAATGGTCGGACCAAGCCAGGATTGGCTATTAGGTCCAGTTCAGCATCCAATTGATTTCGCCCATGGTCATAATATCGGCCATTCCAACAGGGGTCATTGACACAATGAATGACCTCGTCAGGACCGGGACCAGTGACCTCATGGGGTTCAACTTCGACTGGGAACTCCGGAAAATACCAAAGATGGGGAAATATTACTTTTCTTTCCTCAGAGAGATAAAAACGATAGCAAAGTTGGTGTTGCATTATCTCTGTCTGGCCATTGGCAGGATTATAATGTCTCGTGTTCCAAATACAAATAAACCTTAAACGGCGACGTTGCCATAAATCTTTTGGAAAATATAGAGAATGACCATGACAGGGAGACGCTGCTTTATGAAAGGCTGCGCGTTTATGTGCTTCAAACCTTGCCCGTTCCTCGTAAGTATGGCAAGGAGTTACGGCATGTTGGTAGGCTTCGCGTTGATGTAAATCGTACATTGCCTGTTCTTCGGCGAATTCGTCAAATTCCAAAGTAGTTGCTGAAGCCATACCAACAAGAAAATTAATCAAATATAAAATAAAATATAACTATATTTAAAAGAAACCACTATGTTACCAATAGTATTATGTTTATACACTAAAATTTACACTGATAATTCGCTCCCCTGGGTTCGTCTGTAACTTGGTGCACTCAATCAACACTCTTTCCACCAACTTTCAAATTTGTTTGCCTTGATACTGGAGTCCTGTGTGTAACTTATCTAATACACTCCAGGAACTCCGATTTTATAAAAACTGTTACACTGCAGTGCAGAATTACTAACTTTGGGAAATTTTTCACTAGTAAACAAGACAAACACAGACGACCCGTTATCGTCATGGATCAGGTTTCCAATGAAGGATTATACATAAATTGGGAAACCAGATTCATGAAAATCTTATAGACATGTAGTAGTCTACGTAGACTTTTCTGTTTGTTGTTGCTTATTAAAGTTTACACTTCTCAATCTTCACTCTGAAGGTTTTCATTTTGTGTTGGCAACTGATAATGCCGATACACAGTATTTGGGCCTGTTCGGTAATCAAACGTTGACCCTGTGAAATGTCCAATATAATCTGGGTGGTATTGACGATAGACAACAAAGGGCTGAAAACTCCTTGGTTGGCCATCTGAGTGATATCGTGCTCGTCTGCGACGACTAAAGTCACGATATCTTGCACAGAAGGGAGTAAACTCTGCTACATTTCTTCGCATGTGAAACCTATGATGTACACTACTGGTAGTAGCCACCCGGTGACTATAATACCGTAGAGGTTCACTTACCTCACCCTGTTCGTTGATTTTTGGATATTGTAAATCAGGGCAATTGTATATCACTAAATATCTAGACCTATTTGCAAAAGTTAAATGAGTATCAACAGCACTGTCATAATAATATATCAACTCTCGCTCAACCTCTATATATACTATATTCATATCCATATCAAAATATTGACATCCAAATACATCCTCAATGTCTAAGAGATCTGTATCTTTCATAAAGTCTTGTTCATATGTATTGGGTCGTATGATATCTCGATCAAATTCATGAGGAGAGGCCAACGGGCGAGGTGTTCTGAAAAACTCGCTCCTTGCCCACTCCCACGGCCTCGGTCGAATATCGATTATAGGTTCTGCGACAATATTAGTAGATAATGGAGCAATTTGTCTTGCTTCTACATCACTTAAAGGAGGGGTGTGTACGTCTAATCCAAGATCAGCTCGTGCAAGTTCATTTTGTATCACACTGATACCTGACTCTGCAACATCAGTGTCCAGAACAGTGGTAGAATCACTAGGCAAAGAATCACTTGTAGGTGTGGTCATACTGGAAGAAGTATGTGATCTCATTGTTATATCATAAACAAATCCACCGAGTCCATCTTGGCTCTCGGGGTCCCGATGAATAATTGCATCATGGGTTCTAACAGGTAATCTTGGAGGAAGGACTAACGTTTCCACTGTATCCGTAGGCGAATAAGGTGGAAGTCGTTGAAGTCGTTCCGGTGTAGATAGTAAAATGGAGTCAGTAGGAGTTTGAACACTACTTGGAGGAGTCGACAAAAGGTCGGAAGATGCTATAGAAGGTGATAGTGATTCTTCTATTGATGCCAATACAGATACACTATTATCAGATGAATTGCTATTTATATTTACGTTTATACTAGATGAACTAGTGTCTTGAAAAAGTTCTCGTGACACAGTACTATTACTGTCAGTTCCAGTACTAACTGTACTTGAAGTTTCATCATCATATAAAGTGTCACAATCATTATAATAACTCTGGTAATCAGGGAAATCATCGAGCCCACTGTCAACACTAGAATCAGATTCTGCCATTTGTACACTGGTCACTGAAACAAAAACACACAGTGTGTGAACTACTGTTTTTCAGTTTCTTTGTCTATATCAAACATAGTTATGTGGACATTGGCAGAATCCACGTCATGTTGTACACGGGGATATATTGATTTCCTATTAGGTTGAGGAGAAGGTCTAAAGTTTTGAACAGCTTTTCTCATCATGTCTCTAATGCTCTTAGGAGGTTGTTGTTGTTGTGCTCCAGTTGGATCAGCAGGAGCTGAAGGCTGTGGTCTAGGTCCCATACTAGTATAGATTTCATCATCGGCAAATGCGAAATTAGACATTTCACTATCATCAACAGCAGAAAAAGTCGGTTTACTTTTACGGTTTCTTAACCACTTGTATATCTGTTTGTGTCTATCGGTTCGATAGCACTTCCAAAGCAGATATAATCCTATTATTAATGCAACGGTCGCGAGAGCATAAGCCCACTTAGGGACTTCAAATGAGTCCGTCATTTGTAAATTTAGCGAGTCAAGTTCATGAATTAAGTCATCCATGGGTAAGTCATCCAAGTGATCTATTCCTTTCGGTATCGTAAACGTCGATATGTTCACCCTCTCTATGACAGGTTTCCACATCTGTCGTTGTAACAACGAGAAATTTGGTAACACTGTCTTGGTAACTATCCGAAAAGTAGAATTATCCCTTTTATGGAAATAACTCGGTAACATTAATTGACTGCTCGATGCCATACATAACGGTTTTAATTCCAAAATTCCAATTGGCGGAAGAATCCGTTTCGGTTTCGGATTTCTTCGTTTCGGACACGTAATTGAGAATCGTAGTGGGACATCTGTCGTGATGTACCACATTCCTTCATCGATTCTAGTACTGAATGGGAGGTCGATATTCAATCGAACTTCCGTTTGACATAAGTTCGGAATTTCTAATTTCATGTTTAAAAACAAAGCTAACATACAACTTGTCGTTGTATGTATCGTTCGTACGGCACCTACTAAAGGACAAAACAACTTATTGTTATCTACACATTGGTCATGTCCTATTTCTGGGACATACTTCGTCCTTTCTTTATTAATAATTAGTATGTCAGATTCAAGAGTATATATTGCTACTAATTTATTTGCAACTCGCGACGCATTCTTAGTTACATTGAAAAGGGTACAGGCAAAGCCTGCACCTTGAACACTTCAAATTGCAAGTTCAAATTACGTAAGAGGATCTTCATAAAGATCACCAATTTATCGTCATCATAAATGGCAGCCGTCGTAAGCAAATGATAATATTGCCATAACTCTGTTGTCAGATCTAGTGGCAACATGGACTTATCATCTAATTGAACTTTAATACTCATTAATATCGAGGTCAATAGTGAAGGATCCACTATTTTCGGTGATAACTTCCTATCGGCTAGGATATCCATTTGATCATGTAATCCCCGCAGAGTGGTTTCTGCGGCGATTATCATTGATTCTAATCGACTCATTACAAACTCAAGCTGATGATAAGCATGAGTGAAATGTTCAATATATAATATTCGATCTTCATGATTCTGAACTACTTGATTTACTCGACCTTGAAATAACATCAATTCGCGCGACATATTTAACATAAATTCTCTATTTTTCAGAATCGCTTCATGATTCATCTTAATGAAGGTTAAACTTTGTTTTTGAATATGTTGAATCATTGCTTGATTAGTACTGACACGTCTTAAATTTTCTGTTATCCCATCTAAATCTGACTGGGATACAGTTCCAAAGAGAAAACTCAATCCTTCACCTACAAAGTCGAACAAACCTCGTTTCTTCCGAGACGAGTTTATTGTGTGGCCATGTAATCTGCGGTAATCGTTCAGATCCTCTTTTATTCGTTTAACACGATTATTTAGGTATCTGATCTCCTGGTGTATATCCGTTATGATCGATTGTATCGCAACGGCAAGAGTAGAGTTTTCACCATTTACTTCGACAAAAGTTCGTCGAAAAGCTATGGTTGTAGCATTATACAAACCAGCAGTATATTGCATACTTCGATCAAGTCTGCGCACATATTGTATAAAAGGTTGGAGCTCATAAACAAACATTGTACTCCAATCACTAGTTACCATATTTACTTCTTTCACTTTCTTAAAAATCACATTGTTTCTAATAATAGTATGTCCATCTATTATTGTAGTCGTAGTCAAAAGACCAACTAATAACATCCAACGCAACATCTTGCTCCTACAATGAGAAAGGAAGCAAGAGTTAGCGCAATGAGTAATACGTGATTCAATTACTTTCACTCTGACGATTCACTTCCCGGGTGTAAAAGGTCAGAAAGTTAATCCAACTACAAGAGAGTTTTAGTCAGTTCGCGAGGCTGACAAGAGTTCACTCATAGTTTCGTTCCAAACAAATCATAAGTCAATACAATTTTGTTACTCATTTTACACTTTCTCTCGTCTCTCTCAAACTTAAGGAGAGGCATGCCATATGTGTTACGTTTAGTTATCATTAGTCCTGTGGTAACATTTAATCACTAGTACTCCAGGCAGAGGGTACCATAATTGCTCCTAATTCTAATTTCTCACCTGGTTCTTTAATCTTATTATGATCTCGTAACACAGCTTGTATACAAGAGATCATCTCAGTTATATCTTTACTTGACTGTTTTGGTTGAGGCTCACTACTTTGGCCTTTTTCTTCAGTTATTTGCAATTGGTCAACTTCCATCGTTGAATCATTTACTTGATCATTTCGATCGTCAGCAATGAACCGTGATGGCTGTTGATCAGCAGAAGGAGCTTGTAGCTCCTTCATTCGTCTCTTGTAATCTCGTACCTGTTGTACTTGTTGTCTTAATTCTGCTAATGGAACACCATCTTCTTCTGAAGAAGAATGTTCTCGTCTTTGTCTTTTATTCTTAATGATCGACGTTAAGGGGTGTTTTTCTTGAATCCCTTGCATATCGTCACTTTCATTACTGTCACTACTGCTACTGTATTCAGTAGTCGACTGTTCTGATGGGGCAGCGTAACGTTGTATCCGTCGCGCTCTAACAGGTTGGACAGGTTGAGGCACCTCCCATTCTTGAGGCGCTTTACTCAGTCTTTCTCCATGAAAGATTTTCCTGAGGAGTATAAAACAGGATCACCTACTTCAAAGGTGATATCCTTTGCTGTAATATCATGTAATCTTTGTTGTTTTAATACTCGTTTCTTTTGTGCAGCTTGTTGTTTTCGAAATGCTTTATGTTGTTCCTGAATGGCTATCTTATGAGGTTCTTCACCTACATATTTTTCTCGAGGTTTAAGTATATTGTCGAGTGGTAAAACCACATCTCTGCCATACACCAGGTAAAATGGCGAGAATCCAGAGGATTCACTACCATTAAACCTGATGGCTGCCATAGCTTGGTTCAGGAATAAATCCCAAGTTTCTAATTCTTCTCGAGCTAGTTTTGCTAAGATGTCATTCAGGGTTCTATGTAGCCTCTCCACCTGACCATTAGATTGTGGATGGAAGTAGGAAGTGGTCACATGATGTATCTTGAAATAATCAGTTAAATATTTCATCACTGCATTTACATTTTCAGATCCATTGTCTGTTAATATTTCTAAAGGACATCCAAATCTTGGAAAAATTTGATCTATTATCAAATTAGCAATTGTTTCCGCCTTTTTATCAGGCACTGGAAACGCTTCAGGCCAGCCAGAATAAATATCTATGAAGGTCACAATATATTTATTTCCTGATAAAGTTTCAGGGTGTGGACCACTCATATCCAATGCTATTTTAGCAAAGGGATATGGAGGTCTGTCAGTCTCTTGCAATGGCAAAGTGTGAGCTCTGGTGTTACGAGCTCGACACACAAGACAATTTTCTACATGTTTATAAATATGTTTATACAAATCTTTCCAATAATATTTTCTACTGATGTTATTGTACACTTTGTCTATGCCAAGGTGACCTAATTCGTCATGGTATTGTTTCAACACATCTGCATGTAATTGTTCGGGTATGCACAAGCGTACCCTTGGGTTATCGTCAACTGTACTGATGTAATATAATACTCCCTCAATCATGAGGTATCTACTACTAATGTGTGCAGGGGTATTGTTACCTTGATACTTCTTAATGATTTCAACAATCTTTTCATCTTTCTGTTGCTCTACCTTCATGTCCAAATCTTTGTAATTAATTGCTTGTGGTTCGGGCGGAACCTGAGGTTCATCTGTGATGACATGTACATATCTTTGAGGATCAAATTTGTTACTATTTATAATTCCAATTTGTAATGCTTTCTGATTTTCCACATTATCCATCTCGTACCCGGGGTCAGCGTTTGCAATTCCTTCAGGTAAACGAGAGAGTTCCAAATCAGCTTTCTGCTGTACTAATTCTGCTTTAACCTGGTCGAGGGCTGCTTGCGTATGGTGAAGGGTTTGTTGTGAGGCAGCATGTTGCTGCGTCAAGCTCTGAGCTTGAGAGCTCAATTCAGTAATTTGCCGCTCATACTGACCCACAAGACCTTCCCTTTCCTGTTTTAGTTGAGTAATTTCATCAATGAACCGTTGCTCTCTTTCTGGCGTGGTCATTTTTAATGAGTTTTATGAAATAATTTACAATGGGATTTTTCTGCTGTTAACGAACGTAAAATGAAGAAAATTGCACCTACCTTGCTAGCACTATAACTGTTGAAACACACGCGGCTGTCGTTTCAGAATTTCCTGGAATTCCTCGAGATTTTTCACAGTTTCCTGAGTTTCCGTTTTTCTCTGATCTTCAGTCAAAAGTTCGATATATCTGATGAGCAACGCTCGGTGCGACCAGTCGAGCGTAGTTTGGATGTGATAGCAATTGGCGGTCGGCGTCAGTGTAAATAATGGCACGTTGGACATGCAACCAGTTCCACCATGGAGTTGTACCAATTTTAGATTCAGAGGGCGCTGTCTGCGTCAGCTGCCTTACAAATTTGAGCTGCCAGGCGTTCAATTTACCAGTAAAATTAAGGGATGTCTGTCCCTCATAAATATTTAGCAAAAAGTTCTCACAAGTTCACTGTGCTCCCCAGCGGCAACGTTTTAAGTCAATTTCGGCTTCACTGGGTCTGTTAGGGTTAATAAATGTTTCTAGAATGTTCACCCGATCGTTTCAAGAGAGTTAAAAGTCAGAGTCTACATCCTGACGAGCGGCACCATATAAACTGGCCTGTGGCATAGCAGGGTTAAGTACCCCGGAAAAATGATCGTCTAGTGGTTTTTCGTTCGGACTATAATCGTGGCAAAAATGGCCACAGGACAATTTAAGTGTTCAGTCTTTAGAGGCAACCAGTTTCTGTAGAGTCTGCAACAATTCTTGATACTGCAGCCGCAGCGAAAGGGTGAATTCAAAAACACATAAAATGTACTTACAGTTTTCTACACTTTTATTAAAACCCTAAGTATAGTTCCTACAAGTTAAACTTTAAACAAATTCTCTCTCTGGTAAAAGTTTGAAAATATCAGATACGAAATGAGACTAAGTCGAAATTATCGCATCGCTCTCATCGCGTCCTGTGTCTGGAAATGTTGTCTGGCCTGGCAGCGTTCGGCGGCGTCCTTCCACGAGAATAGGAGAGTGACTTCTTGTACATACGGAAGACCAGAGAGAAGTCCCGTCTCGGGTGATTCCGTTGGCTTAAATACGATTTGAATCGTGTCTACTCGGCAGAATTTACGTCATAAAACACCACAAAACACCACATATACCCCAAGATGGCGGAGAGGTATTTCTTAACCCCTTACTTCCATCCTGGAATAGTAGGGCATCCGGTGGGTATCCTATGCTAAGAGTATGCGTTCTCGCATTTAAAAGGATGCTGGCAATTAATAGGTGTATAACCGCAAAACCAGTCGGCCATCTTGTGAACGTGCAAGATTGCACAATTCTCAGAGCTGAAACTGATACTGGGTGTGTTGAGGTTAGGTCGGGTCAGTATACAATGCTAAAATCTGTCAAAAGCATTCTGATGGGGTTATTATAGGTTAGGCTTTTACTAGCTCATATGCCAGTCATAATTGCAAATACTGTCAAAAACACCTTTTTACAGTAAGTGCATAAAGTACTTCTGTAGGTCAGTTGCACTGCTATTATGCAATGCAAATATACGAGGAATTGAATAAAATTACATAACTTGGGCTTGAAAACAGCGTTTACTTATTAAAGTTTATACAACAGAGAATTATTACCAAGTAGGACTTGGCCACTCTGATTAACATATTAACACTTCGGGAACCAAGATTCTCGAGTAGTATCATAAGACTCCGACGCACCCCACGGAGGTTAACCCGACGCGCTCCGTGGAGGGGCTCCATGGAGGGCATTTCGTTACACATCCTATCACCCGGAAGGTTTGATGGATGACTCCCGGTTTTTCTAACTAAACTGTTGGAGCTTTCTCCACTCCTTTTTCTGTAACCGCTATGGTCATATACCGGGGCCGCTACCAAACCCACGTTGCTGTTCGGTTTCCTTTTCTCTTCTTCCCTTAAATTTGCCATCGCACAACATCATATTCTGGCTCGCCACCATGGTGGGACTCAAACCTCTACCATCGCCAAGCTGGAACCGAACAGAGCCCACTCTCAAATAATCTTAATGGCGTTAAGGGATTGATTATTAGTTTAAACAATATTTTATTTCATAACTCAGTTTCACATTATTATACAGATAAGAAATAGATTGACATTTCACATACTGGTTGCTATGATATCGGATTCAGCAGCAAGCTAGAAGCTTATGTAAGCTGTTTCCGGTTATGAATTACCCATACAATAGATATTGCTAGAAAGCTGTATGCTTCAAAATCTAATTTTAGTAGCTGAAATAAAATATTAGTGTTAAGAGAGAGAAAGATAAAGGAAAGAGGTGCAAAGGAGAAATTACAAGTAATGATATTCATACTGGAATTAAAGAAAATGGGAAAAGAAGGAATGAACTCACCCAAGGGGAAAAGCAATGCTTGGCATTCTACTGACTACTGCAACACGATGGAATACCATGATATGCACATAAGGCAATCACCGAAGACAAAGTATTCATGGAAGCAAGGGGTGGGATGTATCACAGTTTAGAATCTTTTTGTTGCAAGAATATATTTGTGTAATCTTTGAAAGATTTCTTTATTAATTTCGCTAGTATACGAAACACAGCCGTTTAGTAGAATGAAGTGACTCAACAATTTGATTGTGTTATTTCTTTCTCTCACATAAAAATGGCAATCGAAAAGGAAATGCTCGGTTGTTTTATGGGCTCCACATTGATTATTGACAATCACTGCCGGGAAATCTAACCGCGTGCATACCCCCTCAGACGCCATTTGAGGTAATAGGAAAGCTAGGCCTGTGTGATCCAAGTGAAATAAAATAAGGTTAACCGGGTCGCAGGGGATTTGTAAATCCCACATCGTCCCTGTGCGTCTTAGGCGCGCTGAAACCTTCCATTCATTCATTTATTCAAATAAAAATTCTGTTGTCTGCTTAATAGTACCAAGGAGGGATACTAAAAAACTTAATAGTTCCAATGAATAATGCTATAAAACTAAATAGTATCAAGGAATAATGCTATAATAAAACTTAATACTACCACGGAATAATACTATAAAACTAAATAGTACCACGGAATAATACTATAAAACTAAATAGTACCACGGAATAATACTATAAAACTTAATAGTACCAAGGAATAATACTATAAAACTTAATAGTACCAAGGAATAATACTATAAAACTTAATAGTACCTGGGAATAATACTATAAAACTTAATAGTACCAAGGAATAATACTATAAAACTTAATAGTATCAAGGAATAATACTATAAAACTTAACAGTATCAAGGAATAATACTATAAAACTTGATAGTACCAAGGAATAATGCTATAAAACATAATAGTACCAAAGAATAATACTATAAAACTTAATAGTGCCACAGAATAATGCTATAAAACATAATAGTACCAAAGAATAATACTATAAAACTTAATAGTGCCACAGAATAATACTATAAAACTTAATAGTACCAAGGAATGATACTATAAAACGTAATAGTGCCACAGAATAATACTATAAAACTTAATAGTACCAAGGAATAATAAAAAATAATCTCAATATGTCTTACTTGTCTACCACAAACATTGTTTACATACTTAATTAGTTAGCTTGTTCGCCACATACAAGTTGTGTACCATATTGCTGGTCAATTCATTATTGACTGACCAGAATTAACTTTATAATACTGGATATTGTATACTTAGCTAATTAAAATCAGTACTAACCAGGATAAATCAATGCAAGAGATTAACAGTTCACAGTTTATTGAACTATTATTGAATGAAACAGGTGTATACATACAGTACGTGGAGAGTGTATTATCACTAAATCACCCGCAGAGTGGCGATTCCACCCAAACAATAATTGCAAATGTTTTGCAAAACATAACCAGTACAAGCACAGTTTCATCCAATGGACCTCCGGGTTAAACCCGGAGGTCCAATGGCTGAAACGCTGTTTGTGTTTTTTTGTCGATATATACAAAATTGGAAAGTTATAGATTGGGTGACAACTCCACTCCGCGGGTGATTTAATTATAATCCACTCTCCACGTACTGTAGCTGGTAGAACATCGCTAATTAATCAGCACTAACCAGGATAAATCAAAGCAAGAGATTAACAGTTCACAGTTTATTGAACTATTATTGAATGAAACAGGTATACATAGCTGGTAGAACATAGCATAATTCAAATCAGTACTAACCAGGATAAATCATAGCAAGACGTGAGATTAACAGTTTGCAGTTCATTGAATAAAACAGGTGTATACATAGCTGGTAGAACATGACATAATTCAAATCAGTACTAACCAGGATAAATCATAGCAAGACTTGAGATTAACAGTTCACAGTTTATTGAACTATTATTGAATGAAACAGGTGTATACATAGCTGGTAGAACATGGCATAATTCAAATCAGTACTAACCAGGATAAATCCAAGCAAGACTTGAGATTAACAGTTCACAGTTTATTGAACTATTATTGAATGAAACAGGTATACATAGCTGGTAGAACATAGTATAATTCAAATCAGTACTAACCAGGATAAATCATAGCAAGACGTGAGATTAACAGTTTGCAGTTCATTGAATGAAACAGGTGTATACATATCTGGTAGAACATGGCATAATTCAAATCAGTACTAACCAGGAAAAATCCAAACAAGACTTGAGATTAACAGTTTACAGTTTATTGAACTATTATTGAATGAAACAGGTATACATAGCTGGTAGAACATGGCATAATTCAAATCAGTACTAACCAGGATAAATCATAGCAAGACTTGAGATTAACAGTTTACAGTTCATTGAATAAAACAGGTGTATACATATCTGGTAGAACATGGCATAATTCAAATCAGTACTAACCAGGATAAATCCAAACAAGACTTGAGATTAACAGTTCACAGTTCATTGAACTATTATTGAATGAAACAGGTATACATAGCTGGTAGAACATGGCATAATTGTGATACTCATAAAATGCTCATAACATACTCTGAAGTACTGACCTTTTTTAACGTAATGAGTATGAGTACGAGTATGAGTATTTGAAATTATATGAGTAAAGTAAGAGTATTGAGTAGTTTATCAAAAAGGTGTTACTCGAGTACTACGAGTACGAGTACTGAGTACTCTGAACCCAGCCCAGCCTGGAACTTAATTAAGCACCCCCCCCCCCCCCCCCCCGTTTTTTTTCGCAGTGGTGTTAATACAGTGCGTGGAGAGAGGATTGTAACTAAATCACTCGCGGAGTGGAGTTATTACCCAAGCAATAACTTTCAAATTGTGTACATATCAACAACAACAAAAAACAAACAATGTTTCAGCCAATGGACCTCCGGTTTTAACCCGGAGGTCCATTGGCTGAAACGTTACTTGTGCTGGATATGCTTTGCAACAAATTTGTGATTATTGCTTGGGTGGAATCTCCACTCCGGTGGTGATTTAGTGATATTACAATTTCCACGTAGGTAGAAACTGTCATTACTTACATGCTATCTTCCAGACAGCCAAACGTGATTGTTTGCGGAGAGAATGGTCTGCTGAAAAATAAAAGACAACGCACTGATAGAAACATGCAGAACTTTAATGACAATAATTACACATATCTGTCACTATGAGGAGACAACGAGTGGTTGTCAAAATGAGGCACGACTACCTGATTGAGAATGTGCCGGATGTACTAATGACCACGGATATTCCTACGTACAGTCATCATATCAATTTTACAATTATGAAGGAGGCATCCCTAGATCATTACTGATCCTCCATCATAAGAAACAGCAAGTTAGACGTAAGCAGTATTTCTATGCCTCCACACTCTAACGGGACCATCTGTGACCTGAAGCACGAACCTTCTCTTCTGACCAACAAACTCTCTTCCACGTTCTGAGATTCTAATGTTGTCGCGCCAAACACCACTCCAAACATAGTCTTTGGGAAAAAGTGCTGGGTTCCCCATTCACATGTCACTGGTCGTCTCGGACGGAACAGTTGTAAATTAAAAACCTAATTGCTCTAATTTCCAGCTCTCTATCTTTTCTACCTCCTCTATCTCATCAGACACACGACCAAACTGAATGACAAACTATGAGGGATTGAAACAATCCTCATGCAAAGATGTGCAGAAAACCTAACAAGACCAAGGCAAGGATTGAAACAATCTTGCCAGCAAACAACTCTTTTAAGGACTTTTTTCGTGGGTGCGGGTTGGGGGAGGTCATTTGGAATTCCCGAAGGATAACCAGATACCTCATAATCACATACGGCATCCTATCACCCGGAAGGTTTGATGGATGACTCCCGGTTTTTCTAACTAAACTGTTGGAGCTTTCTCCACTCCTTTTTCTGTAACCGCTATGGTCATATACCGGGGCCGCTACCAAACCGACGTTGCTGTTTGGTTTCCTTTTCTCTTCTTCCCTTAAATTTGCCACCGCACAACATCATATTCTGGCTCGCCACCATGGTGGGACTCAAACCTCTACCATCGCCAAGCTGGAACCGAACAGAGCCCACTCTCAAATAATCTTAATGGCGTTGAGGGATTGATTATTAGTTTAAACAATATTTTATTTCATAACTCAGTTTCACATTGTTATACAGATAAGAAATAGATTGACATTTCACATACTGGTTGTTATGATATCGGATTCAGCAGCAAGCTAGAAGCTTATGTAAGCTGTTTCCGGTTATGAATTACCCATACGATAGATATGGCTAGAAAGCTGTATGCTTCAAAATCTAATTTTAGTAGCTGAAATAAAATATTAGTGTTAAGAGAGAGAAAGATAAAGGAAAGAGGTGCAAAGGAGAAATTACAAGTAATGATATTCATACTGGAATTAAAGAAAATGGGAAAAGAAGGAATGAACTCACCCAAGGGAAAAAGCAATGCTTGGCATTCTACTGACTACTGCAACACGATGGAATACCATGACATGCACATAAGGCAATCACCGAAGACAAAGTATTCATGGAAGCAATGGGTGGGATGTATCACAGTTTAGAATCTTTTTGTTGCAAGAATATATTCGTGTAATCTTTGGAAGATTTCTTTATTAATTTCGCTAGTATACGAAACACAGCAGTTTAGTAGAATGTCCACATCAATGAAGTGACTCAACAATTTGATTGTGTTATTTCTTTCTCTCACATAAAAATGGCAATCGAAAAGGTAATGCTCGGTTGTTTCATGGGCTCCACATTGATTATTGACAATCACTGCCGGGAATTCTAACCGCGTGCATACCCCCTCAGACGCCATTTGAGGTAATAGGAAAGCTAGGCCTGTGTGATCCAAGTGAAATAAAATAAGGTTAACCGGGTCGCAAGGGATTTGTAAATCCCACATCGTCCCTGTGCGTCTTACGCGCGCTGAAACCTTTCATTCATTCATTTATTCAAATAAAAATTCTGTTGTCTGCTTAATAGTACCAAGGAGGGATACTAAAAAACTTAATAGTTCCAATGAATAATGCTATAAAACTAAATAGTATCAAGGAATAATGCTATAATAAAACTTAATACTACCACGGAATAATACTATAAAACTTAACAGTACGAAGGAATAATACTATAAACCGTAATAGTACCAAGGAATAAAACTATAAAACTTAATAGTACCAAGGAATAAAACTATAAAACTTAATAGTACCAAGGAATAATACTATAAAACTTAATAGTACCAAGGAATGATACTATAAAACTTAATAGTACCAAGGAATAATACTATAAAACTTAACAGTACGAAGGAATAATACTATAAACCGTAATAGTACCAAGGAATAATACTATAAAACTTAATAGTACCAAGGAATAAAGCTATAAAACTTAATAGTACCAAGGAATAATGCTACAAAACTTAATAGTACCAAGGAATAATACTATAAAACTTAATAGTACAAGGAATAATACTACAAAACTTAATAGTACCAAGGAATAATACTATAAAACTTAATAGTACCAAGGAATAATACTACAAAACTTAATAGTACCAAGGAATGATACTATAAAACTTAATAGTACCAAGGAATAATACTATAAAACTTAACAGTACGAAGGAATAATACTATAAACCGTAATAGTACCAAGGAATAATACTATAAAACTTAATAGTACCAAGGAATAATGCTACAAAACTTAATAGTACCACGGAATAATACTATAAAACTTAATAGTACCAAGGAATAAAACTATAAAACTTAATAGTACCAAGGAATAATACTACAAAACTTAATAGTACCAAGGAATGATACTATAAAACTTAATAGTACCAAGGAATAATACTATAAAACTTAATAGTACCAAGGAATAATACTATAAAACTTAATAGTACCAAGGAATAATACTACAAAACTTAATAGTACCAAGAAATAATACTATAAAACTTAATAGTCCAAGGAATAATACTATAAAACTTGATAGTACCAAGGAATAATACTACAAAACTTAATAGTACCAAGGAATAATACTATAAAACTTAACAGTACCAAGGAATAATACTACAAAACTTAATAGTACCAAGGAATAATACTACAAAACTTAATAGTACCACGGAATAATATTATAAAACTTAACAGTACCAAGGAATAATACTACAAAACTTAATAGTACCAAGGAATAATGCTACAAAACTTAATAGTACCACGGAATAATATTATAAAACTTAATAGTACCAAGGAATAATACTACAAAACTCAATAGTACCACGGAATAAAACTATAAAACTTAATAGTACCAAGGAATAATACAATAAAACTTAATAGTACCAAGGAATGATACTATAAAACGTAATAGTGCCACAGAATAATACTATAAAACTTAATAGTACCACGGAATAATACTATAAAACTTAACAGTATCAAGGAATAATACTATAAAACTTAACAGTACGAAGGAATAATACTATAAAACTTAATAGTACCAAGGAATGATACTATAAAACGTAATAGTGCCACAGAATAATACTATAAAACTTAATAGTACCAAGGAATAATAAAAAATAATCTCAATATGTCTTACTTGTCTACCACAAACATTGTTTACATACTTAATTAGTTAGCTTGTTCGCCACATACAAGTTGTATACCATATTGCTGGTCAATTCATTATTGACTGACCAGAATTAACTTTATAATACTGGATATTGTATACTTAGCTAATTAAAATCAGTACTAACCAGGATAAATCAATGCAAGAGATTAACAGTTCACAGTTTATTGAACTATTATTGAATGAAACAGGTGTATACATACAGTACGTGGAGAGTGTATTATCACTAAATCACCCACAGAGTGGCGATTCCACCCAAGCAATAATTGCAAATGTTTTGCAAAACATAACCAGTACAAGCGCAGTTTCATCCAATGGACCTCCGGGTTAAACCCGGAGGTCCATTGGCTGAAACGCTGTTTGTGTTTTTTTGTCGATATATACAAAATTGGAAAGTTATAGATTGGGTGACAACTCCACTCCGCGGGTGATTTAATTATAATCCACTCTCCACGTACTGTAGCTGGTAGAACATCGCTAATTAATCAGTACTAACCAGGATAAATCAAAGCAAGAGATTAACAGTTCACAGTTCATTGAACTATTATTGAATGAAACAGGTATACATAGCTGGTAGAACACTGGCATAATTCAAATCAGTACTAACCAAGATAAATCATAGCAAGACTTGACATTAACAGTTTACAGTTCATTGAACTATTATTGAATGAAACAGGTATACACAGCTGGTAGAACATGGCACAATTCAAATCAGTACTAACCAGGATAAATCCAAGCAAAACTTGAGGTTAACAGTTCACAGTTCATTGAACTATTATTGAATGAAACAGGTATACATAGCTGGTAGAACAATGGCATAATTCAAATCAGTACTAACCAGGATAAATCATAGCAAGACTTGACATAAACAGTTCACAGTTCATTGAACTATTATTGAATGAAACAAGTATACATAGCTATTAGAACATGGCATAATTTAAATCAGTACTAACCAGGATAAATCCAAGCAAGACTTGAGATTAACAGTTCACAGTTTATTGAACTATTATTGAATGAAACAGGTGTATACATAGCTGGTAGAACATGGCATAATTCAAATCAGTACTAACCAGGAAAAATCATAGCAAGATTTGAGATTAACAGTTCACAGATTATTGAACTATTTTTGAAAGAAACAGGTATACATAGCTGCTAGAACATGGCATAATTCAAATCAGTACTAACCAGGATAAATCCAAGCAAGACTTGAGATTAACAGTTCACAGTTTATTGAACTATTATTGAATGAAACAGGTATACATAGCTGGTAGAACATGGCATAATTCAAATCAGTACTAACCAGGATAAATCATAGCAAGACTTGATATTAATAGTTTGCAGTTCATTGAATGAAACAGGTGTATACATATCTGGTAGAACATGGCATAATTCAAATCAGTACTAACCAGGATAAATCCAAACAAGCCTTGAGATTAACAGTTCACAGTTCATTGAACTATTATTGAATGAAATAGGTATACATAGCTGGTAGAACATGGCATAAGTGTGATACTCATAAAATGCTCATAACATACTCTGAAGTACTGACCTTTTTTAACGTAATGAGTTTGAGTACGAGTATGAGTATTTGAAATTATATGAATAAAGTAAGAGTATTGAGTAGTTTATCAAAAAAAGTGTTACTCGAGTACTACGAGTACGAGTACTGAGTACTCTGAACCCAGCCCAGCCTGAAACTTAATTAAGCACCCCCCCCCCCCCCCCCCCCCCCCTGTTTTTTTTCGCAGTGGTGTTAATACAGTGCGTGGAGAGAGGATTGTAACTAAATCACTCGCGGAGTGGAGTTATTACCCAAGCAATAACTTTCAAATTGTGTACATATCAACAACAACAAAAAACAAACAATGTTTCAGCCAATGGACCTCCGGTTTTAACCCGGAGGTCCATTGGCTGAAACGTTACTTGTGCTGGATATGCTTTGCAACAAATTTGTAATTATTGCTTGGGTGGAATCTCCACTCCGGTGGTGATTTAGTGATAATACAATTTCCACGTAGGTAGAAACTGTCATTACTTACATGCTATCTTCCAGACAGCCAAACGTGATTGTTTGCGGAGAGAATGGTCTACTGAAAAATAAAAGACAACGCACTGATAGAAACATGCAGAACTTTAATGACAATAATTACACATATCTGTCACTATGAGGAGACAACGAGTGGTTGTTAAAATGAGGCACGACTACCTGATTGAGAATGTGCCGGATGTACTGATGACCACGAATATTCCTACGTACAGTCACAATTATGATGGAGGCATCCCTAGATCATTACTGATCCTCCATCATAAGAAACAGCAAGTCAGACGTAAGCAGTATTTTTATGCCTCCACAGTCTAACGGGACCATCTGTGACATGAAGCATGAACCTTCTCTTCTGACCAACGAACTCTCTTCCACGTTCTGAGATTCCAATGTTGTCGCGCCAAACACCACTCCAAACATAGTCTTTGATGTTGATCGGACAATGCTGAACGTTTGATGGCCCTTTGGAACCTCATATCCAGCGCTTTGAGGCGGTTTTGGACAGTTCTGTTGCATGAACGCCACCTGGGGCGCCAAAGTCGTTTCAAAACGCCACTTGAAGCAGAAGGCTCATGCTTAACGAGGCGTACCAAACAACGTCCTTCCTGAGGAGAGAGGTTGTTCAGGTCTTGCTAGTCCTTAACATTGTTAGTTTGTTGATGTTTTAGGCCAAGTCTGCTGATAACAGAATGATATAGCGAAGTTGTTTTCCAGTAGCTTTGAATGACATGCCTGTTGCATGCATGTCGACGATTTGCCATCTTAGTGCCTCTGCCAGTCTCCTCCCTGCCAGGTAAACATTTATTGATAAAAGCAGTGACCAACTTTCTTGTTTTATACCCAGATATTGCATGTGGATGATAGTATTTTTGTGACATTCGTGGAGAACATACTTCACGTGGACGAGGGGATGTATTTGGGATACACTATCAACCAGAAACATCATGTTTCACAAGACGAAATGTACTGGAAGACATAGCAACCATTAAAATACAACAATCAGTAACAGCAACTTCACTGTCATGAAACATTCCATGGGGTGCTAAAGTTCCAGGTGTGTATATTGATCCACCTGTGGTCAATCCTATAAAATTCACTGCACGTGTAATTGTGGCATATAATATACTACTGCGCAGCTAATTCAATCCTATAAATAGACGCGCACAAGAGTACGTTAACATGCGCACTGATCCCACTGTAAATCATGTACATGTACACGTGAGCCCAAAAAGCTTTGTTTAATCCTATTAACAGTTATTTACACTCGTGACCCCTTCACGTGTGGAGCCAACTTGTAAAACTCACGTATAACCACATAACTACGAGGGGGAATATTCTGTCAATCCAATAAATGCTTATGCAATGAGTACACATGTACGTTACCCTGGAAACACGACTTCAACCTTACATGTGGATTTTTCTTGTAAGCAATTTACGAGTGTAATATACAAGTGGACTGTTTATGCGACAAGAATCTGTTTTTGTACTTATTGAAAATAGCACATTCTTCGGATGAAGATGTTAATTTTGAGCTCTAAGTGTCTGACAATTTTAGGTACTGACGAAAAACTGATGTGTAGCTAGGCTGATTGACTAACTGTGGATACATATACTCCGATTTTACTTTATCACACACAATCAGGCAATGAACATATTCTACTCTGGGCATCAAACGTCGGAGGCTTAATAGTAAAATTTGTAACTCAGTTTAAACAATATTTATTGAAGGAATATGTTATATGTTACAAAACTGAATATCAGAAGAGTAACAGTGCTAATCCAATAGCTCAAAATATAACATATATTAACAGTAATCAGATTGCCGAATGATGGAGGGATTTGACAAGAAGCTTGTAGCTTATGTAAGTCATCTCCCGAATGTAATTCATCTCCCGAACTTGAGTGCCCTTATGTAAGTCATCTTGGTAACTTGAGTACCCGTATGTAAGTCATCTTTGTAACTTGAGTGCCCTTACATAAGTCATCTTTGTAACTTGAGTGTCCTTATGTAAGTCATCTTTGTAACTTGAGTGCCCTTATGTAAGTCATCTTTGTAACTTGAGTGTCCTTATATAAGTCATCTTTGTAACTTGAGTGCCCTTATGTAAGTCATCTTTGTAACTTGAGTGCCCTTATGTAAGTCATCTTGGTAACTTGAGTACCCGTATGTAAGTCATCTTTGTAACTTGAGCGCCCTTACGTAAGTCATCTTTGTAACTTGAGTGTCCTTACATAAGTCATCTTTGTAACTTGAGTGCCCTTATATAAGTCATCTTTGTAACTTGAGTCTCCTTACGTAAGTCATCTTTGTAACTTGAGTGTCCTTATGTAAGTCATCTTTGTAACTTGAGTGCCCTCACGTAAGTCATCTTTGTAACTTGAGTGTCCTTACGTAAGTCATCTTCGTAACTTGAGTGCCCTTACGTAAGTCATCTTTGTAACTTGAGTGCCCTTATGTAAGTCATCTTGGTAACTTGAGTACCCGTATGTAAGTCATCTTTGTAACTTGAGCGCCCTTACGTAAGTCATCTTTGTAACTTGAGTGTCCTCACGTAAGTCATCTTTGTAACTTGAGTGTCCTTATGTAAGTCATCTTTGTAACTTGAGTGTCCTTATATAAGTCATCTTTGTAACTTGAGTGCCCTTATATAAGTCATCTTTGTAACTTGAGTGCCCTTATATAAGTCATCTTTGTAACTTGAGTGTCCTTATGTAAGTCATCTTTGTAACTTGAGTGCCCTTACGTAAGTCATCTTCGTAACTTGAGTGCCCTTATATAAGTCATCTTTGTAACTTGAGTGCCCTTATATAAGTCATCTTTGTAACTTGAGTGCCCTTACGTAAGTCATATTTGTAACTTGAGTGCCCTTACGTAAGTCATCTTTGTAACTTGAGTGCACTTATATAAGTCATCTTTGTAACTTGAGTGTCCTTACGTAAGTCATCTTTGTAACTTGAGTGCCCTTACGTAAGTCATCTTTGTAACTTGAGTGCCCTTACGTAAGTCATCTTTGTAACTTGAGTGCCCTTACGTAAGTCATCTTTGTAACTTGAGTGCCCTTATGTAAGTCATCTTTGTAACTTGAGTGCCCTTGCGTAAGTCATCTTTGTAACTTGAGTGCCCTTATGTAAGTCATCTTTGTAACTTGAGTGCCCTTGCGTAAGTCATCTTTGTAACTTGAGTGCCCTTATATAAGTCATCTTTGTAACTTGAGTGCCCTTACGTTAGTCATCTTTGTAACTTGAGTGTCCTTATGTAAGTCATCTTTGTAACTTGAGTGCCCTTGCGTAAGTCATCTTTGTAACTTGAGTGCCCTTATGTAAGTCATCTTTGTAACTTGAGTGCCCTTATATAAGTCATCTTTGTAACTTGAGTGCCCTTACGTAAGTCATCTTTGTAACTTGAGTGTCCTTATGTAAGTCATCTTTGTAACTTGAGTGCCCTTGCGTAAGTCATCTTTGTAACTTGAGTGCACTTATATAAGTCATCTTTGTAACTTGAGTGTCCTTATATAAGTCATCTTTGTAACTTGAGTGCCCTTACGTAAGTCATCTTTGTAACTTGAGTGCCCTTACGTAAGTCATCTTTGTAACTTGAGTGCCCTTATGTAAGTCATCTTTGTAACTTGAGTGCCCTTACGTAAGTCATCTTTGTAACCTGAGTGCCCTTTTGTAAGTCATCTTTGTAACTTGAGTGTCCTTATGTAAGTCATCTTTGTAACTTGAGTGCCCTTGCGTAAGTCATCTTTGTAACTTGAGTGCACTTATATAAGTCATCTTTGTAACTTGAGTGCCCTTACGTAAGTCATCTTTGTAACTTGAGTGCACTTATATAAGTCATCTTTGTAACTTGAGTGCCCTTATGTAAGTCATCTTTGTAACTTGAGTGCCCTTACGTAAGTCATCTTTGTAACCTGAGTGCCCTTTTGTAAGTCATCTTTGTAACTTGAGTGTCCTTATGTAAGTCATCTTTGTAACTTGAGTGCCCTTGCGTAAGTCATCTTTGTAACTTGAGTGCACTTATATAAGTCATCTTTGTAACTTGAGTGCCCTTATATAAGTCATCTTTGTAACTTGAGTGCCCTTACGTAAGTCATCTTTGTAACTTGAGTGCCCTTACGTAAGTCATCTTTGTAACTTGAGTGCCCTTATGTAAGTCATCTTTGTAACATGAGTGCCCTTACGTAAGTCATCTTTGTAACTTGAGTGCCCTTACGTAAGTCATCTTTGTAACTTGAGTGTCCTTATGTAAGTCATCTTTGTAACTTGAGTGCCCTTGCGTAAGTCATCTTTGTAACTTGAGTGCACTTATATAAGTCATCTTTGTAACTTGAGTGCCCTTACGTAAGTCATCTTTGTAACTTGAGTGCCCTTACGTAAGTCATCTTTGTAACTTGAGTGCCCTTACGTAAGTCATCTTTGTAACTTGAGTGCCCTTATGTAAGTCATCTTTGTAACTTGAGTGCCCTTACGTAAGTCATCTTTGTAACCAGAGTGCCCTTTTGTAAGTCATCTTTGTAACTTGAGTACCCGTATGTAAGTCATCTTTGTAACTTGAGTGTCCTTATGTAAGTCATTTTTGTAACTTGAGGGTCCTTATGTAAGTCATCTTTGTAACTTGAGTGCCCTTATGTAAGTCATCTTTGTAACTTGAGTGTCCTTATGTAAGTCATCTTTGTAACTTGAGTGCCCTTATGTAAGTCATCTTTGTAACTTGAGTGTCCTTATATAAGTCATCTTTGTAACTTGAGTGCCCTTATATAAGTCATCTTTGTAACTTGAGTGCGCTTATATAAGTCATCTTTGTAACTTGAGTGCCCTTATGTAAGTCATCTTTGTAACTTGAGTGCCCTTATGTAAGTCATCTTTGTAACTTGAGTGCCCTTATGTAAGTCATATTTGTAACTTGAGTGCCCTTACGTAAGTCATCTTTGTAACTTGAGTGCCCTTACGTAAGTCATCTTTGTAACTTGAGTGCCCTTATATAAGTCATCTTTGTAACTTGAGTGCCCTTATGTAAGTCATCTTTGTAACTTGAGTGCCCTTATGTAAGTCATCTTTGTAACTTGAGTGCCCTTATATAAGTCATCTTTGTAACTTGAGTGCCCTTTTGTAAGTCATCTTTGTAACTTGAGTGTCCTTATATAAGTCATCTTTGTAACTTGAGTGCCCTTACGTAAGTCATCTTTGTAACTTGAGTGCCCTTACGTAAGTCATCTTTGTAACTTGAGTGCCCTTATATAAGTCATCTTTGTAACTTGAGTGCCCTTTTGTAAGTCATCTTTGTAACTTGAGTGTCCTTATATAAGTCATCTTTGTAACTTGAGTGCCCTTATGTAAGTCATATTTGTAACTTGAGTGCCCTTACGTAAGTCATCTTTGTAACTTGAGTGCCCTTACGTAAGTCATCTTTGTAACTTGAGTGCCCTTATATAAGTCATCTTTGTAACTTGAGTGCCCTTATGTAAGTCATCTTTGTAACTTGAGTGCCCTTATGTAAGTCATCTTTGTAACTTGAGAGCCCTTTTGTAAGTCATCTTTGTAACTTGAGTGCCCTTATATAAGTCATCTTTGTAACTTGAGTGCCCTTACGTAAGTCATCTTTGTAACTTGAGTGCCCTTATGTAAGTCATCTTTGTAACTTGAGTGTCCTTATATAAGTCATCTTTGTAACTTGAGTGCCCTTATATAAGTCATCTTTGTAACTTGAGTGCCCTTACGTAAGTCATCTTTGTAACTTGAGTGCCCTTATGTAAGTCATCTTTGTAACTTGAGTGCCCTTACGTAAGTCATCTTTGTAACTTGAGTGCCCTTATGTAAGTCATCTTTGTAACTTGAGTGCCCTTATGTAAGTCATCTTTGTAACTTGAGTGCCCTTACGTAAGTCATCTTTGTAACTTGAGTGCCCTTACGTAAGTCATCTTTGTAACTTGAGTGCCCTTTTGTAAGTCATCTTTGTAACTTGAGTGCCCTTATATAAGTCATCTTTGTAACTTGAGTGCCCTTACGTAAGTCATCTTTGTAACTTGAGTGCCCTTATGTAAGTCATCTTTGTAACTTGAGTGCCCTTACGTAAGTCATCTTTGTAACTTGAGTGCCCTTATGTAAGTCATCTTTGTAACTTGAGTGCCCTTATGTAAGTCATCTTTGTAACTTGAGTGCCCTTACATAAGTCATCTTTGTAACTTGAGTGCCCTTATATAAGTCATCTTTGTAACTTGAGTGCCCTTACGTAAGTCATCTTTGTAATTTGAGTGTCCTTATATAAGTCATCTTTGTAACTTGAGTGTCCTTACGTAAGTCATCTTTGTAACTTGAGTGTCCTTATGTAAGTCATCTTTGTAACTTGAGTGCCCTTACGTAAGTCATCTTTGTAACTTGAGTGTCCTTATGTAAGTCATCTTTGTAACTTGAGTGCCCTTATATAAGTCATCTTTGTAACTTGAGTGTCCTTATATAAGTCATCTTTGTAACTTGAGTGCCCTTATATAAGTCATCTTGGTAACTTGAGTGCCCTTATATAAGTCATCTTTGTAACTTGAGTGCCCTTATGTAAGTCATCTTTGTAACTTGAGTGCCCTTTTGTAAGTCATCTTTGTAACTTGAGTGCCCTTATATAAGTCATCTTTGTAACTTGAGTGTCCTTATGTAAGTCATATTTGTAACTTGAGTGCCCTTTTGTAAGTCATCTTTGTAATTTGAGTGCCCTTACGTAAGTCATCTTTGTAACTTGAGTGTCCTTATCTAAGTCATCTTTGTAACTTGAGTGTCCTTACGTAAGTCATCTTTGTAACTTGAGTGCCCTTATATAAGTCATCTTTGTAACTTGAGTGTCCTTATGTAAGTCATCTTTGTAACTTGAGTGTCCTTATGTAAGTCATCTTTGTAACTTGAGTGCCCTTACGTAAGTCATCTTTGTAACTTGAGTGTCCTTATGTAAGTCATCTTTGTAACTTGAGTGCCCTTATGTAAGTCATCTTTGTAACTTGAGTGTCCTTATCTAAGTCATCTTTGTAACTTGAGTGTCCTTATGTAAGTCATCTTTGTAACTTGAGTGCCCTTATGTAAGTCATCTTTGTAACTTGAGTGTCCTTATCTAAGTCATCTTTGTAACTTGAGTGTCCTTATGTAAGTCATCTTTGTAACTTGAGTGCCCTTATGTAAGTCATCTTTGTAACTTGAGTGCCCTTATGTAAGTCATCTTAGTAACTTGAGTGCCCTTTTGTAAGTCATCTTTGTAACTTGAGTGCCCTTATATAAGTCATCTTTGTAACTTGAGTGTCCTTATGTAAGTCATCTTTGTAACTTGAGTGTCCTTACGTAAGTCATCTTTGTAACTTGATTGCCCTTTTGTAAGTCATCTTTGTAACTTGAGTGCCCTTACGTAAGTCATCTTTGTAACTTGAGTGTCCTTATATAAGTCATCTTTGTAACTTGAGTGTCCTTACGTAAGTCATCTTTGCAATTTGAGTGCCCTTATGTAAGTCATCTTTGTAACTTGAGTGCCCTTATATAAGTCATCTTTGTAACTTGAGTGCCCTTACGTAAGTCATCTTTGTAACTTGAGTGTCCTTATATAAGTCATCTTTGTAACTTGAGTGTCCTTACGTAAGTCATCTTTGTAATTTGAGTGCCCTTATGTAAGTCATCTTTGTAATTTGAGTGCCCTTATGTAAGTCATCTTTGTAACTTGAGTGCCCTTATATAAGTCATCTTTGTAACTTGAGTGCCCTTACGTAAGTCATCTTTGTAACTTGAGTGTCCTTATATAAGTCATCTTTGTAACTTGAGTGTCCTTATGTAAGTCATCTTTGTAACTTGAGTGCCCTTATGTAAGTCATCTTTGTAACTTGAGTGCCCTTATATAAGTCATCTTTGTAACTTGAGTACCCTTATGTAAGTCATCTTTGTAACTTGAGTGCCCTTATATAAGTCATCTTTGTAACTTGAGTGCCCTTATATAAGTCATATTTGTAACTTGAGTGCCCTTATGTAAGTCATCTTTGTAACTTGAGTGCCCTTATATAAGTCATCTTTGTAACTTGAGTGTCCTTATATAAGTCATCTTTGTAACTTGAGTGTCTTTACGTAAGTCATCTTTGTAACTTGAGTGCCCTTATGTAAGTCATCTTTGTAACTTGAGTGTCCTTATATAAGTCATCTTTGTAACTTGAGTGTCCTTATGTAAGTCATCTTTGTAACTTGAGTGCCCTTATGTAAGTCATCTTTGTAACTTGAGTGCCCTTATATAAGTCATCTTTGTAACTTGAGTACCCTTATGTAAGTCATCTTTGTAACTTGAGTGCCCTTATATAAGTCATCTTTGTAACTTGAGTGCCCTTATATAAGTCATCTTTGTAACTTGAGTGCCCTTATATAAGTCATCTTTGTAACTTGAGTGTCCTTATATAAGTCATCTTTGTAACTTGAGTGTCTTTACGTAAGTCATCTTTGTAACTTGAGTGCCCTTATATAAGTCATCTTTGTAACTTGAGTGCCCTTATATAAGTCATCTTTGTAACTTGAGTGCCCTTATGTAAGTCATCTTTGTAACTTGAGTGCCCTTATATAAGTCACCTTTGTAACTTGAGTGCCCTTATATAAGTCATCTTTGTAACTTGAGTACCCTTATGTAAGTCATCTTTGTAACTTGAGTGCCCTTATATAGGTCATCTTTGTAACTTGAGTGTCCTTATATAAGTCATCTTTGTAACTTGAGTGTCTTTACGTAAGTCATCTTTGTAACTTGAGTGCCCTTATGTAAGTCATCTTTGTAACTTGAGTGTCCTTACGTAAGTCATCTTTGTAATTTGAGTGCCCTTATATAAGTCATCTTTGTAACTTGAGTGTCTTTACGTAAGTCATCTTTGTAACTTGAGTGCCCTTATATAAGTCATCTTTGTAACTTGAGTGCCCTTATATAAGTCATCTTTGTAACTTGAGTGCCCTTATGTAAGTCATCTTTGTAACTTGAGTACCCTTATATAAGTCATCTTTGTAACTTGAGTACCCTTATATAAGTCATCTTTGTAACTTGAGTGCCCTTATATAAGTCATCTTTGTAACTTGAGTGTCTTTACGTAAGTCATCTTTGTAACTTGAGTGCCCTTATGTAAGTCATCTTTGTAACTTGAGTGTCCTTACGTAAGTCATCTTTGTAATTTGAGTGCCCTTATATAAGTCATCTTTGTAACTTGAGTGCCTTTATATAAGTCATCTTTGTAACTTGAGTGCCCTTATGTAAGTCATCTTTGTAACTTGAGTGTCCTTACGTAAGTCATCTTTGTAACTTGAGTGCCTTTATGTAAGTCATCTTTGTAACTTGAGTGCCCTTACGTAAGTCATCTTTGTAACTTGAGTGCCCTTATGTAAGTCATCTTTGTAACTTGAGTGCCCTTACGTAAGTCATCTTTGTAATTTGAGTGCCCTTATATAAGTCATCTTTGTAACTTGAGTGTCCTTATATAAGTCATCTTTGTAACTTGAGTGTCTTTACGTAAGTCATCTTTGTAACTTGAGTGCCCTTATATAAGTCATCTTTGTAACTTGAGTGCCCTTATATAAGTCATCTTTGTAACTTGAGTGCCCTTATGTAAGTCATCTTTGTAACTTGAGTGCCCTTACGTAAGTCATCTTTGTAATTTGAGTGCCCTTATATAAGTCATCTTTGTAACTTGAGTGTCCTTATATAAGTCATCTTTGTAACTTGAGTGTCTTTACGTAAGTCATCTTTGTAACTTGAGTGCCCTTATATAAGTCATCTTTGTAACTTGAGTGCCCTTATATAAGTCATCTTTGTAACTTGAGTGCCCTTATGTAAGTCATCTTTGTAACTTGAGTGCCCTTATATAAGTCATCTTTGTAACTTGAGTGCCCTTATATAAGTCATCTTTGTAACTTGAGTACCCTTATGAAAGTCATCTTTGTAACTTGAGTGCCCTTATATAGGTCATCTTTGTAACTTGAGTGTCCTTATATAAGTCATCTTTGTAACTTGAGTGTCTTTACGTAAGTCATCTTTGTAACTTGAGTGCCCTTATGTAAGTCATCTTTGTAACTTGAGTGTCCTTACGTAAGTCATCTTTGTAATTTGAGTGCCCTTATATAAGTCATCTTTGTAACTTGAGTGTCTTTACGTAAGTCATCTTTGTAACTTGAGTGCCCTTATATAAGTCATCTTTGTAACTTGAGTGCCCTTATATAAGTCATCTTTGTAACTTGAGTGCCCTTATGTAAGTCATCTTTGTAACTTGAGTACCCTTATATAAGTCATCTTTGTAACTTGAGTACCCTTATATAAGTCATATTTGTAACTTGAGTGTCCTTATATAAGTCATCTTTGTAACTTGAGTGCCCTTACGTAAGTCATCTTTGTAACTTGAGTGTCCTTATATAAGTCATCTTTGTAACTTGAGTGCCCTTATGTAAGTCATCTTTGTAACTTGAGTGCCCTTACATAAGTCATCTTTGTAACTTGAGTGCCCTTATATAAGTCATCTTTGTAACTTGAGTGCCCTTACATAAGTCATCTTTGTAACTTGAGTGCCCTTATATAAGTCATCTTTGTAACTTGAGTGTCCTTATGTAAGTCATCTTTGTAACTTGAGTGCCCTTACGTAAGTCATCTTTGTAACTTGAGTGCCCTTACGTAAGTCATCTTTGTAACTTGAGTGCCCTTATATAAGTCATCTTTGTAACTTGAGTGCCCTTATATAAGTCATATTTGTAACTTGAGTGTCCTTATGTAAGTCATCTTTGTAACTTGAGTGTCCTTATGTAAGTCATCTTTGTAACTTGAGTGCCCTTATATAAGTCATCTTTGTAACTTGAGTATCTTTACGTAAGTCATCTTTGTAACTTGAGTGCCCTTATGTAAGTCATCTTTGTAACTTGAGTGTCCTTACGTAAGTCATCTTTGTAATTTGAGTGCCCTTATTGTAAGTCATCTTTGTAACTTGAGTGCCCTTACGTAAGTCATCTTTGTAACTTGAGTGTCCTTACGTAAGTCATCTTTGTAACTTGAGTGTCCTTATATAAGTCATCTTTGTAACTTGTGTGCCCTTACGTAAGTCATCTTTGTAACTTGAGTGTCCTTACGTAAGTCATCTTTGTAACTTGAGTGTCCTTATATAAGTCATCTTTGTAACTTGTGTGCCCTTACGTAAGTCATCTTTGTAACTTGAGTGTCCTTACGTAAGTCATCTTTGTAACTTGAGTGTCCTTACGTAAGTCATCTTTGTAACTTCAGTGCCCTTATATAAGTCATATTTGTAACTTGTGTGCCCTTACGTAAGTCATCTTTGTAACTTGAGTGTCCTTACGTAAGTCATCTTTGTAACTTGAGTGTCCTTATGTAAGTCATCTTTGTAACTTGAGTGTCCTTACGTAAGTCATCTTTGTAACTTGAGTGCCCTTATGTAAGTCATCTTTGTAACTTGAGTGTCCTTACGTAAGTCATCTTTGTAACTTGAGTGTCCTTACGTAAGTCATCTTTGTAACTTGAGTGCCCTTATATAAGTCATCTTTGTAACTTGAGTGCCCTTATATAAGTCATATTTGTAACTTGAGTGTCCTTATATAAGTCATCTTTGTAACTTGAGTGTCTTTACGTAAGTCATCTTTGTAATTTGAGTGCCCTTATGTAAGTCATCTTTGTAACTTGAGTGCCCTTATATAAGTCATCTTTGTAACTTGAGTGCCCTTATGTAAGTCATCTTTGTAACTTGAGTGCCCTTATGTAAGTCATCTTTGTAACTTGAGTGTCCTTACGTAAGTCATCTTTGTAACTTGAGTGCCCTTATATAAGTCATCTTTGTAACTTGAGTGTCCTTATATAAGTCATCTTTGTAACTTGAGTGTCTTTACGTAAGTCATCTTTGTAATTTGAGTGCCCTTATGTAAGTCATCTTTGTAACTTGAGTGCCCTTATATAAGTCATCTTTGTAACTTGAGTGCCCTTATGTAAGTCATCTTTGTAACTTGAGTGCAATTATGTAAGTCATCTTTGTAACTTGAATGTTCTTACGTAAGTCATCTTTGTAATTTGAGTGCCCTTATGTAAGTCATCTTTGTAACTTGAATGTCCTTACGTAAGTCATCTTTGTAACTTGAGTGTCCTTATGTAAGTCATCTTTGTAACTTGAGTGCCCTTATATAAGTCATCTTTGTAACTTGAGTGCCCTTATATAAGTCATCTTTGTAACTTGAGTGTCCTTATATAAGTCATATTTGTAACTTGAGTGCCCTTATGTAAGTCATCCTTGTAACTTGAGTGTCCTTATATAAGTCATCTTTGTAACTTGAGTGCCCTTATATAAGTCATCTTTGTAACTTGAGTGCCCTTATATAAGTCATCTTTGTAACTTGAGTGCCCTTATGCAAGTCATCTTTGTAACTTGAGTGCCCTTATATAAGTCATCTTTGTAACTTGAGTGCCCTTATATAAGTCATCTTTGTAACTTGAGTGCCCTTATGTAAGTCATCTTTGTAACTTGAGTGCCCTTATATAGGTCATCTTTGTAACTTGAGTGTCCTTATATAAGTCATCTTTGTAACTTGAGTGTCTTTACGTAAGTCATCTTTGTAACTTGAGTGCCCTTATGTAAGTCATCTTTGCAACTTGAGTGTCCTTATGTAAGTCATATTTGTAACTTGAGTGTCTTTACGTAAGTCATCTTTGTAACTTGAGTGCCCTTATATAAGTCATCTTTGTAACTTGAGTGCCCTTATATAAGTCATCTTTGTAACTTGAGTGCCCTTATATAAGTCATCTTTGTAACTTGAGTGCCCTTATATAAGTCATCTTTGTAACTTGAGTGACCTTATGTAAGTCATCTTTGTAACTTGAGTGACCTTATGTAAGTCATCTTTGTAACTTGAGTGTCCTTATGTAAGTCATCTTTGTAACTTGAGTGCCCTTATATAAGTCATCTTTGTAACTTGAGTGTCCTTATATAAGTCATCTTTGTAACTTGAGTACCCTTATGTAAGTCATCTTTGTAACTTGAGTGTCCTTATGTAAGTCATCTTTGTAACTTGAGTGCCCTTATATAAGTCATCTTTGTAACTTGCGTGTCCTTATATAAGTCATCTTTGTAACTTGAGTGTCCTTATATAAGTCATCTTTGTAACTTGAGTACCCTTATGTAAGTCATCTTTGTAACTTGAGTGCCCTTATGTAAGTCATCTTTGTAACTTGAGTGCCCTTATGTAAGTCATCTTTGTAACTTGAGTGTCCTTATATAAGTCATATTTGTAACTTGAGTGTCCTTATATAAGTCATCTTTGTAACTTGAGTGGCCTTACGTAAGTCATCTTTGTAACTTGAGTGCCCTTATATAAGTCATCTTTGTAACTTGAGTGCCTTTATGTAAGTCATCTTTGTAACTTGAGTGCCCTTATATAAGTCATCTTTGTAACTTGAGTGCCTTTATGTAAGTCATCTTTGTAACTTGAGTGCCCTTATATAAGTCATCTTTGTAACTTGAGTGCCTTTATGTAAGTCATCTTTGTAACTTGAGTGCCCTTACGTAAGTCATCTTTGTAACTTGAGTGCCCTTATATAAGTCATCTTTGTAACTTGAGTGTCCTTATATAAGTCATCTTTGTAACTTGAGTGCCCTTATGTAAGTCATCTTTGTAACTTGAGTGCCCTTATATAAGTCATCTTTGTAACTTGAGTGTCCTTACGTAAGTCATCTTTGTAACTTGAGTGTCCTTACGTAAGTCATCTTTGTAACTTGAGTGTCCTTACGTAAGTCATCTTTGTAACTTTTGTGCCCTTACGTAAGTCATCTTTGTAACTTGAGTGTCCTTACGTAAGTCATCTTTGTAACTTGAGTGTCCTTATGTAAGTCATCTTTGTAACTTGAGTGTCCTTACGTAAGTCATCTTTGTAACTTGAGTGTCCTTATGTAAGTCATCTTTGTAACTTGAGTGCCCTTATGTAAGTCATCTTTGTAACTTGAGTGTCCTTACGTAAGTCATCTTTGTAACTTGAGTGCCCTTATATAAGTCATCTTTGTAACTTGAGTGCCCTTATATAAGTCATATTTGTAACTTGAGTGTCCTTATATAAGTCATCTTTGTAACTTGAGTGTCTTTACGTAAGTCATCTTTGTAATTTGAGTGCCCTTATGTAAGTCATCTTTGTAACTTGAGTGCCCTTATATAAGTCATCTTTGTAACTTGAGTGCCCTTATGTAAGTCATCTTTGTAACTTGAGTGCCCTTATGTAAGTCATCTTTGTAACTTGAGTGTCCTTACGTAAGTCATCTTTGTAACTTGAGTGCCCTTATATAAGTCATCTTTGTAACTTGAGTGTCCTTATATAAGTCATCTTTGTAACTTGAGTGTCTTTACGTAAGTCATCTTTGTAATTTGAGTGCCCTTATGTAAGTCATCTTTGTAACTTGAGTGCCCTTATATAAGTCATCTTTGTAACTTGAGTGCCCTTATGTAAGTCATCTTTGTAACTTGAGTGCCCTTATGTAAGTCATCTTTGTAACTTGAATGTCCTTACGTAAGTCATCTTTGTAATTTGGGTGCCCTTATGTAAGTCATCTTTGTAACTTGAATGTCCTTACGTAAGTCATCTTTGTAACTTGAGTGTCCTTATGTAAGTCATCTTTGTAACTTGAGTGCCCTTATATAAGTCATCTTTGTAACTTGAGTGCCCTTATATAAGTCATCTTTGTAACTTGAGTGTCCTTATATAAGTCATATTTGTAACTTGAGTGCCCTTATGTAAGTCATCCTTCTAACTTGAGTGTCCTTATATAAGTCATCTTTGTAACTTGAGTGCCCTTATATAAGTCATCTTTGTAACTTGCGTGTCCTTATGTAAGTCATCTTTGTAACTTGAGTGTCCTTATGTAAGTCATCTTTGTAACTTGAGTGTCCTTATATAAGTCATCTTTGTAACTTGCGTGTCCTTATGTAAGTCATCTTTGTAACTTGAGTGTCCTTATGTAAGTCATCTTTGTAACTTGAGTGTCCTTATATAAGTCATCTTTGTAACTTGCGTGTCCTTATGTAAGTCATCTTTGTAACTTGAGTGTCCTTATATAAGTCATCTTTGTAACTTGCGTGTCCTTATGTAAGTCATCTTTGTAACTTGAGTGTCCTTATGTAAGTCATCTTTGTAACTTGAGTGTCCTTATGTAAGTCATCTTTGTAACTTGAGTGCCCTTATATAAGTCATCTTTGTAACTTGAGTGCCCTTATATAAGTCATCTTTGTAACTTGAGTGTCCTTATATAAGTCATATTTGTAACTTGAGTGCCCTTATGTAAGTCATCCTTGTAACTTGAGTGTCCTTATATAAGTCATCTTTGTAACTTGAGTGTCCTTATATAAGTCATCTTTGTAACTTGCGTGTCCTTATGTAAGTCATCTTTGTAACTTGAGTGTCCTTATATAAGTCATCTTTGTAACTTGCGTGTCCTTATGTAAGTCATCTTTGTAACTTGAGCGTCCTTATGTAAGTCATCTTTGTAACTTGAGTGTCCTTATGTAAGTCATCTTTGTAACTTGAGTGCCCTTATGTAAGTCATCTTTGTAACTTGAGTGCCCTTACATAAGTCATATTTGTAACTTGAGTGCCCTTACGTAAGTCATCTTTGTAACTTGAGTGCCCTTATGTAAGTCATCTTTGTAACTTGAGTGTCCTTATATAAGTCATCTTTGTAACTTGAGTGTCCTTATGTAAGTCATCTTTGTAACTTGAGTGTCCTTATGTAAGTCATCTTTGTAACTTGCGTGTCCTTATGTAAGTCATCTTTGTAACTTGAGTGTCCTTATGTAAGTCATCTTTGTAACTTGAGTGTCCTTATGTAAGTCATCTTTGTAACTTGCGTGTCCTTATGTAAGTCATCTTTGTAACTTGAGTGACCTTATGTAATTCATATTTGTAACTTGAGTGTCTTTACGTAAGTCATCTTTGTAACTTGAGTGTCCTTATATAAGTCATCTCTGTAACTTGAGTGCCCTTATATAAGTCATCTTTGTAACTTGAGTGACCTTATGTAAGTCATCTTTGTAACTTGAGTGTCCTTATGTAAGTCATATTTGTAACTTGAGTGTCTTTACGTAAATCATCTTTGTAACTTGAGTGCCCTTATATAAGTCATCTTTGTAACTTGAGTGCCCTTATATAAGTCATCTTTGTAACTTGAGTGCCCTTATATAAGTCATCTTTGTAACTTGAGTGCCCTTATATAAGTCATCTTTGTAACTTGAGTGACCTTATGTAAGTCATCTTTGTAACTTGAGTGACCTTATGTAAGTCATCTTTGTAACTTGAGTGTCCTTATGTAAGTCATCTTTGTAACTTGAGTGCCCTTATATAAGTCATCTTTGTAACTTGAGTGTCCTTATATAAGTCATCTTTCTAACTTGAGTACCCTTATGTAAGTCATCTTTGTAACTTGAGTGTCCTTATGTAAGTCATCTTTGTAACTTGAGTGCCCTTATATAAGTCATCTTTGTAACTTGCGTGTCCTTATATAAGTCATCTTTGTAACTTGAGTGTCCTTATATAAGTCATCTTTGTAACTTGAGAACCCTTATGTAAGTCATCTTTGTAACTTGAGTGCCCTTATGTAAGTCATCTTTGTAACTTGAGTGCCCTTATGTAAGTCATCTTCGTAACTTGAGTGTCCTTATATAAGTCATATTTGTAACTTGAGTGTCCTTATATAAGTCATCTTTGTAACTTGAGTGCCCTTACGTAAGTCATCTTTGTAACTTGAGTGCCCTTATATAAGTCATCTTTGTAACTTGAGTGCCTTTATGTAAGTCATCTTTGTAACTTGAGTGCCCTTATATAAGTCATCTTTGTAACTTGAGTGCCTTTATGTAAGTCATCTTTGTAACTTGAGTGCCCTTATATAAGTCATCTTTGTAACTTGAGTGCCTTTATGTAAGTCATCTTTGTAACTTGAGTGCCCTTACGTAAGTCATCTTTGTAACTTGAGTGCCCTTATATAAGTCATCTTTGTAACTTGAGTGTCCTTATATAAGTCATCTTTGTAACTTGAGTGCCCTTATGTAAGTCATCTTTGTAACTTGAGTGCCCTTATATAAGCCATCTTTGTAACTTGAGTGTCCTTATATAAGTCATCTTTGTAACTTGAGTGTCTTTACGTAAGTCATCTTTGTAACTTGAGTGCCCTTATGTAAGTCATCTTTGTAACTTGAGTGTCCTTACGTAAGTCATCTTTGTAATTTGAGTGCCCTTATATAAGTCATCTTTGTAACTTGAGTGTCTTTACGTAAGTCATCTTTGTAACTTGAGTGCCCTTATATAAGTCATCTTTGTAACTTGAGTGCCCTTATATAAGTCATCTTTGTAACTTGAGTGCCCTTATGTAAGTCATCTTTGTAACTTGAGTGCCCTTATATAAGTCATCTTTGTAACTTGAGTGCCCTTATATAAGTCATCTTTGTAACTTGAGTGCCCTTATATAAGTCATCTTTGTAACTTGAGTGTCCTTATATAAGTCATCTTTGTAACTTGAGTGTCTTTACGTAAGTCATCTTTGTAACTTGAGTGCCCTTATGTAAGTCATCTTTGTAACTTGAGTGTCCTTACGTAAGTCATCTTTGTAATTTGAGTGCCCTTATATAAGTCATCTTTGTAACTTGAGTGTCTTTACGTAAGTCATCTTTGTAACTTGAGTGCCCTTATATAAGTCATCTTTGTAACTTGAGTGCCCTTATATAAGTCATCTTTGTAACTTGAGTGCCCTTATGTAAGTCATCTTTGTAACTTGAGTACCCTTATATAAGTCATCTTTGTAACTTGAGTGCCCTTATATAAGTCATATTTGTAACTTGAGTGTCCTTATATAAGTCATCTTTGTAACTTGAGTGCCCTTATGTAAGTCATCTTTGTAACTTGAGTGCCCTTATATAAGTCATCTTTGTAACTTGAGTGCCCTTATATAAGTCATCTTTGTAACTTGAGTACCCTTATGAAAGTCATCTTTGTAACTTGAGTGCCCTTATATAGGTCATCTTTGTAACTTGAGTGTCCTTATATAAGTCATCTTTGTAACTTGAGTGTCTTTACGTAAGTCATCTTTGTAACTTGAGTGCCCTTATGTAAGTCATCTTTGTAACTTGAGTGTCCTTACGTAAGTCATCTTTGTAATTTGAGTGCCCTTATATAAGTCATCTTTGTAACTTGAGTGTCTTTACGTAAGTCATCTTTGTAACTTGAGTGCCCTTATATAAGTCATCTTTGTAACTTGAGTGCCCTTATATAAGTCATCTTTGTAACTTGAGTGCCCTTATGTAAGTCATCTTTGTAACTTGAGTACCCTTATATAAGTCATCTTTGTAACTTGAGTACCCTTATATAAGTCATATTTGTAACTTGAGTGTCCTTATATAAGTCATCTTTGTAACTTGAGTGCCCTTACGTAAGTCATCTTTGTAACTTGAGTGTCCTTATATAAGTCATCTTTGTAACTTGAGTGCCCTTATGTAAGTCATCTTTGTAACTTGAGTGCCCTTACATAAGTCATCTTTGTAACTTGAGTGCCCTTATATAAGTCATCTTTGTAACTTGAGTGCCCTTACATAAGTCATCTTTGTAACTTGAGTGCCCTTATATAAGTCATCTTTGTAACTTGAGTGTCCTTATGTAAGTCATCTTTGTAACTTGAGTGCCCTTACGTAAGTCATCTTTGTAACTTGAGTGCCCTTACGTAAGTCATCTTTGTAACTTGAGTGCCCTTATATAAGTCATCTTTGTAACTTGAGTGCCCTTATATAAGTCATATTTGTAACTTGAGTGTCCTTATGTAAGTCATCTTTGTAACTTGAGTGTCCTTATGTAAGTCATCTTTGTAACTTGAGTGCCCTTATATAAGTCATCTTTGTAACTTGAGTATCTTTACGTAAGTCATCTTTGTAACTTGAGTGCCCTTATGTAAGTCATCTTTGTAACTTGAGTGTCCTTACGTAAGTCATCTTTGTAATTTGAGTGCCCTTATTGTAAGTCATCTTTGTAACTTGAGTGCCCTTACGTAAGTCATCTTTGTAACTTGAGTGTCCTTACGTAAGTCATCTTTGTAACTTGAGTGTCCTTATATAAGTCATCTTTGTAACTTGTGTGCCCTTACGTAAGTCATCTTTGTAACTTGAGTGTCCTTACGTAAGTCATCTTTGTAACTTGAGTGTCCTTATATAAGTCATCTTTGTAACTTGTGTGCCCTTACGTAAGTCATCTTTGTAACTTGAGTGTCCTTACGTAAGTCATCTTTGTAACTTGAGTGTCCTTACGTAAGTCATCTTTGTAACTTCAGTGCCCTTATATAAGTCATATTTGTAACTTGTGTGCCCTTACGTAAGTCATCTTTGTAACTTGAGTGTCCTTACGTAAGTCATCTTTGTAACTTGAGTGTCCTTATGTAAGTCATCTTTGTAACTTGAGTGTCCTTACGTAAGTCATCTTTGTAACTTGAGTGCCCTTATGTAAGTCATCTTTGTAACTTGAGTGTCCTTACGTAAGTCATCTTTGTAACTTGAGTGTCCTTACGTAAGTCATCTTTGTAACTTGAGTGCCCTTATATAAGTCATCTTTGTAACTTGAGTGCCCTTATATAAGTCATATTTGTAACTTGAGTGTCCTTATATAAGTCATCTTTGTAACTTGAGTGTCTTTACGTAAGTCATCTTTGTAATTTGAGTGCCCTTATGTAAGTCATCTTTGTAACTTGAGTGCCCTTATATAAGTCATCTTTGTAACTTGAGTGCCCTTATGTAAGTCATCTTTGTAACTTGAGTGCCCTTATGTAAGTCATCTTTGTAACTTGAGTGTCCTTACGTAAGTCATCTTTGTAACTTGAGTGCCCTTATATAAGTCATCTTTGTAACTTGAGTGTCCTTATATAAGTCATCTTTGTAACTTGAGTGTCTTTACGTAAGTCATCTTTGTAATTTGAGTGCCCTTATGTAAGTCATCTTTGTAACTTGAGTGCCCTTATATAAGTCATCTTTGTAACTTGAGTGCCCTTATGTAAGTCATCTTTGTAACTTGAGTGCAATTATGTAAGTCATCTTTGTAACTTGAATGTTCTTACGTAAGTCATCTTTGTAATTTGAGTGCCCTTATGTAAGTCATCTTTGTAACTTGAATGTCCTTACGTAAGTCATCTTTGTAACTTGAGTGTCCTTATGTAAGTCATCTTTGTAACTTGAGTGCCCTTATATAAGTCATCTTTGTAACTTGAGTGCCCTTATATAAGTCATCTTTGTAACTTGAGTGTCCTTATATAAGTCATATTTGTAACTTGAGTGCCCTTATGTAAGTCATCCTTGTAACTTGAGTGTCCTTATATAAGTCATCTTTGTAACTTGAGTGCCCTTATATAAGTCATCTTTGTAACTTGAGTGCCCTTATATAAGTCATCTTTGTAACTTGAGTGCCCTTATGCAAGTCATCTTTGTAACTTGAGTGCCCTTATATAAGTCATCTTTGTAACTTGAGTGCCCTTATATAAGTCATCTTTGTAACTTGAGTGCCCTTATGTAAGTCATCTTTGTAACTTGAGTGCCCTTATATAGGTCATCTTTGTAACTTGAGTGTCCTTATATAAGTCATCTTTGTAACTTGAGTGTCTTTACGTAAGTCATCTTTGTAACTTGAGTGCCCTTATGTAAGTCATCTTTGCAACTTGAGTGTCCTTATGTAAGTCATATTTGTAACTTGAGTGTCTTTACGTAAGTCATCTTTGTAACTTGAGTGCCCTTATATAAGTCATCTTTGTAACTTGAGTGCCCTTATATAAGTCATCTTTGTAACTTGAGTGCCCTTATATAAGTCATCTTTGTAACTTGAGTGCCCTTATATAAGTCATCTTTGTAACTTGAGTGACCTTATGTAAGTCATCTTTGTAACTTGAGTGACCTTATGTAAGTCATCTTTGTAACTTGAGTGTCCTTATGTAAGTCATCTTTGTAACTTGAGTGCCCTTATATAAGTCATCTTTGTAACTTGAGTGTCCTTATATAAGTCATCTTTGTAACTTGAGTACCCTTATGTAAGTCATCTTTGTAACTTGAGTGTCCTTATGTAAGTCATCTTTGTAACTTGAGTGCCCTTATATAAGTCATCTTTGTAACTTGCGTGTCCTTATATAAGTCATCTTTGTAACTTGAGTGTCCTTATATAAGTCATCTTTGTAACTTGAGTACCCTTATGTAAGTCATCTTTGTAACTTGAGTGCCCTTATGTAAGTCATCTTTGTAACTTGAGTGCCCTTATGTAAGTCATCTTTGTAACTTGAGTGTCCTTATATAAGTCATATTTGTAACTTGAGTGTCCTTATATAAGTCATCTTTGTAACTTGAGTGGCCTTACGTAAGTCATCTTTGTAACTTGAGTGCCCTTATATAAGTCATCTTTGTAACTTGAGTGCCTTTATGTAAGTCATCTTTGTAACTTGAGTGCCCTTATATAAGTCATCTTTGTAACTTGAGTGCCTTTATGTAAGTCATCTTTGTAACTTGAGTGCCCTTATATAAGTCATCTTTGTAACTTGAGTGCCTTTATGTAAGTCATCTTTGTAACTTGAGTGCCCTTACGTAAGTCATCTTTGTAACTTGAGTGCCCTTATATAAGTCATCTTTGTAACTTGAGTGTCCTTATATAAGTCATCTTTGTAACTTGAGTGCCCTTATGTAAGTCATCTTTGTAACTTGAGTGCCCTTATATAAGTCATCTTTGTAACTTGAGTGTCCTTACGTAAGTCATCTTTGTAACTTGAGTGTCCTTACGTAAGTCATCTTTGTAACTTGAGTGTCCTTACGTAAGTCATCTTTGTAACTTTTGTGCCCTTACGTAAGTCATCTTTGTAACTTGAGTGTCCTTACGTAAGTCATCTTTGTAACTTGAGTGTCCTTATGTAAGTCATCTTTGTAACTTGAGTGTCCTTACGTAAGTCATCTTTGTAACTTGAGTGTCCTTATGTAAGTCATCTTTGTAACTTGAGTGCCCTTATGTAAGTCATCTTTGTAACTTGAGTGTCCTTACGTAAGTCATCTTTGTAACTTGAGTGCCCTTATATAAGTCATCTTTGTAACTTGAGTGCCCTTATATAAGTCATATTTGTAACTTGAGTGTCCTTATATAAGTCATCTTTGTAACTTGAGTGTCTTTACGTAAGTCATCTTTGTAATTTGAGTGCCCTTATGTAAGTCATCTTTGTAACTTGAGTGCCCTTATATAAGTCATCTTTGTAACTTGAGTGCCCTTATGTAAGTCATCTTTGTAACTTGAGTGCCCTTATGTAAGTCATCTTTGTAACTTGAGTGTCCTTACGTAAGTCATCTTTGTAACTTGAGTGCCCTTATATAAGTCATCTTTGTAACTTGAGTGTCCTTATATAAGTCATCTTTGTAACTTGAGTGTCTTTACGTAAGTCATCTTTGTAATTTGAGTGCCCTTATGTAAGTCATCTTTGTAACTTGAGTGCCCTTATATAAGTCATCTTTGTAACTTGAGTGCCCTTATGTAAGTCATCTTTGTAACTTGAGTGCCCTTATGTAAGTCATCTTTGTAACTTGAATGTCCTTACGTAAGTCATCTTTGTAATTTGGGTGCCCTTATGTAAGTCATCTTTGTAACTTGAATGTCCTTACGTAAGTCATCTTTGTAACTTGAGTGTCCTTATGTAAGTCATCTTTGTAACTTGAGTGCCCTTATATAAGTCATCTTTGTAACTTGAGTGCCCTTATATAAGTCATCTTTGTAACTTGAGTGTCCTTATATAAGTCATATTTGTAACTTGAGTGCCCTTATGTAAGTCATCCTTCTAACTTGAGTGTCCTTATATAAGTCATCTTTGTAACTTGAGTGCCCTTATATAAGTCATCTTTGTAACTTGCGTGTCCTTATGTAAGTCATCTTTGTAACTTGAGTGTCCTTATGTAAGTCATCTTTGTAACTTGAGTGTCCTTATATAAGTCATCTTTGTAACTTGCGTGTCCTTATGTAAGTCATCTTTGTAACTTGAGTGTCCTTATGTAAGTCATCTTTGTAACTTGAGTGTCCTTATATAAGTCATCTTTGTAACTTGCGTGTCCTTATGTAAGTCATCTTTGTAACTTGAGTGTCCTTATATAAGTCATCTTTGTAACTTGCGTGTCCTTATGTAAGTCATCTTTGTAACTTGAGTGTCCTTATGTAAGTCATCTTTGTAACTTGAGTGTCCTTATGTAAGTCATCTTTGTAACTTGAGTGCCCTTATATAAGTCATCTTTGTAACTTGAGTGCCCTTATATAAGTCATCTTTGTAACTTGAGTGTCCTTATATAAGTCATATTTGTAACTTGAGTGCCCTTATGTAAGTCATCCTTGTAACTTGAGTGTCCTTATATAAGTCATCTTTGTAACTTGAGTGTCCTTATATAAGTCATCTTTGTAACTTGCGTGTCCTTATGTAAGTCATCTTTGTAACTTGAGTGTCCTTATATAAGTCATCTTTGTAACTTGCGTGTCCTTATGTAAGTCATCTTTGTAACTTGAGCGTCCTTATGTAAGTCATCTTTGTAACTTGAGTGTCCTTATGTAAGTCATCTTTGTAACTTGAGTGCCCTTATGTAAGTCATCTTTGTAACTTGAGTGCCCTTACATAAGTCATATTTGTAACTTGAGTGCCCTTACGTAAGTCATCTTTGTAACTTGAGTGCCCTTATGTAAGTCATCTTTGTAACTTGAGTGTCCTTATATAAGTCATCTTTGTAACTTGAGTGTCCTTATGTAAGTCATCTTTGTAACTTGAGTGTCCTTATGTAAGTCATCTTTGTAACTTGCGTGTCCTTATGTAAGTCATCTTTGTAACTTGAGTGTCCTTATGTAAGTCATCTTTGTAACTTGAGTGTCCTTATGTAAGTCATCTTTGTAACTTGCGTGTCCTTATGTAAGTCATCTTTGTAACTTGAGTGACCTTATGTAATTCATATTTGTAACTTGAGTGTCTTTACGTAAGTCATCTTTGTAACTTGAGTGTCCTTATATAAGTCATCTCTGTAACTTGAGTGCCCTTATATAAGTCATCTTTGTAACTTGAGTGACCTTATGTAAGTCATCTTTGTAACTTGAGTGTCCTTATGTAAGTCATATTTGTAACTTGAGTGTCTTTACGTAAATCATCTTTGTAACTTGAGTGCCCTTATATAAGTCATCTTTGTAACTTGAGTGCCCTTATATAAGTCATCTTTGTAACTTGAGTGCCCTTATATAAGTCATCTTTGTAACTTGAGTGCCCTTATATAAGTCATCTTTGTAACTTGAGTGACCTTATGTAAGTCATCTTTGTAACTTGAGTGACCTTATGTAAGTCATCTTTGTAACTTGAGTGTCCTTATGTAAGTCATCTTTGTAACTTGAGTGCCCTTATATAAGTCATCTTTGTAACTTGAGTGTCCTTATATAAGTCATCTTTCTAACTTGAGTACCCTTATGTAAGTCATCTTTGTAACTTGAGTGTCCTTATGTAAGTCATCTTTGTAACTTGAGTGCCCTTATATAAGTCATCTTTGTAACTTGCGTGTCCTTATATAAGTCATCTTTGTAACTTGAGTGTCCTTATATAAGTCATCTTTGTAACTTGAGAACCCTTATGTAAGTCATCTTTGTAACTTGAGTGCCCTTATGTAAGTCATCTTTGTAACTTGAGTGCCCTTATGTAAGTCATCTTCGTAACTTGAGTGTCCTTATATAAGTCATATTTGTAACTTGAGTGTCCTTATATAAGTCATCTTTGTAACTTGAGTGCCCTTACGTAAGTCATCTTTGTAACTTGAGTGCCCTTATATAAGTCATCTTTGTAACTTGAGTGCCTTTATGTAAGTCATCTTTGTAACTTGAGTGCCCTTATATAAGTCATCTTTGTAACTTGAGTGCCTTTATGTAAGTCATCTTTGTAACTTGAGTGCCCTTATATAAGTCATCTTTGTAACTTGAGTGCCTTTATGTAAGTCATCTTTGTAACTTGAGTGCCCTTACGTAAGTCATCTTTGTAACTTGAGTGCCCTTATATAAGTCATCTTTGTAACTTGAGTGTCCTTATATAAGTCATCTTTGTAACTTGAGTGCCCTTATGTAAGTCATCTTTGTAACTTGAGTGCCCTTATATAAGCCATCTTTGTAACTTGAGTGTCCTTATATAAGTCATCTTTGTAACTTGAGTGTCTTTACGTAAGTCATCTTTGTAACTTGAGTGCCCTTATGTAAGTCATCTTTGTAACTTGAGTGTCCTTACGTAAGTCATCTTTGTAATTTGAGTGCCCTTATATAAGTCATCTTTGTAACTTGAGTGTCTTTACGTAAGTCATCTTTGTAACTTGAGTGCCCTTATATAAGTCATCTTTGTAACTTGAGTGCCCTTATATAAGTCATCTTTGTAACTTGAGTGCCCTTATGTAAGTCATCTTTGTAACTTGAGTGCCCTTATATAAGTCATCTTTGTAACTTGAGTGCCCTTATATAAGTCATCTTTGTAACTTGAGTGCCCTTATATAAGTCATCTTTGTAACTTGAGTGTCCTTATATAAGTCATCTTTGTAACTTGAGTGTCTTTACGTAAGTCATCTTTGTAACTTGAGTGCCCTTATGTAAGTCATCTTTGTAACTTGAGTGTCCTTACGTAAGTCATCTTTGTAATTTGAGTGCCCTTATATAAGTCATCTTTGTAACTTGAGTGTCTTTACGTAAGTCATCTTTGTAACTTGAGTGCCCTTATATAAGTCATCTTTGTAACTTGAGTGCCCTTATATAAGTCATCTTTGTAACTTGAGTGCCCTTATGTAAGTCATCTTTGTAACTTGAGTACCCTTATATAAGTCATCTTTGTAACTTGAGTGCCCTTATATAAGTCATATTTGTAACTTGAGTGTCCTTATATAAGTCATCTTTGTAACTTGAGTGCCCTTATGTAAGTCATCTTTGTAACTTGAGTGCCCTTATATAAGTCATCTTTGTAACTTGAGTGCCCTTATATAAGTCATCTTTGTAACTTGAGTGCCCTTATGTAAGTCATCTTTGTAACTTGAGTGCCCTTATATAGGTCATCTTTGTAACTTGAGTGTCCTTATATAAGTCATCTTTGTAACTTGAGTGTCTTTACGTAAGTCATCTTTGTAACTTGAGTGCCCTTATGTAAGTCATCTTTGCAACTTGAGTGTCCTTACGTAAGTCATCTTTGTAATTTGAGTGCCCTTATATAAGTCATCTTTGTAACTTGAGTGTCTTTACGTAAGTCATCTTTGTAACTTGAGTGCCCTTATATAAGTCATCTTTGTAACTTGAGTGCCCTTATATAAGTCATCTTTGTAACTTGAGTGCCCTTATATAAGTCATCTTTGTAACTTGAGTGCCCGTATATAAGTCATATTTGTAACTTGAGTGCCCTTATGTAAGTCATCTTTGTAACTTGAGTACCCTTATATAAGTCATCTTTGTAACTTGAGTGCCCTTATATAAATCATATTTGTAACTTGAGTGTCCTTATATAAGTCATCTTTGTAACTTGAGTGCCCTTACGTAAGTCATCTTTGTAACTTGAGTTTCCTTATATAAGTCATCTTTGTAACTTGAGTGCCCTTATGTAAGTCATCTTTGTAACTTGAGTGCCCTTACATAAGTCATCTTTGTAACTTGAGTGCCCTTATATAAGTCATCTTTGTAACTTGAGTGCCCTTACATAAGTCATCTTTGTAACTTGAGTGCCCTTATATAAGTCATCTTTGTAACTTGAGTGTCCTTATGTAAGTCATCTTTGTAACTTGAGTGCCCTTACGTAAGTCATCTTTGTAACTTGAGTGCCCTTACGTAAGTCATCTTTGTAACTTGAGTGCCCTTATATAAGTCATCTTTGTAACTTGAGTGCCCTTATATAAGTCATATTTGGAACTTGAGTGTCCTTATGTAAGTCATCTTTGTAACTTGAGTGTCCTTATGTAAGTCATCTTTGTAACTTGAGTGCCCTTATATAAGTCATCTTTGTAACTTGAGTGTCTTTACGTAAGTCATCTTTGTAACTTGAGTGCCCTTATGTAAGTCATCTTTGTAACTTGAGTGTCCTTACGTAAGTCATCTTTGTAATTTGAGTGCCCTTATTGTAAGTCATCTTTGTAACTTGAGTGCCCTTACGTAAATCATCTTTGTAACTTGAGTGTCCTTACGTAAGTCATCTTTGTAACTTGAGTGTCCTTATATAAGTCATCTTTGTAACTTGTGTGCCCTTACGTAAGTCATCTTTGTAACTTGAGTGTCCTTACGTAAGTCATCTTTGTAACTTGAGTGTCCTTATATAAGTCATCTTTGTAACTTGTGTGCCCTTACGTAAGTCATCTTTGTAACTTGAGTGTCCTTTCGTAAGTCATCTTTGTAACTTGAGTGTCCTTACGTAAGTCATCTTTGTAACTTGAGTGCCCTTATATAAGTCATATTTGTAACTTGTGTGCCCTTACGTAAGTCATCTTTGTAACTTGAGTGTCCTTACGTAAGTCATCTTTGTAACTTGAGTGTCCTTATGTAAGTCATCTTTGTAACTTGAGTGTCCTTACGTAAGTCATCTTTGTAACTTGAGTGTCCTTATGTAAGTCATCTTTGTAACTTGAGTGCCCTTATGTAAGTCATCTTTGTAACTTGAGTGTCCTTACGTAAGTCATCTTTGTAACTTGAGTGCCCTTATATAAGTCATCTTTGTAACTTGAGTGCCCTTATATAAGTCATATTTGTAACTTGAGTGTCCTTATATAAGTCATCTTTGTAACTTGAGTGTCTTTACGTAAGTCATCTTTGTAATTTGAGTGCCCTTATGTAAGTCATCTTTGCAACTTGAGTGCCCTTATATAAGTCATCTTTGTAACTTGAGTGCCCTTATGTAAGTCATCTTTGTAACTTGAGTGCCCTTATGTAAGTCATCTTTGTAACTTGAGTGTCCTTACGTAAGTCATCTTTGTAACTTGAGTGCCCTTATATAAGTCATCTTTGTAACTTGAGTGTCCTTATATAAGTCATCTTTGTAACTTGAGTGTCTTTACGTAAGTCATCTTTGTAATTTGAGTGCCCTTATGTAAGTCATCTTTGTAACTTGAGTGCCCTTATATAAGTCATCTTTGTAACTTGAGTGCCCTTATGTAAGTCATCTTTGTAACTTGAGTGCCCTTATGTAAGTCATCTTTGTAACTTGAGTGTCCTTACGTAAGTCATCTTTGTAACTTGAGTGCCCTTATATAAGTCATCTTTGTAACTTGAGTGTCCTTATATAAGTCATCTTTGTAACTTGAGTGTCTTTACGTAAGTCATCTTTGTAATTTGAGTGCCCTTATGTAAGTCATCTTTGTAACTTGAGTGCCCTTATATAAGTCATCTTTGTAACTTGAGTGCCCTTATGTAAGTCATCTTTGTAACTTGAGTGCCCTTATGTAAGTCATCTTTGTAACTTGAATGTCCTTACGTAAGTCATCTTTGTAATTTGGGTGCCCTTATGTAAGTCATCTTTGTAACTTGAATGTCCTTACGTAAGTCATCTTTGTAACTTGAGTGTCCTTATGTAAGTCATCTTTGTAACTTGAGTGCCCTTATATAAGTCATCTTTGTAACTTGAGTGCCCTTATATAAGTCATCTTTGTAACTTGAGTGTCCTTATATAAGTCATATTTGTAACTTGAGTGCCCTTATGTAAGTCATCCTTCTAACTTGAGTGTCCTTATATAAGTCATCTTTGTAACTTGAGTGCCCTTATATAAGTCATCTTTGTAACTTGCGTGTCCTTATGTAAGTCATCTTTGTAACTTGAGTGTCCTTATGTAAGTCATCTTTGTAACTTGAGTGTCCTTATATAAGTCATCTTTGTAACTTGCGTGTCCTTATGTAAGTCATCTTTGTAACTTGAGTGTCCTTATGTAAGTCATCTTTGTAACTTGAGTGTCCTTATATAAGTCATCTTTGTAACTTGCGTGTCCTTATGTAAGTCATCTTTGTAACTTGAGTGTCCTTATATAAGTCATCTTTGTAACTTGCGTGTCCTTATGTAAGTCATCTTTGTAACTTGAGTGTCCTTATGTAAGTCATCTTTGTAACTTGAGTGTCCTTATGTAAGTCATCTTTGTAACTTGAGTGCCCTTATATAAGTCATCTTTGTAACTTGAGTGCCCTTATATAAGTCATCTTTGTAACTTGAGTGTCCTTATATAAGTCATATTTGTAACTTGAGTGCCCTTATGTAAGTCATCCTTGTAACTTGAGTGTCCTTATATAAGTCATCTTTGTAACTTGAGTGTCCTTATATAAGTCATCTTTGTAACTTGCGTGTCCTTATGTAAGTCATCTTTGTAACTTGAGTGTCCTTATATAAGTCATCTTTGTAACTTGCGTGTCCTTATGTAAGTCATCTTTGTAACTTGAGCGTCCTTATGTAAGTCATCTTTGTAACTTGAGTGTCCTTATGTAAGTCATCTTTGTAACTTGAGTGCCCTTATGTAAGTCATCTTTGTAACTTGAGTGCCCTTACATAAGTCATATTTGTAACTTGAGTGCCCTTACGTAAGTCATCTTTGTAACTTGAGTGCCCTTATGTAAGTCATCTTTGTAACTTGAGTGTCCTTATATAAGTCATCTTTGTAACTTGAGTGTCCTTATGTAAGTCATCTTTGTAACTTGAGTGTCCTTATGTAAGTCATCTTTGTAACTTGCGTGTCCTTATGTAAGTCATCTTTGTAACTTGAGTGTCCTTATGTAAGTCATCTTTGTAACTTGAGTGTCCTTATGTAAGTCATCTTTGTAACTTGCGTGTCCTTATGTAAGTCATCTTTGTAACTTGAGTGACCTTATGTAATTCATATTTGTAACTTGAGTGTCTTTACGTAAGTCATCTTTGTAACTTGAGTGTCCTTATATAAGTCATCTCTGTAACTTGAGTGCCCTTATATAAGTCATCTTTGTAACTTGAGTGACCTTATGTAAGTCATCTTTGTAACTTGAGTGTCCTTATGTAAGTCATATTTGTAACTTGAGTGTCTTTACGTAAATCATCTTTGTAACTTGAGTGCCCTTATATAAGTCATCTTTGTAACTTGAGTGCCCTTATATAAGTCATCTTTGTAACTTGAGTGCCCTTATATAAGTCATCTTTGTAACTTGAGTGCCCTTATATAAGTCATCTTTGTAACTTGAGTGACCTTATGTAAGTCATCTTTGTAACTTGAGTGACCTTATGTAAGTCATCTTTGTAACTTGAGTGTCCTTATGTAAGTCATCTTTGTAACTTGAGTGCCCTTATATAAGTCATCTTTGTAACTTGAGTGTCCTTATATAAGTCATCTTTCTAACTTGAGTACCCTTATGTAAGTCATCTTTGTAACTTGAGTGTCCTTATGTAAGTCATCTTTGTAACTTGAGTGCCCTTATATAAGTCATCTTTGTAACTTGCGTGTCCTTATATAAGTCATCTTTGTAACTTGAGTGTCCTTATATAAGTCATCTTTGTAACTTGAGAACCCTTATGTAAGTCATCTTTGTAACTTGAGTGCCCTTATGTAAGTCATCTTTGTAACTTGAGTGCCCTTATGTAAGTCATCTTCGTAACTTGAGTGTCCTTATATAAGTCATATTTGTAACTTGAGTGTCCTTATATAAGTCATCTTTGTAACTTGAGTGCCCTTACGTAAGTCATCTTTGTAACTTGAGTGCCCTTATATAAGTCATCTTTGTAACTTGAGTGCCTTTATGTAAGTCATCTTTGTAACTTGAGTGCCCTTATATAAGTCATCTTTGTAACTTGAGTGCCTTTATGTAAGTCATCTTTGTAACTTGAGTGCCCTTATATAAGTCATCTTTGTAACTTGAGTGCCTTTATGTAAGTCATCTTTGTAACTTGAGTGCCCTTACGTAAGTCATCTTTGTAACTTGAGTGCCCTTATATAAGTCATCTTTGTAACTTGAGTGTCCTTATATAAGTCATCTTTGTAACTTGAGTGCCCTTATGTAAGTCATCTTTGTAACTTGAGTGCCCTTATATAAGCCATCTTTGTAACTTGAGTGTCCTTATATAAGTCATCTTTGTAACTTGAGTGTCTTTACGTAAGTCATCTTTGTAACTTGAGTGCCCTTATGTAAGTCATCTTTGTAACTTGAGTGTCCTTACGTAAGTCATCTTTGTAATTTGAGTGCCCTTATATAAGTCATCTTTGTAACTTGAGTGTCTTTACGTAAGTCATCTTTGTAACTTGAGTGCCCTTATATAAGTCATCTTTGTAACTTGAGTGCCCTTATATAAGTCATCTTTGTAACTTGAGTGCCCTTATGTAAGTCATCTTTGTAACTTGAGTGCCCTTATATAAGTCATCTTTGTAACTTGAGTGCCCTTATATAAGTCATCTTTGTAACTTGAGTGCCCTTATATAAGTCATCTTTGTAACTTGAGTGTCCTTATATAAGTCATCTTTGTAACTTGAGTGTCTTTACGTAAGTCATCTTTGTAACTTGAGTGCCCTTATGTAAGTCATCTTTGTAACTTGAGTGTCCTTACGTAAGTCATCTTTGTAATTTGAGTGCCCTTATATAAGTCATCTTTGTAACTTGAGTGTCTTTACGTAAGTCATCTTTGTAACTTGAGTGCCCTTATATAAGTCATCTTTGTAACTTGAGTGCCCTTATATAAGTCATCTTTGTAACTTGAGTGCCCTTATGTAAGTCATCTTTGTAACTTGAGTACCCTTATATAAGTCATCTTTGTAACTTGAGTGCCCTTATATAAGTCATATTTGTAACTTGAGTGTCCTTATATAAGTCATCTTTGTAACTTGAGTGCCCTTATGTAAGTCATCTTTGTAACTTGAGTGCCCTTATATAAGTCATCTTTGTAACTTGAGTGCCCTTATATAAGTCATCTTTGTAACTTGAGTGCCCTTATGTAAGTCATCTTTGTAACTTGAGTGCCCTTATATAGGTCATCTTTGTAACTTGAGTGTCCTTATATAAGTCATCTTTGTAACTTGAGTGTCTTTACGTAAGTCATCTTTGTAACTTGAGTGCCCTTATGTAAGTCATCTTTGCAACTTGAGTGTCCTTACGTAAGTCATCTTTGTAATTTGAGTGCCCTTATATAAGTCATCTTTGTAACTTGAGTGTCTTTACGTAAGTCATCTTTGTAACTTGAGTGCCCTTATATAAGTCATCTTTGTAACTTGAGTGCCCTTATATAAGTCATCTTTGTAACTTGAGTGCCCTTATATAAGTCATCTTTGTAACTTGAGTGCCCGTATATAAGTCATATTTGTAACTTGAGTGCCCTTATGTAAGTCATCTTTGTAACTTGAGTACCCTTATATAAGTCATCTTTGTAACTTGAGTGCCCTTATATAAATCATATTTGTAACTTGAGTGTCCTTATATAAGTCATCTTTGTAACTTGAGTGCCCTTACGTAAGTCATCTTTGTAACTTGAGTGTCCTTATATAAGTCATCTTTGTAACTTGAGTGCCCTTATGTAAGTCATCTTTGTAACTTGAGTGCCCTTACATAAGTCATCTTTGTAACTTGAGTGCCCTTATATAAGTCATCTTTGTAACTTGAGTGCCCTTACATAAGTCATCTTTGTAACTTGAGTGCCCTTATATAAGTCATCTTTGTAACTTGAGTGTCCTTATGTAAGTCATCTTTGTAACTTGAGTGCCCTTACGTAAGTCATCTTTGTAACTTGAGTGCCCTTACGTAAGTCATCTTTGTAACTTGAGTGCCCTTATATAAGTCATCTTTGTAACTTGAGTGCCCTTATATAAGTCATATTTGGAACTTGAGTGTCCTTATGTAAGTCATCTTTGTAACTTGAGTGTCCTTATGTAAGTCATCTTTGTAACTTGAGTGCCCTTATATAAGTCATCTTTGTAACTTGAGTGTCTTTACGTAAGTCATCTTTGTAACTTGAGTGCCCTTATGTAAGTCATCTTTGTAACTTGAGTGTCCTTACGTAAGTCATCTTTGTAATTTGAGTGCCCTTATTGTAAGTCATCTTTGTAACTTGAGTGCCCTTACGTAAATCATCTTTGTAACTTGAGTGTCCTTACGTAAGTCATCTTTGTAACTTGAGTGTCCTTATATAAGTCATCTTTGTAACTTGTGTGCCCTTACGTAAGTCATCTTTGTAACTTGAGTGTCCTTACGTAAGTCATCTTTGTAACTTGAGTGTCCTTATATAAGTCATCTTTGTAACTTGTGTGCCCTTACGTAAGTCATCTTTGTAACTTGAGTGTCCTTTCGTAAGTCATCTTTGTAACTTGAGTGTCCTTACGTAAGTCATCTTTGTAACTTGAGTGCCCTTATATAAGTCATATTTGTAACTTGTGTGCCCTTACGTAAGTCATCTTTGTAACTTGAGTGTCCTTACGTAAGTCATCTTTGTAACTTGAGTGTCCTTATGTAAGTCATCTTTGTAACTTGAGTGTCCTTACGTAAGTCATCTTTGTAACTTGAGTGTCCTTATGTAAGTCATCTTTGTAACTTGAGTGCCCTTATGTAAGTCATCTTTGTAACTTGAGTGTCCTTACGTAAGTCATCTTTGTAACTTGAGTGCCCTTATATAAGTCATCTTTGTAACTTGAGTGCCCTTATATAAGTCATATTTGTAACTTGAGTGTCCTTATATAAGTCATCTTTGTAACTTGAGTGTCTTTACGTAAGTCATCTTTGTAATTTGAGTGCCCTTATGTAAGTCATCTTTGCAACTTGAGTGCCCTTATATAAGTCATCTTTGTAACTTGAGTGCCCTTATGTAAGTCATCTTTGTAACTTGAGTGCCCTTATGTAAGTCATCTTTGTAACTTGAGTGTCCTTACGTAAGTCATCTTTGTAACTTGAGTGCCCTTATATAAGTCATCTTTGTAACTTGAGTGTCCTTATATAAGTCATCTTTGTAACTTGAGTGTCTTTACGTAAGTCATCTTTGTAATTTGAGTGCCCTTATGTAAGTCATCTTTGTAACTTGAGTGCCCTTATATAAGTCATCTTTGTAACTTGAGTGCCCTTATGTAAGTCATCTTTGTAACTTGAGTGCCCTTATGTAAGTCATCTTTGTAACTTGAATGTCCTTACGTAAGTCATCTTTGTAATTTGAGTGCCCTTATGTAAGTCATCTTTGTAACTTGAATGTCCTTACGTAAGTCATCTTTGTAACTTGAGTGTCCTTATGTAAGTCATCTTTGTAACTTGAGTGCCCTTATATAAGTCATCTTTGTAACTTGAGTGCCCTTATATAAGTCATCTTTGTAACTTGAGTGTCCTTATATAAGTCATATTTGTAACTTGAGTGCCCTTATGTAAGTCATCCTTGTAACTTGAGTGTCCTTATATAAGTCATCTTTGTAACTTGAGTGCCCTTATATAAGTCATCTTTGTAACTTGCGTGTCCTTATGTAAGTCATCTTTGTAACTTGAGTGTCCTTATGTAAGTCATCTTTGTAACTTGAGTGTCCTTATATAAGTCATCTTTGTAACTTGCGTGTCCTTATGTAAGTCATCTTTGTAACTTGAGTGTCCTTATGTAAGTCATCTTTGTAACTTGAGTGTCCTTATATAAGTCATCTTTGTAACTTGCGTGTCCTTATGTAAGTCATCTTTGTAACTTGAGTGTCCTTATATAAGTCTTCTTTGTAACTTGCGTGTCCTTATGTAAGTCATCTTTGTAACTTGAGTGTCCTTATGTAAGTCATCTTTGTAACTTGAGTGTCCTTATGTAAGTCATCTTTGTAACTTGAGTGCCCTTATATAAGTCATCTTTGTAACTTGAGTGCCCTTATATAAGTCATCTTTGTAACTTGAGTGTCCTTATATAAGTCATATTTGTAACTTGAGTGCCCTTATGTAAGTCATCCTTGTAACTTGAGTGTCCTTATATAAGTCATCTTTGTAACTTGAGTGTCCTTATATAGGTCATCTTTGTAACTTGCGTGTCCTTATGTAAGTCATCTTTGTAACTTGAGTGCCCTTATGTAAGTCATCTTTGTAACTTGAGTGCCCTTACATAAGTCATATTTGTAACTTGAGTGCCCTTACGTAAGTCATCTTTGTAACTTGAGTGCCCTTATGTAAGTCATCTTTGTAACTTGAGTGTCCTTATATAAGTCATCTTTGTAACTTGAGTGTCCTTATGTAAGTCATCTTTGTAACTTGAGTGTCCTTATGTAAGTCATCTTTGTAACTTGCGTGTCCTTATGTAAGTCATCTTTGTAACTTGAGTGTCCTTATGTAAGTCATCTTTGTAACTTGAGTGTCCTTATGTAAGTCATCTTTGTAACTTGCGTGTCCTTATGTAAGTCATCTTTGTAACTTGAGTGACCTTATGTAAGTCATATTTGTAACTTGAGTGTCTTTACGTAAGTCATCTTTGTAACTTGAGTGTCCTTATATAAGTCATCTTTGTAACTTGAGTGCCCTTATATAAGTCATCTTTGTAACTTGAGTGACCTTATGTAAGTCATCTTTGTAACTTGAGTGTCCTTATGTAAGTCATATTTGTAACTTGAGTGTCTTTACGTAAGTCATCTTTGTAACTTGAGTGCCCTTATATAAGTCATCTTTGTAACTTGAGTGCCCTTATATAAGTCATCTTTGTAACTTGAGTGCCCTTATATAAGTCATCTTTGTAACTTGAGTGCCCTTATATAAGTCATCTTTGTAACTTGAGTGACCTTATGTAAGTCATCTTTGTAACTTGAGTGACCTTATGTAAGTCATCTTTGTAACTTGAGTGTCCTTATGTAAGTCATCTTTGTAACTTGAGTGCCCTTATATAAGTCATCTTTGTAACTTGAGTGTCCTTATATAAGTCATCTTTGTAACTTGAGTACCCTTATGTAAGTCATCTTTGTAACTTGAGTGTCCTTATGTAAGTCATCTTTGTAACTTGAGTGCCCTTATATAAGTCATCTTTGTAACTTGCGTGTCCTTATATAAGTCATCTTTGTAACTTGAGTGTCCTTATATAAGTCATCTTTGTAACTTGAGTACCCTTATGTAAGTCATCTTTGTAACTTGAGTGCCCTTATGTAAGTCATCTTTGTAACTTGAGTGCCCTTATGTAAGTCATCTTTGTAACTTGAGTGTCCTTATATAAGTCATATTTGTAACTTGAGTGTCCTTATATAAGTCATCTTTGTAACTTGAGTGGCCTTACGTAAGTCATCTTTTTAACTTGAGTGCCCTTATATAAGTCATCTTTGTAACTTGAGTGCCTTTATGTAAGTCATCTTTGTAACTTGAGTGCCCTTATATAAGTCATCTTTGTAACTTGAGTGCCTTTATGTAAGTCATCTTTGTAACTTGAGTGCCCTTATATAAGTCATCTTTGTAACTTGAGTGCCTTTATGTAAGTCATCTTTGTAACTTGAGTGCCCTTACGTAAGTCATCTTTGTAACTTGAGTGCCCTTATATAAGTCATCTTTGTAACTTGAGTGTCCTTATATAAGTCATCTTTGTAACTTGAGTGCCCTTATGTAAGTCATCTTTGTAACTTGAGTGCCCTTATATAAGTCATCTTTGTAACTTGAGTGTCCTTATATAAGTCATCTTTGTAACTTGAGTGTCTTTACGTAAGTCATCTTTGTAACTTGAGTGCCCTTATGTAAGTCATCTTTGTAACTTGAGTGTCCTTACGTAAGTCATCTTTGTAATTTGAGTGCCCTTATATAAGTCATCTTTGTAACTTGAGTGTCTTTACGTAAGTCATCTTTGTAACTTGAGTGCCCTTATATAAGTCATCTTTGTAACTTGAGTGCCCTTATATAAGTCATCTTTGTAACTTGAGTGCCCTTATGTAAGTCATCTTTGTAACTTGAGTGCCCTTATATAAGTCATCTTTGTAACTTGAGTGCCCTTATATAAGTCATCTTTGTAACTTGAGTGCCCTTATGTAAGTCATCTTTGTAACTTGAGTGCCCTTATATAAGTCATCTTTGTAACTTGAGTGTCCTTATATAAGTCATCTTTGTAACTTGAGTGTCTTTACGTAAGTCATCTTTGTAACTTGAGTGCCCTTATGTAAGTCATCTTTGTAACTTGAGTGTCCTTACGTAAGTCATCTTTGTAATTTGAGTGCCCTTATATAAGTCATCTTTGTAACTTGAGTGTCTTTACGTAAGTCATCTTTGTAACTTGAGTGCCCTTATATAAGTCTTCTTTGTAACTTGAGTGCCCTTATATAAGTCATCTTTGTAACTTGAGTGCCCTTATGTAAGTCATCTTTGTAACTTGAGTACCCTTATATAAGTCATCTTTGTAACTTGAGTGCCCTTATATAAATCATATTTGTAACTTGAGTGTCCTTATATAAGTCATCTTTGTAACTTGAGTGCCCTTATGTAAGTCATCTTTGTAACTTGAGTGCCCTTATATAAGTCTTCTTTGTAACTTGAGTGCCCTTATGTAAGTCATCTTTGTAACTTGAGTGCCCTTATATAAGTCATCTTTGTAACTTGAGTGCCCTTATATAAGTCATCTTTGTAACTTGAGTGCCCGTATATAAGTCATATTTGTAACTTGAGTGCCCTTATGTAAGTCATCTTTGTAACTTGAGTACCCTTATATAAGTCATCTTTGTAACTTGAGTGCCCTTATATAAATCATATTTGTAACTTGAGTGTCCTTATATAAGTCATCTTTGTAACTTGAGTGCCCTTACGTAAGTCATCTTTGTAACTTGAGTGTCCTTATATAAGTCATCTTTGTAACTTGAGTGCCCTTATGTAAGTCATCTTTGTAACTTGAGTGCCCTTACATAAGTCATCTTTGTAACTTGAGTGCCCTTATATAAGTCATCTTTGTAACTTGAGTGCCCTTACATAAGTCATCTTTGTAACTTGAGTGCCCTTATATAAGTCATCTTTGTAACTTGAGTGTCCTTATGTAAGTCATCTTTGTAACTTGAGTGCCCTTACGTAAGTCATCTTTGTAACTTGAGTGCCCTTACGTAAGTCATCTTTGTAACTTGAGTGCCCTTATATAAGTCATCTTTGTAACTTGAGTGCCCTTATATAAGTCATATTTGGAACTTGAGTGTCCTTATGTAAGTCATCTTTGTAACTTGAGTGTCCTTATGTAAGTCATCTTTGTAACTTGAGTGCCCTTATATAAGTCATCTTTGTAACTTGAGTGTCTTTACGTAAGTCATCTTTGTAACTTGAGTGCCCTTATGTAAGTCATCTTTGTAACTTGAGTGTCCTTACGTAAGTCATCTTTGTAATTTGAGTGCCCTTATTGTAAGTCATCTTTGTAACTTGAGTGCCCTTACGTAAATCATCTTTGTAACTTGAGTGTCCTTACGTAAGTCATCTTTGTAACTTGAGTGTCCTTATATAAGTCATCTTTGTAACTTGTGTGCCCTTACGTAAGTCATCTTTGTAACTTGAGTGTCCTTACGTAAGTCATCTTTGTAACTTGAGTGTCCTTATATAAGTCATCTTTGTAACTTGTGTGCCCTTACGTAAGTCATCTTTGTAACTTGAGTGTCCTTTCGTAAGTCATCTTTGTAACTTGAGTGTCCTTACGTAAGTCATCTTTGTAACTTGAGTGCCCTTATATAAGTCATATTTGTAACTTGTGTGCCCTTACGTAAGTCATCTTTGTAACTTGAGTGTCCTTACGTAAGTCATCTTTGTAACTTGAGTGTCCTTATGTAAGTCATCTTTGTAACTTGAGTGTCCTTACGTAAGTCATCTTTGTAACTTGAGTGTCCTTATGTAAGTCATCTTTGTAACTTGAGTGCCCTTATGTAAGTCATCTTTGTAACTTGAGTGTCCTTACGTAAGTCATCTTTGTAACTTGAGTGCCCTTATATAAGTCATCTTTGTAACTTGAGTGCCCTTATATAAGTCATATTTGTAACTTGAGTGTCCTTATATAAGTCATCTTTGTAACTTGAGTGTCTTTACGTAAGTCATCTTTGTAATTTGAGTGCCCTTATGTAAGTCATCTTTGCAACTTGAGTGCCCTTATATAAGTCATCTTTGTAACTTGAGTGCCCTTATGTAAGTCATCTTTGTAACTTGAGTGCCCTTATGTAAGTCATCTTTGTAACTTGAGTGTCCTTACGTAAGTCATCTTTGTAACTTGAGTGCCCTTATATAAGTCATCTTTGTAACTTGAGTGTCCTTATATAAGTCATCTTTGTAACTTGAGTGTCTTTACGTAAGTCATCTTTGTAATTTGAGTGCCCTTATGTAAGTCATCTTTGTAACTTGAGTGCCCTTATATAAGTCATCTTTGTAACTTGAGTGCCCTTATGTAAGTCATCTTTGTAACTTGAGTGCCCTTATGTAAGTCATCTTTGTAACTTGAATGTCCTTACGTAAGTCATCTTTGTAATTTGAGTGCCCTTATGTAAGTCATCTTTGTAACTTGAATGTCCTTACGTAAGTCATCTTTGTAACTTGAGTGTCCTTATGTAAGTCATCTTTGTAACTTGAGTGCCCTTATATAAGTCATCTTTGTAACTTGAGTGCCCTTATATAAGTCATCTTTGTAACTTGAGTGTCCTTATATAAGTCATATTTGTAACTTGAGTGCCCTTATGTAAGTCATCCTTGTAACTTGAGTGTCCTTATATAAGTCATCTTTGTAACTTGAGTGCCCTTATATAAGTCATCTTTGTAACTTGCGTGTCCTTATGTAAGTCATCTTTGTAACTTGAGTGTCCTTATGTAAGTCATCTTTGTAACTTGAGTGTCCTTATATAAGTCATCTTTGTAACTTGCGTGTCCTTATGTAAGTCATCTTTGTAACTTGAGTGTCCTTATGTAAGTCATCTTTGTAACTTGAGTGTCCTTATATAAGTCATCTTTGTAACTTGCGTGTCCTTATGTAAGTCATCTTTGTAACTTGAGTGTCCTTATATAAGTCATCTTTGTAACTTGCGTGTCCTTATGTAAGTCATCTTTGTAACTTGAGTGTCCTTATGTAAGTCATCTTTGTAACTTGAGTGTCCTTATGTAAGTCATCTTTGTAACTTGAGTGCCCTTATATAAGTCATCTTTGTAACTTGAGTGCCCTTATATAAGTCATCTTTGTAACTTGAGTGTCCTTATATAAGTCATATTTGTAACTTGAGTGCCCTTATGTAAGTCATCCTTGTAACTTGAGTGTCCTTATATAAGTCATCTTTGTAACTTGAGTGTCCTTATATAGGTCATCTTTGTAACTTGCGTGTCCTTATGTAAGTCATCTTTGTAACTTGAGTGCCCTTATGTAAGTCATCTTTGTAACTTGAGTGCCCTTACATAAGTCATATTTGTAACTTGAGTGCCCTTACGTAAGTCATCTTTGTAACTTGAGTGCCCTTATGTAAGTCATCTTTGTAACTTGAGTGTCCTTATATAAGTCATCTTTGTAACTTGAGTGTCCTTATGTAAGTCATCTTTGTAACTTGAGTGTCCTTATGTAAGTCATCTTTGTAACTTGCGTGTCCTTATGTAAGTCATCTTTGTAACTTGAGTGTCCTTATGTAAGTCATCTTTGTAACTTGAGTGTCCTTATGTAAGTCATCTTTGTAACTTGCGTGTCCTTATGTAAGTCATCTTTGTAACTTGAGTGACCTTATGTAAGTCATATTTGTAACTTGAGTGTCTTTACGTAAGTCATCTTTGTAACTTGAGTGTCCTTATATAAGTCATCTTTGTAACTTGAGTGCCCTTATATAAGTCATCTTTGTAACTTGAGTGACCTTATGTAAGTCATCTTTGTAACTTGAGTGTCCTTATGTAAGTCATATTTGTAACTTGAGTGTCTTTACGTAAGTCATCTTTGTAACTTGAGTGCCCTTATATAAGTCATCTTTGTAACTTGAGTGCCCTTATATAAGTCATCTTTGTAACTTGAGTGCCCTTATATAAGTCATCTTTGTAACTTGAGTGCCCTTATATAAGTCATCTTTGTAACTTGAGTGACCTTATGTAAGTCATCTTTGTAACTTGAGTGACCTTATGTAAGTCATCTTTGTAACTTGAGTGTCCTTATGTAAGTCATCTTTGTAACTTGAGTGCCCTTATATAAGTCATCTTTGTAACTTGAGTGTCCTTATATAAGTCATCTTTGTAACTTGAGTACCCTTATGTAAGTCATCTTTGTAACTTGAGTGTCCTTATGTAAGTCATCTTTGTAACTTGAGTGCCCTTATATAAGTCATCTTTGTAACTTGCGTGTCCTTATATAAGTCATCTTTGTAACTTGAGTGTCCTTATATAAGTCATCTTTGTAACTTGAGTACCCTTATGTAAGTCATCTTTGTAACTTGAGTGCCCTTATGTAAGTCATCTTTGTAACTTGAGTGCCCTTATGTAAGTCATCTTTGTAACTTGAGTGTCCTTATATAAGTCATATTTGTAACTTGAGTGTCCTTATATAAGTCATCTTTGTAACTTGAGTGGCCTTACGTAAGTCATCTTTGTAACTTGAGTGCCCTTATATAAGTCATCTTTGTAACTTGAGTGCCTTTATGTAAGTCATCTTTGTAACTTGAGTGCCCTTATATAAGTCATCTTTGTAACTTGAGTGCCTTTATGTAAGTCATCTTTGTAACTTGAGTGCCCTTATATAAGTCATCTTTGTAACTTGAGTGCCTTTATGTAAGTCATCTTTGTAACTTGAGTGCCCTTACGTAAGTCATCTTTGTAACTTGAGTGCCCTTATATAAGTCATCTTTGTAACTTGAGTGTCCTTATATAAGTCATCTTTGTAACTTGAGTGCCCTTATGTAAGTCATCTTTGTAACTTGAGTGCCCTTATATAAGTCATCTTTGTAACTTGAGTGTCCTTATATAAGTCATCTTTGTAACTTGAGTGTCTTTACGTAAGTCATCTTTGTAACTTGAGTGCCCTTATGTAAGTCATCTTTGTAACTTGAGTGTCCTTACGTAAGTCATCTTTGTAATTTGAGTGCCCTTATATAAGTCATCTTTGTAACTTGAGTGTCTTTACGTAAGTCATCTTTGTAACTTGAGTGCCCTTATATAAGTCATCTTTGTAACTTGAGTGCCCTTATATAAGTCATCTTTGTAACTTGAGTGCCCTTATGTAAGTCATCTTTGTAACTTGAGTGCCCTTATATAAGTCATCTTTGTAACTTGAGTGCCCTTATATAAGTCATCTTTGTAACTTGAGTGCCCTTATGTAAGTCATCTTTGTAACTTGAGTGCCCTTATATAAGTCATCTTTGTAACTTGAGTGTCCTTATATAAGTCATCTTTGTAACTTGAGTGTCTTTACGTAAGTCATCTTTGTAACTTGAGTGCCCTTATGTAAGTCATCTTTGTAACTTGAGTGTCCTTACGTAAGTCATCTTTGTAATTTGAGTGCCCTTATATAAGTCATCTTTGTAACTTGAGTGTCTTTACGTAAGTCATCTTTGTAACTTGAGTGCCCTTATATAAGTCTTCTTTGTAACTTGAGTGCCCTTATATAAGTCATCTTTGTAACTTGAGTGCCCTTATGTAAGTCATCTTTGTAACTTGAGTACCCTTATATAAGTCATCTTTGTAACTTGAGTGCCCTTATATAAATCATATTTGTAACTTGAGTGTCCTTATATAAGTCATCTTTGTAACTTGAGTGCCCTTACGTAAGTCATCTTTGTAACTTGAGTGTCCTTATATAAGTCATCTTTGTAACTTGAGTGCCCTTATGTAAGTCATCTTTGTAACTTGAATGCCCTTACATAAGTCATCTTTGTAACTTGAGTGCCCTTATATAAGTCATCTTTGTAACTTGAGTGCCCTTACATAAGTCATCTTTGTAACTTGAGTGCCCTTATATAAGTCATCTTTGTAACTTGAGTGTCCTTATCTAAGTCATCTTTGTAACTTGAGTGCCCTTACGTAAGTCATCTTTGTAACTTGAGTGCCCTTATATAAGTCATCTTTGTAACTTGAGTGTCCTTACGTAAGTCATCTTTGTAACTTGAGTGCCCTTACGTAAGTCATCTTTGTAACTTGAGTTCCCTTACGTAAGTCATCTTTGTAACTTGAGTGCCCTTACGTAAGTCATCTTTGTAACTTGAGTGCCCTTACGTAAGTCATCTTTGTAACTTGAGTGCCCTTACGTAAGTCATCTTTGTAACTTGAGTGCCCTTATATAAGTCATCTTTGTAACTTGAGTGTCCTTATGTAAGTCATCTTTGTAACTTGAGTGCCCTTACGTAAGTCATCTTTGTAACTTGAGTGCCCTTATATAAGTCATCTTTGTAACTTGAGTTCCCTTACGTAAGTCATCTTTGTAACTTGAGTGCCCTTACGTAAGTCATCTTTGTAACTTGAGTGCCCTTATATAAGTCATCTTTGTAACTTGAGTGCCCTTATATAAGTCATATTTGTAACTTGAGTGTCCTTATGTAAGTCATCTTTGTAACTTGAGTGTCCTTATGTAAGTCATCTTTGTAACTTGAGTGCCCTTATATAAGTCATCTTTGTAACTTGAGTGTCTTTACGTAAGTCATCTTTGTAACTTGAGTGCCCTTATGTAAGTCATCTTTGTAACTTGAGTGTCCTTACGTAAGTCATCTTTGTAATTTGAGTGCCCTTATTGTAAGTCACCTTTGTAACTTGAGTGCCCTTACGTAAGTCATCTTTGTAACTTGAGTGTCCTTACGTAAGTCATCTTTGTAACTTGAGTGTCCTTATATAAGTCATCTTTGTAACTTGTGTGCCCTTACGTAAGTCATCTTTGTAACTTGAGTGTCCTTACGTAAGTCATCTTTGTAACTTGAGTGTCCTTATGTAAGTCATCTTTGTAACTTGAGTGCCCTTATGTAAGTCATCTTTGTAACTTGAGTGCCCTTATGTAAGTCATCTTTGTAACTTGAGTGCCCTTATATAAGTCATCTTTGTAACTTGAGTGCCCTTATGTAAGTCATCTTTGTAACTTGAGTGCCCTTATGTAAGTCATCTTTGTAACTTGAGTGTCCTTACGTAAGTCATCTTTGTAACTTGAGTGCCCTTATTTAAGTCATCTTTGTAACTTGAGTGCCCTTATATAAGTCATATTTGTAACTTGAGTGTCCTTATATAAGTCATCTTTGTAACTTGAGTGTCTTTACGTAAGTCATCTTTGTAATTTGAGTGCCCTTATGTAAGTCATCTTTGTAACTTGAGTGCCCTTATATAAGTCATCTTTGTAACTTGAGTGCCCTTATGTAAGTCATCTTTGTAACATGAGTGCCCTTATGTAAGTCATCTTTGTAACTTGAGTGTCCTTACGTAAGTCATCTTTGTAACTTGAGTGCCCTTATATAAGTCATCTTTGTAACTTGAGTGCCCTTATATAAGTCATCTTTGTAACTTGAGTGCCCTTATGTAAGTCATCTTTGTAACTTGAGTGCCCTTATGTAAGTCATCTTTGTAACTTGAATGTCCTTACGTAAGTCATCTTTGTAATTTGAGTGCCCTTATGTAAGTCATCTTTGTAACTTGAATGTCCTTACGTAAGTCATCTTTGTAACTTGAGTGTCCTTATGTAAGTCATCTTTGTAACTTGAGTGCCCTTATATAAGTCATCTTTGTAACTTGAGTGCCCTTATGTAAGTCATCTTTGTAACTTGAGTGTCCTTATGTAAGTCATCTTTGTAACTTGAGTGTCCTTATATAAGTCATCTTTGTAACTTGCGTGTCCTTATGTAAGTCATCTTTGTAACTTGAGTGTCCTTATGTAAGTCATCTTTGTAACTTGAGTGTCCTTATATAAGTCATCTTTGTAACTTGCGTGTCCTTATGTAAGTCATCTTTGTAACTTGAGTGTCCTTATATAAGTCATCTTTGTAACTTGCGTGTCCTTATGTAAGTCATCTTTGTAACTTGAGTGTCCTTATGTAAGTCATCTTTGTAACTTGAGTGTCCTTATGTAAGTCATCTTTGTAACTTGAGTGCCCTTATGTAAGTCATCTTTGTAACTTGAGTGTCCTTATATAAGTCATCTTTGTAACTTGAGTGCCCTTATATAAGTCATCTTTGTAACTTGAGTGCCCTTATATAAGTCATCTTTGTAACTTGAGTGCCCTTATATAAGTCATCTTTGTAACTTGAGTGCCCTTATGTAAGTCATCTTTGTAACTTGAGTGACCTTATGTAAGTCATCTTTGTAACTTGAGTGTCCTTATGTAAGTCATCTTTGTAACTTGAGTGCCCTTATATAAGTCATCTTTGTAACTTGAGTGTCCTTATATAAGTCATCTTTGTAACTTGAGTACCCTTATGTAAGTCATCTTTGTAACTTGAGTGTCCTTATGTAAGTCATCTTTGTAACTTGAGTGCCCTTATATAAGTCATCTTTGTAACTTGCGTGTCCTTATATAAGTCATCTTTGTAACTTGAGTGTCCTTATATAAGTCATCTTTGTAACTTGAGTACCCTTATGTAAGTCATCTTTGTAACTTGAGTGCCCTTATGTAAGTCATCTTTGTAACTTGAGTGCCCTTATGTAAGTCATCTTTGTAACTTGAGTGTCCTTATATAAGTCATATTTGTAACTTGAGTGTCCTTATATAAGTCATCTTTGTAACTTGAGTGCCCTTACGTAAGTCATCTTTGTAACTTGAGTGCCCTTCCGTAAGTCATCTTTGTAACTTGAGTGCCCTTATGCAAGTCATCTTTGTAACTTGAGTGCCCTTATATAAGTCATCTTTGTAACTTGAGTGCCCTTATATAAGTCATCTTTGTAACTTGAGTGCCTTTATGTAAGTCATCTTTGTAACTTGAGTGCCCTTATGTAAGTCATCTTTGTAACTTGAGTGCCCTTACGTAAGTCATCATTGTAACTTGAGTGTCCTTATATAAGTCATCTTTGTAACTTGAGTGCCCTTATGTAAGTCATCTTTGTAACTTGAGTGCCCTTATATAAGTCATCTTTGTAACTTGAGTGTCCTTATATAAGTCATCTTTGTAACTTGAGTGCCCTTACGTAAGTCATCTTTGTAACTTGAGTGACCTTATATAAGTCATCTTTGTAACTTGAGTGCCTTTATGTAAGTCATCTTTGTAACTTGAGTGCCCTTATATAAGTCATCTTTGTAACTTGAGTGTCCTTATATAAGTCATCTTTGTAACTTGAGTGCCCTTATATAAGTCATCTTTTTAACTTGAGTGCCCTTATATAAGTCATCTTTGTAACTTGAGTGCCCTTATATAAGTCATCTTTCTAACTTGAGTGCCTTTATGTAAGTCATCTTTGTAACTTGAGTGTCTTTACGTAAGTCATCTTTGTAACTTGAGTGCCCTTATGTAAGTCATCTTTGTAACTTGAGTGTCCTTACGTAAGTCATCTTTGTAATTTGAGTGCCCTTATTGTAAGTCACCTTTGTAACTTGAGTGCCCTTACGTTAGTCATCTTTGTAACTTGAGTGTCCTTACGTAAGTCATCTTTGTAACTTGAGTGTCCTTATATAAGTCATCTTTGTAACTTGTGTGCCCTTACGTAAGTCATCTTTGTAACTTGAGTGTCCTTACGTAAGTCATCTTTGTAACTTGAGTGTCCTTATGTAAGTCATCTTTGTAACTTGAGTGCCCTTATGTAAGTCATCTTTGTAACTTGAGTGCCCTTATGTAAGTCATCTTTGTAACTTGAGTGCCCTTATATAAGTCATCTTTGTAACTTGAGTGCCCTTATGTAAGTCATCTTTGTAACTTGAGTGCCCTTATGTAAGTCATCTTTGTAACTTGAGTGTCCTTACGTAAGTCATCTTTGTAACTTGAGTGCCCTTATTTAAGTCATCTTTGTAACTTGAGTGCCCTTATATAAGTCATATTTGTAACTTGAGTGTCCTTATATAAGTCATCTTTGTAACTTGAGTGTCTTTACGTAAGTCATCTTTGTAATTTGAGTGCCCTTATGTAAGTCATCTTTGTAACTTGAGTGCCCTTATATAAGTCATCTTTGTAACTTGAGTGCCCTTATGTAAGTCATCTTTGTAACATGAGTGCCCTTATGTAAGTCATCTTTGTAACTTGAGTGTCCTTACGTAAGTCATCTTTGTAACTTGAGTGCCCTTATATAAGTCATCTTTGTAACTTGAGTGCCCTTATATAAGTCATCTTTGTAACTTGAGTGCCCTTATGTAAGTCATCTTTGTAACTTGAGTGCCCTTATGTAAGTCATCTTTGTAACTTGAATGTCCTTACGTAAGTCATCTTTGTAATTTGAGTGCCCTTATGTAAGTCATCTTTGTAACTTGAATGTCCTTACGTAAGTCATCTTTGTAACTTGAGTGTCCTTATGTAAGTCATCTTTGTAACTTGAGTGCCCTTATATAAGTCATCTTTGTAACTTGAGTGCCCTTATGTAAGTCATCTTTGTAACTTGAGTGTCCTTATGTAAGTCATCTTTGTAACTTGAGTGTCCTTATATAAGTCATCTTTGTAACTTGCGTGTCCTTATGTAAGTCATCTTTGTAACTTGAGTGTCCTTATGTAGGTCATCTTTGTAACTTGAGTGTCCTTATATAAGTCATCTTTGTAACTTGCGTGTCCTTATGTAAGTCATCTTTGTAACTTGAGTGTCCTTATATAAGTCATCTTTGTAACTTGCGTGTCCTTATGTAAGTCATCTTTGTAACTTGAGTGTCCTTATGTAAGTCATCTTTGTAACTTGAGTGTCCTTATGTAAGTCATCTTTGTAACTTGAGTGCCCTTATGTAAGTCATCTTTGTAACTTGAGTGTCCTTATATAAGTCATCTTTGTAACTTGAGTGCCCTTATATAAGTCATCTTTGTAACTTGAGTGCCCTTATATAAGTCATCTTTGTAACTTGAATGCCCTTATATAAGTCATCTTTGTAACTTGAGTGCCCTTATGTAAGTCATCTTTGTAACTTGAGTGACCTTATGTAAGTCATCTTTGTAACTTGAGTGTCCTTATGTAAGTCATCTTTGTAACTTGAGTGCCCTTATATAAGTCATCTTTGTAACTTGAGTGTCCTTATATAAGTCATCTTTGTAACTTGAGTACCCTTATGTAAGTCATCTTTGTAACTTGAGTGTCCTTATGTAAGTCATCTTTGTAACTTGAGTGCCCTTATATAAGTCATCTTTGTAACTTGCGTGTCCTTATATAAGTCATCTTTGTAACTTGAGTGTCCTTATATAAGTCATCTTTGTAACTTGAGTACCCTTATGTAAGTCATCTTTGTAACTTGAGTGCCCTTATGTAAGTCATCTTTGTAACTTGAGTGCCCTTATGTAAGTCATCTTTGTAACTTGAGTGTCCTTATATAAGTCATATTTGTAACTTGAGTGTCCTTATATAAGTCATCTTTGTAACTTGAGTGCCCTTACGTAAGTCATCTTTGTAACTTGAGTGCCCTTACGTAAGTCATCTTTGTAACTTGAGTGCCCTTATGCAAGTCATCTTTGTAACTTGAGTGCCCTTATATAAGTCATCTTTGTAACTTGAGTGCCCTTATATAAGTCATCTTTGTAACTTGAGTGCCTTTATGTAAGTCATCTTTGTAACTTGAGTGCCCTTATGTAAGTCATCTTTGTAACTTGAGTGCCCTTACGTAAGTCATCATTGTAACTTGAGTGTCCTTATATAAGTCATCTTTGTAACTTGAGTGCCCTTATGTAAGTCATCTTTGTAACTTGAGTGCCCTTATATAAGTCATCTTTGTAACTTGAGTGTCCTTATATAAGTCATCTTTGTAACTTGAGTGCCCTTACGTAAGTCATCTTTGTAACTTGAGTGACCTTATATAAGTCATCTTTGTAACTTGAGTGCCTTTATGTAAGTCATCTTTGTAACTTGAGTGCCCTTATATAAGTCATCTTTGTAACTTGAGTGTCCTTATATAAGTCATCTTTGTAACTTGAGTGCCCTTATATAAGTCATCTTTGTAACTTGAGTGCCCTTATATAAGTCATCTTTGTAACTTGAGTGCCCTTATATAAGTCATCTTTGTAACTTGAGTGCCTTTATGTAAGTCATCTTTGTAACTTGAGTGCCCTTATATAAGTCATCTTTGTAACTTGAGTGTCCTTATGTAAGTCATCTTTGTAACTTGAGTGCCCTTATATAAGTCATCTTTGTAACTTGAGTGCCTTTATGTAAGTCATCTTTGTAACTTGAGTGCGCTTATATAAGTCATCTTTGTAACTTGAGTGCCCTTATATAAGTCATCTTTGTAACTTGAGTGCCCTTATATAAGTCATCTTTGTAACTTGAGTGTCCTTATGTAAGTCATCTTTGTAACTTGAGTGCCCTTATATAAGTCATATTTGTAACTTGAGTGTCCTTATATAAGTCATCTTTGTAACTTGCGTGTCCTTATGTAAGTCATCTTTGTAACTTGAGTGTCCTTATATAAGTCATCTTTGTAACTTGAGTGCCCTTATATAAGTCATCTTTGTAACTTGAGCGCCCTTATGTAAGTCATCTTTGTAACTTGAGTGCCCTCACGTAAGTCATCTTTGTAACTTGAGTGTCCTTATATAAGTCATATTTGTAACTTGAGTGCCCTTACGTAAGTCATCTTTGTAACTTGAGTGCCCTTATGTAAGTCATCTTGGTAACTTGAGTACCCGTATGTAAGTCATCTTTGTAACTTGAGCGCCCTTACGTAAGTCATCTTTGTAACTTGAGTGTCCTCACGTAAGTCATCTTTGTAACTTGAGTGTCCTTATGTAAGTCATCTTTGTAACTTGAGTGCCCTTACGTAAGTCATCTTTGTAACTTGAGTGCCCTTACGTAAGTCATCTTTGTAACTTGAGTGCCCTTATATAAGTCATCTTTGTAACTTGAGTGCCCTTATATAAGTCATCTTTGTAACTTGAGTGCCCTTATATAAGTCATCTTTGTAATTTGAGTGTCCTTACGTAAGTCATCTTTGTAACTTGAGTGCCCTTATGTAAGTCATCTTTGTAACTTGAGTGCCCTTATGTAAGTCATCTTTGTAATTTGAGTGCCCTTATGTAAGTCATATTTGTAATTTGAGTGCCCTTATGTAAGTCATCTTTGTAACTTGAGTGCCCTTATGTAAGTCATCTTTGTATCTTGAGTGTCCTTATATAAGTCATCTTTGTAACTTGAGTGCCCTTATATAAGTCATCTTTGTAACTTGAGTGCCCTTATATCAGTCATCTTTGTAACTTGAGTGCCCTTATATAAGTCATCTTTGTAACTTGAGTGCCCTTATATAAGTCATCTTTGTAACTTGCGTGTCCTTATGTAAGTCATCTTTGTAACTTGAGTGTCCTTATGTAAGTCATCTTTGTAACTTGAGTGTCCTTATATAAGTCATCTTTGTAACTTGAGTGCCCTTATATAAGGCATCTTTGTAACTTGAGTGTCCTTACGTAAGTCATCTTTGTAACTTGAGTGCCCTTATATAAGTCATCTTTGTAACTTGAGTGTCCTTATATAAGTCATCTTTGTAACTTGAGTGCCCTTATATAAGTCATCTTTGTAACTTGAGTGCCCTTATATAAGTCATCTTTGTAACTTGAGTGCCCTTATATAAGTCATCTTTGTAACTTGAGTGCCTTTATGTAAGTCATCTTTGTAACTTGAGTGCCCTTATATAAGTCATCTTTGTAACTTGAGTGTCCTTATGTAAGTCATCTTTGTAACTTGAGTGCCCTTATATAAGTCATCTTTGTAACTTGAGTGCCTTTATGTAAGTCATCTTTGTAACTTGAGTGCGCTTATATAAGTCATCTTTGTAACTTGAGTGCCCTTATATAAGTCATCTTTGTAACTTGAGTGCCCTTATATAAGTCATCTTTGTAACTTGAGTGTCCTTATGTAAGTCATCTTTGTAACTTGAGTGCCCTTATATAAGTCATATTTGTAACTTGAGTGTCCTTATATAAGTCATCTTTGTAACTTGCGTGTCCTTATGTAAGTCATCTTTGTAACTTGAGTGTCCTTATATAAGTCATCTTTGTAACTTGAGTGCCCTTATATAAGTCATCTTTGTAACTTGAGCGCCCTTATGTAAGTCATCTTTGTAACTTGAGTGCCCTCACGTAAGTCATCTTTGTAACTTGAGTGTCCTTATATAAGTCATATTTGTAACTTGAGTGCCCTTACGTAAGTCATCTTTGTAACTTGAGTGCCCTTATGTAAGTCATCTTGGTAACTTGAGTACCCGTATGTAAGTCATCTTTGTAACTTGAGCGCCCTTACGTAAGTCATCTTTGTAACTTGAGTGTCCTCACGTAAGTCATCTTTGTAACTTGAGTGTCCTTATGTAAGTCATCTTTGTAACTTGAGTGCCCTTACGTAAGTCATCTTTGTAACTTGAGTGCCCTTACGTAAGTCATCTTTGTAACTTGAGTGCCCTTATATAAGTCATCTTTGTAACTTGAGTGCCCTTATATAAGTCATCTTTGTAACTTGAGTGCCCTTATATAAGTCATCTTTGTAATTTGAGTGTCCTTACGTAAGTCATCTTTGTAACTTGAGTGCCCTTATGTAAGTCATCTTTGTAACTTGAGTGCCCTTATGTAAGTCATCTTTGTAATTTGAGTGCCCTTATGTAAGTCATATTTGTAATTTGAGTGCCCTTATGTAAGTCATCTTTGTAACTTGAGTGCCCTTATGTAAGTCATCTTTGTATCTTGAGTGTCCTTATATAAGTCATCTTTGTAACTTGAGTGCCCTTATATAAGTCATCTTTGTAACTTGAGTGCCCTTATATCAGTCATCTTTGTAACTTGAGTGCCCTTATATAAGTCATCTTTGTAACTTGAGTGCCCTTATATAAGTCATCTTTGTAACTTGCGTGTCCTTATGTAAGTCATCTTTGTAACTTGAGTGTCCTTATGTAAGTCATCTTTGTAACTTGAGTGTCCTTATATAAGTCATCTTTGTAACTTGAGTGCCCTTATATAAGGCATCTTTGTAACTTGAGTGTCCTTACGTAAGTCATCTTTGTAACTTGAGTGCCCTTATGTAAGTCATCTTTGTAACTTGAGTGTCCTCACGTAAGTCATCTTTGTAACTTGAGTGTCCTTACGTAAGTCATCTTTGTTACTTGAGTGTCCTTATGTAAGTCATCTTTGTAACTTGAGTGTCCTTATATAAGTCATCTTTGTAACTTGAGTGCCCTTATGTAAGTCATCTTTGTAACTTGAGTGTCCTCACGTAAGTCATCTTTGTAACTTGAGTGTCCTCACGTAAGTCATCTTTGTAACTTGAGTGTCCTTATATAAGTCATCTTTGTAACCTGAGTGCCCTTTTGTAAGTCATCTTTGTAACTTGAGTGCCCTTATGTAAGTCATCTTTGTAACTTGAGTGCCCTTTTGTAAGTCATCTTTGTAACTTGAGTGCCCTTATATAAGTCATCTTTGTAACTTGAGTGCCCTTGCGTAAGTCATCTTTGTAACTTGAGTGCCCTTATGTAAGTCATCTTGGTAACTTGAGTACCCGTATGTAAGTCATCTTTGTAACTTGAGCGCCCTTACGTAAGTCATCTTTGTAACTTGAGTGTCCTCACGTAAGTCATCTTTGTAACTTGAGTGTCCTTATGTAAGTCATCTTTGTAACTTGAGTGCCCTTACGTAAGTCATCTTTGTAACTTGAGTGCCCTTACGTAAGTCATCTTTGTAACTTGAGTGCCCTTATATAAGTCATCTTTGTAACTTGAGTGCCCTTATATAAGTCATCTTTGTAACTTGAGTGCCCTTATATAAGTCATCTTTGTAATTTGAGTGTCCTTACGTAAGTCATCTTTGTAACTTGAGTGCCCTTATGTAAGTCATCTTTGTAACTTGAGTGCCCTTATGTAAGTCATCTTTGTAATTTGAGTGCCCTTATGTAAGTCATATTTGTAATTTGAGTGCCCTTATGTAAGTCATCTTTGTAACTTGAGTGCCCTTATGTAAGTCATCTTTGTATCTTGAGTGTCCTTATATAAGTCATCTTTGTAACTTGAGTGCCCTTATATAAGTCATCTTTGTAACTTGAGTGCCCTTATATAAGTCATCTTTGTAACTTGAGTGCCCTTATATAAGTCATCTTTGTAACTTGAGTGCCCTTATATAAGTCATCTTTGTAACTTGCGTGTCCTTATGTAAGTCATCTTTGTAACTTGAGTGTCCTTATGTAAGTCATCTTTGTAACTTGAGTGTCCTTATATAAGTCATCTTTGTAACTTGAGTGCCCTTATATAAGTCATCTTTGTAACTTGAGTGTCCTTACGTAAGTCATATTTGTAACTTGAGTGCCCTTACGTAAGTCATCTTTGTAACTTGAGTGCCCTTATGTAAGTCATCTTGGTAACTTGAGTACCCGTATGTAAGTCATCTTTGTAACTTGAGCGCCCTTACGTAAGTCATCTTTGTAACTTGAGTGTCCTCACGTAAGTCATCTTTGTAACTTGAGTGTCCTTATGTAAGTCATCTTTGTAACTTGAGTGCCCTTACGTAAGTCATCTTTGTAACTTGAGTGCCCTTACGTAAGTCATCTTTGTAACTTGAGTGCCCTTATATAAGTCATCTTTGTAACTTGAGTGCCCTTATATAAGTCATCTTTGTAACTTGAGTGCCCTTATATAAGTCATCTTTGTAATTTGAGTGTCCTTACGTAAGTCATCTTTGTAACTTGAGTGCCCTTATGTAAGTCATCTTTGTAACTTGAGTGCCCTTATGTAAGTCATCTTTGTAATTTGAGTGCCCTTATGTAAGTCATATTTGTAATTTGAGTGCCCTTATGTAAGTCATCTTTGTAACTTGAGTGCCCTTATGTAAGTCATCTTTGTATCTTGAGTGTCCTTATATAAGTCATCTTTGTAACTTGAGTGCCCTTATATAAGTCATCTTTGTAACTTGAGTGCCCTTATATCAGTCATCTTTGTAACTTGAGTGCCCTTATATAAGTCATCTTTGTAACTTGAGTGCCCTTATATAAGTCATCTTTGTAACTTGCGTGTCCTTATGTAAGTCATCTTTGTAACTTGAGTGTCCTTATGTAAGTCATCTTTGTAACTTGAGTGTCCTTATATAAGTCATCTTTGTAACTTGAGTGCCCTTATATAAGGCATCTTTGTAACTTGAGTGTCCTTACGTAAGTCATCTTTGTAACTTGAGTGCCCTTATGTAAGTCATCTTTGTAACTTGAGTGTCCTCACGTAAGTCATCTTTGTAACTTGAGTGTCCTTACGTAAGTCATCTTTGTTACTTGAGTGTCCTTATGTAAGTCATCTTTGTAACTTGAGTGTCCTTATATAAGTCATCTTTGTAACTTGAGTGCCCTTATGTAAGTCATCTTTGTAACTTGAGTGTCCTCACGTAAGTCATCTTTGTAACTTGAGTGTCCTCACGTAAGTCATCTTTGTAACTTGAGTGTCCTTATATAAGTCATCTTTGTAACCTGAGTGCCCTTTTGTAAGTCATCTTTGTAACTTGAGTGCCCTTATGTAAGTCATCTTTGTAACTTGAGTGCCCTTTTGTAAGTCATCTTTGTAACTTGAGTGCCCTTATATAAGTCATCTTTGTAACTTGAGTGCCCTTGCGTAAGTCATCTTTGTAACTTGAGTGCCCTTATGTAAGTCATCTTGGTAACTTGAGTACCCGTATGTAAGTCATCTTTGTAACTTGAGCGCCCTTACGTAAGTCATCTTTGTAACTTGAGTGTCCTCACGTAAGTCATCTTTGTAACTTGAGTGTCCTTATGTAAGTCATCTTTGTAACTTGAGTGCCCTTACGTAAGTCATCTTTGTAACTTGAGTGCCCTTACGTAAGTCATCTTTGTAACTTGAGTGCCCTTATATAAGTCATCTTTGTAACTTGAGTGCCCTTATATAAGTCATCTTTGTAACTTGAGTGCCCTTATATAAGTCATCTTTGTAATTTGAGTGTCCTTACGTAAGTCATCTTTGTAACTTGAGTGCCCTTATGTAAGTCATCTTTGTAACTTGAGTGCCCTTATGTAAGTCATCTTTGTAATTTGAGTGCCCTTATGTAAGTCATATTTGTAATTTGAGTGCCCTTATGTAAGTCATCTTTGTAACTTGAGTGCCCTTATGTAAGTCATCTTTGTATCTTGAGTGTCCTTATATAAGTCATCTTTGTAACTTGAGTGCCCTTATATAAGTCATCTTTGTAACTTGAGTGCCCTTATATAAGTCATCTTTGTAACTTGAGTGCCCTTATATAAGTCATCTTTGTAACTTGAGTGCCCTTATATAAGTCATCTTTGTAACTTGCGTGTCCTTATGTAAGTCATCTTTGTAACTTGAGTGTCCTTATGTAAGTCATCTTTGTAACTTGAGTGTCCTTATATAAGTCATCTTTGTAACTTGAGTGCCCTTATATAAGTCATCTTTGTAACTTGAGTGTCCTTACGTAAGTCATCGTTGTAACTTGAGTGCCCTTATGTAAGTCATCTTTGTAACTTGAGTGTCCTCACGTAAGTCATCTTTGTAACTTGAGTGTCCTTACGTAAGTCATCTTTGTTACTTGAGTGTCCTTATGTAAGTCATCTTTGTAACTTGAGTGTCCTTATATAAGTCATCTTTGTAACTTGAGTGCCCTTATGTAAGTCATCTTTGTAACTTGAGTGTCCTCACGTAAGTCATCTTTGTAACTTGAGTGTCCTCACGTAAGTCATCTTTGTAACTTGAGTGTCCTTATATAAGTCATCTTTGTAACCTGAATGCCCTTTTGTAAGTCATCTTTGTAACTTGAGTGCCCTTATGTAAGTCATCTTTGTAACTTGAGTGCCCTTTTGTAAGTCATCTTTGTAACTTGAGTGCCCTTAAGTAAGTCATCTTTGTAACTTGAGTGCCCTTGCGTAAGTCATCTTTGTAACTTGAGTGCCCTTATGTAAGTCATCTTTGTAACTTGAGTGTCCTTATATAAGTCATCTTTGTAACTTGAGTGCCCTTATATAAGTCATCTTTGTAACTTGAGTGCCCTTATATAAGTCATCTTTGTAACTTGCGTGTCCTTATGTAAGTCATCTTTGTAACTTGAGTGTCCTTATGTAAGTCATCTTTGTAACTTGAGTGTCCTTATATAAGTCATCTTTGTAACTTGCGTGTCCTTATGTAAGTCATCTTTGTAACTTGAGTGTCCTTATGTAAGTCATCTTTGTAACTTGAGTGTCCTTATATAAGTCATCTTTGTAACTTGCGTGTCCTTATGTAAGTCATCTTTGTAACTTGCGTGTCCTTATATAAGTCATCTTTGTAACTTGAGTGTCCTTACGTAAGTCATCTTTGTAACTTGAGTGTCCTTATGTAAGTCATCTTTGTAACTTGAGTGCCCTTATATAAGTCATCTTTGTAACTTGAGTGCCCTTATATAAGTCATCTTTGTAACTTGAGTGTCCTTACGTAAGTCATCTTTGTAACTTGAGTGTCCTTATGTAAGTCATCTTTGTAACTTGAGTGCCCTTATATAAGTCATCTTTGTAACTTGAGTGCCCTTATATAAGTCATCTTTGTAACTTGAGTGTCCTTATGTAAGTCATCTTTGTAACTTGAGTGCCCTTATGTAAGTCATCTTTGTAACTTGAGTGCCCTTATATAAGTCATATTTGTAACTTGAGTGTCCTTATATAAGTCATCTTTGTAACTTGAGTGCCCTTATATAAGTCATCTTTGTAACTTGAGTGTCCTTACGTAAGTCATCTTTGTAACTTGAGTGCCCTTATGTAAGTCATCTTTGTAACTTGAGTGCCCTTATATAAGTCATATTTGTAACTTGAGTGTCCTTATATAAGTCATCTTTGTAACTTGAGTACCCTTATATAAGTCATCTTTGTAACTTGAGTGCCCTTATATAAGTCATCTTTGTAACTTGAGTGTCCTTACGTAAGTCATCTTTGTAACTTGAGTGCCCTTATGTAAGTCATCTTTGTAACTTGAGTGTCCTTATATAAGTCATCTTTGTAACTTGAGTGCCCTTATATAAGTCATCTTTGTAACTTGAGTGCCCTTATGTAAGTCATCTTTGTAACTTGAGTGCCCTTATATAAGTCATCTTTGTAACTTGAGTGTCCTTATGTAAGTCATCTTTGTAACTTGAGTGCCCTTATATAAGTCATATTTGTAACTTGAGCGCCCTTATGTAAGTCATCTTTGTAACTTGAGTGTCCTTATATAAGTCATATTTGTAACTTGAGTGTCCTTATATAAGTCATCTTTGTAACTTGAGTGTCTTTACGCAAGTCATCTTTGTAACTTGAGTGCCCTTATATAAGTCATCTTTGTAACTTGAGTGTCCTTATATAAGTCATATTTGTAACTTGAGTGTCCTTATGTAAGTCATCTTTGTAACTTGAGTGTCCTTATGTAAGTCATCTTTGTAACTTGAGTGCCCTTATATAAGTCATATTTGTAACTTGAGTGCCCTTATATAAGTGATCTTTGTAACTTGGGTGCCCTTATATAAGTCATCTTTGTAACTTGAGTGTCCTTACGTAAGTCATCTTTGTAACTTGAGTGTCCTTATATAAGTCATCTTTGTAACTTGAGTGTCCTTATGTAAGTCATCTTTGTAACTTGAGTGTCCTTATATAAGTCATCTTTGTAACTTGAGTACCCTTATATAAGTCATCTTTGTAACTTGAGTGCCCTTATATAAGTCATCTTTGTAACTTGAGTGTCCTTACGTAAGTCATCTTTGTAACTTGAGTGCCCTTATGTAAGTCATCTTTGTAACTTGAGTGCCCTTATATAAGTCATCTTTGTAACTTGAGTGCCCTTATATAAGTCATCTTTGTAACTTGAGTGCCCTTATGTAAGTCATCTTTGTAACTTGAGTGCCCTTATATAAGTCATCTTTGTAACTTGAGTGTCCTTATGTAATTCATCTTTGTAACTTGAGTGCCCTTATATAAGTCATATTTGTAACTTGAGCGCCCTTATGTAAGTCATCTTTGTAACTTGAGTGTCCTTATATAAGTCATATTTGTAACTTGAGTGTCCTTATATAAGTCATCTTTGTAACTTGAGTGTCTTTACGTAAGTCATCTTTGTAACTTGAGTGCCCTTATGTAAGTCATCTTTGTAACTTGAGTGCCCTTACGTAAGTCATCTTTGTAACTTGAGTGTCCTTATATAAGTCATCTTTGTAACTTGAGTGTCTTTACGTAAGTCATCTTTGTAACTTGAGTGCCCTTATGTAAGTCATCTTTGTAACTTGAGTGCCCTTACGTAAGTCATCTTTGTAACTTGAGTGTCCTTATATAAGTCATATTTGTAACTTGAGTGTCCTTACATAAGTCATCTTTGTAACTTGAGTGTCCTTACGTAAGTCATCTTTGTAACTTGGGTGCCCTTATGTAAGTCATCTTTGTAACTTGAGTGCCCTTATATAAGTCATCTTTGTAACTTGAGTGCCCTTATATAAGTCATCTTTGTAACTTGAGTGCCCTTATGTAAGTCATCTTTGTAACTTGAGTGCCCTTATATAAGTCATCTTTGTAACTTGAGTGTCCTTATGTAATTCATCTTTGTAACTTGAGTGCCCTTATATAAGTCATATTTGTAACTTGAGCGCCCTTATGTAAGTCATCTTTGTAACTTGAGTGTCCTTATATAAGTCATATTTGTAACTTGAGTGTCCTTATATAAGTCATCTTTGTAACTTGAGTGTCTTTACGTAAGTCATCTTTGTAACTTGAGTGCCCTTATGTAAGTCATCTTTGTAACTTGAGTGCCCTTACGTAAGTCATCTTTGTAACTTGAGTGTCCTTATATAAGTCATCTTTGTAACTTGAGTGTCTTTACGTAAGTCATCTTTGTAACTTGAGTGCCCTTATGTAAGTCATCTTTGTAACTTGAGTGCCCTTACGTAAGTCATCTTTGTAACTTGAGTGTCCTTATATAAGTCATATTTGTAACTTGAGTGTCCTTACGTAAGTCATCTTTGTAACTTGAGTGCCCTTATATAAGTCATCTTTGTAACTTGAGTGTCCTTATATAAGTCATATTTGTAACTTGAGTGTCCTTACGTAAGTCATCTTTGTAACTTGAGTGCCCTTATATAAGTCATCTTTGTAACTTGAGTGTCCTTATATAAGTCATCTTTGTAACTTGAGTGTCCTTATATAAGTCATCTTTGTAACTTGAGTGCCCTTATATAAGTCATCTTTGTAACTTGAGTGTCCTTATATAAGTCATCTTTGTAACTTGAGTGTCCTTATATAAGTCATCTTTGTAACTTGAGTGCCCTTATATAAGTCATATTTGTAACTTGAGTGTCCTTACGTAAGTCATCTTTGTAACTTGAGTGCCCTTATATAAGTCATCTTTGTAACTTGAGTGTCCTTATATAAGTCATCTTTGTAACTTGAGTGTCCTTATATAAGTCATATTTGTAACTTGAGTGTCCTTACGTAAGTCATCTTTGTAACTTGAGTGCCCTTATATAAGTCATCTTTGTAACTTGCGTGTCCTTATGTAAGTCATCTTTGTAACTTGAGTGCCCTTATATAAGTCATATTTGTAACTTGAGTGTCCTTACGTAAGTCATCTTTGTAACTTGAGTGCCCTTATATAAGTCATCTTTGTAACTTGAGTGTCCTTATATAAGTCATCTTTGTAACTTGAGTGTCCTTATATAAGTCATATTTGTAACTTCAGTGTCCTTACGTAAGTCATCTTTGTAACTTGAGTGCCCTTATATAAGTCATCTTTGTAACTTGAGTGTCCTTACGTAAGTCATCTTTGTAACTTGAGTGCCCTTATATAAGTCATCTTTGTAACTTGAGTGTCCTTACGTAAGTCATCTTTGTAACTTGAGTGCCCTTATATAAGTCATATTTGTAACTTGAGTGTCCTTACGTAAGTCATCTTTGTAACTTGAGTGCCCTTATATAAGTCATATTTGTAACTTGAGTGTCCTTACGTAAGTCATCTTTGTAACTTGAGTGCCCTTATATAAGTCATCTTTGTAACTTGAGTGTCCTTATATAAGTCATATTTGTAACTTGAGTGCCCTTATGTAAGTCATCTTTGTAACTTGAGTGCCCTTATGTAAGTCATCTTTGTAACTTGAGTGTCCTTATGTAAGTCATCTTTGTAACTTGAGTGTCCTTATGTAAGTCATCTTTGTAACTTGAGTGCCCTTATAAAAGTCATCTTTGTAACTTGAGTGCCCTTATATAAGTCATCTTTGTAACTTGAGTGTCCTTATGTAAGTCATCTTTGTAACTTGAGTTCTCTTATATAAGTCATCTTTGTAACTGGAGTACCCTTACGTAAGTCATCTTTGTAACTTGTGTGCCCTTATGTAAGTCATCTTTGTAACTTGAGTGCCCTTATATAAGTCATCTTTGTAACTTGAGTGCCCTTATGTAAGTCATCTTTGTAACTTGAGTGTCCTTATGTAAGTCATCTTTGTAACTTGAGTGTCCTTATGTAAGTCATCTTTGTAACTTGAGTGCCCTTATGTAAGTCATCTTTGTAACTTGAGTGTCCTTATGTAAGTCATCTTTGTAACTTGAGTGCCCTTATAAAAGTCATCTTTGTAACTTGAGTACCCTTATGTAAGTCATCTTTGTAACTTGAGTGCCCTTATATAGGTCATCTTTGTAACTTGAGTGTCCTTATATAAGTCATCTTTGTAACTTGAGTGCCCTTACGTAAGTCATCTTTGTAACTTGAGTGCCCTTACATAAGTCATCTTTGTAACTTGAGTGCCCTTACATAAGTCATCTTTGTAACTTGAGTGCCGTTATGTAAGTCATATTTGTAACTTGAGTGCCCTTATGTAAGTCATCTTTGTAACTTGAGTGCCGTTATGTAAGTCATCTTTGTAACTTGAGTGCCCTTATATAAGTCATCTTTGTAACTTGAGTGCCCTTATATAAGTCATCTTTGTAACTTGAGTGCCCTTACGTAAGTCATCTTTGTAACTTGAGTGCCCTTACATAAGTCATCTTTGTAACTTGAGTGTCCTTATATAAGTCATCTTTGTAACTTGAGTGTCCTTATGTAAGTCATCTTTGTAACTTGAGTGCCCTTACATAAGTCATCTTTGTAACTTGAGTGTCCTTATGTAAGTCATCTTTGTAACTTGAGTGTCCTTATGTAAGTCATTTTTGTAACTTGAGTGTCCTTATGTAAGTCATCTTTGTAACTTGAGTGTCCTTATGTAAGTCATCTTTGTAACTTGAGTGCCCTTATATAAGTCATCTTTGTAACTTGAGTGTACTTATGTAAGTCATCTTTGTAACTTGAGTGTCCTTACGTAAGTCATCTTTGTAACTTGAGTGCCCTTATGTAAGTCATCTTTGTAACTTGAGTGTCCTTATGTAAGTCATCTTTGTAACTTGAGTGCCCTTATATAAGTCATCTTTGTAACTTGAGTGTCCTTATGTAAGTCATCTTTGTAACTTGAGTGTCCTTACGTAAGTCATCTTTGTAACTTGAGTGCCCTTATGTAAGTCATCTTTGTAACTTGAGTGCCCTTATATAAGTCATCTTTGTAACTTGAGTGTCCTCATATAAGTCATCTTTGTAACTTGAGTGTCCTTATATAAGTCATATTTGTAACTTGAGTGTCCTTATATAAGTCATCTTTGTAACTTGAGTGTCTTTACGTAAGTCATCTTTGTAACTTGAGTGCCCTTATATAAGTCATCTTTGTAACTTGAGTGTCCTTATATAAGTCATATTTGTAACTTGAGTGTCCTTACGTAAGTCATCTTTGTAACTTGAGTGCCCTTATATAAGTCATCTTTGTAACTTGAGTGTCCTTATATAAGTCATATTTGTAACTTGAGTGTCCTTATATAAGTCATCTTTGTAACTTGAGTGTCCTTATGTAAGTCATCTTTGTAACTTGAGTGTCCTTATATAAGTCATCTTTGTAACTTGAGTACCCTTATATAAGTCATCTTTGTAACTTGAGTGCCCTTATATAAGTCATCTTTGTAACTTGAGTGTCCTTACGTAAGTCATCTTTGTAACTTGAGTGCCCTTATGTAAGTCATCTTTGTAACTTGAGTGCCCTTATATAAGTCATCTTTGTAACTTGAGTGCCCTTATATAAGTCATCTTTGTAACTTGAGTGCCCTTATGTAAGTCATCTTTGTAACTTGAGTGCCCTTATATAAGTCATCTTTGTAACTTGAGTGTCCTTATGTAATTCATCTTTGTAACTTGAGTGCCCTTATATAAGTCATATTTGTAACTTGAGCGCCCTTATGTAAGTCATCTTTGTAACTTGAGTGTCCTTATATAAGTCATATTTGTAACTTGAGTGTCCTTATATAAGTCATCTTTGTAACTTGAGTGTCTTTACGTAAGTCATCTTTGTAACTTGAGTGCCCTTATGTAAGTCATCTTTGTAACTTGAGTGCCCTTACGTAAGTCATCTTTGTAACTTGAGTGTCCTTATATAAGTCATCTTTGTAACTTGAGTGTCTTTACGTAAGTCATCTTTGTAACTTGAGTGCCCTTATGTAAGTCATCTTTGTAACTTGAGTGCCCTTACGTAAGTCATCTTTGTAACTTGAGTGTCCTTATATAAGTCATATTTGTAACTTGAGTGTCCTTACATAAGTCATCTTTGTAACTTGAGTGTCCTTACGTAAGTCATCTTTGTAACTTGGGTGCCCTTATGTAAGTCATCTTTGTAACTTGAGTGCCCTTATATAAGTCATCTTTGTAACTTGAGTGCCCTTATATAAGTCATCTTTGTAACTTGAGTGCCCTTATGTAAGTCATCTTTGTAACTTGAGTGCCCTTATATAAGTCATCTTTGTAACTTGAGTGTCCTTATGTAATTCATCTTTGTAACTTGAGTGCCCTTATATAAGTCATATTTGTAACTTGAGCGCCCTTATGTAAGTCATCTTTGTAACTTGAGTGTCCTTATATAAGTCATATTTGTAACTTGAGTGTCCTTATATAAGTCATCTTTGTAACTTGAGTGTCTTTACGTAAGTCATCTTTGTAACTTGAGTGCCCTTATGTAAGTCATCTTTGTAACTTGAGTGCCCTTACGTAAGTCATCTTTGTAACTTGAGTGTCCTTATATAAGTCATCTTTGTAACTTGAGTGTCTTTACGTAAGTCATCTTTGTAACTTGAGTGCCCTTATGTAAGTCATCTTTGTAACTTGAGTGCCCTTACGTAAGTCATCTTTGTAACTTGAGTGTCCTTATATAAGTCATATTTGTAACTTGAGTGTCCTTACGTAAGTCATCTTTGTAACTTGAGTGCCCTTATATAAGTCATCTTTGTAACTTGAGTGTCCTTATATAAGTCATATTTGTAACTTGAGTGTCCTTACGTAAGTCATCTTTGTAACTTGAGTGCCCTTATATAAGTCATCTTTGTAACTTGAGTGTCCTTATATAAGTCATCTTTGTAACTTGAGTGTCCTTATATAAGTCATCTTTGTAACTTGAGTGCCCTTATATAAGTCATCTTTGTAACTTGAGTGTCCTTATATAAGTCATCTTTGTAACTTGAGTGTCCTTATATAAGTCATCTTTGTAACTTGAGTGCCCTTATATAAGTCATATTTGTAACTTGAGTGTCCTTACGTAAGTCATCTTTGTAACTTGAGTGCCCTTATATAAGTCATCTTTGTAACTTGAGTGTCCTTATATAAGTCATCTTTGTAACTTGAGTGTCCTTATATAAGTCATATTTGTAACTTGAGTGTCCTTACGTAAGTCATCTTTGTAACTTGAGTGCCCTTATATAAGTCATCTTTGTAACTTGCGTGTCCTTATGTAAGTCATCTTTGTAACTTGAGTGCCCTTATATAAGTCATATTTGTAACTTGAGTGTCCTTACGTAAGTCATCTTTGTAACTTGAGTGCCCTTATATAAGTCATCTTTGTAACTTGAGTGTCCTTATATAAGTCATCTTTGTAACTTGAGTGTCCTTATATAAGTCATCTTTGTAACTTGAGTGCCCTTACGTAAGTCATCTTTGTAACTTGAGTGCCCTTATATAAGTCATCTTTGTAACTTGAGTGTCCTTACGTAAGTCATCTTTGTAACTTGAGTGCCCTTATATAAGTCATCTTTGTAACTTGAGTGTCCTTACGTAAGTCATCTTTGTAACTTGAGTGCCCTTATATAAGTCATATTTGTAACTTGAGTGTCCTTACGTAAGTCATCTTTGTAACTTGAGTGCCCTTATATAAGTCATATTTGTAACTTGAGTGTCCTTACGTAAGTCATCTTTGTAACTTGAGTGCCCTTATATAAGTCATCTTTGTAACTTGAGTGTCCTTATATAAGTCATCTTTGTAACTTGAGTGCCCTTACGTAAGTCATCTTTGTAACTTGAGTGCCCTTATGTAAGTCATCTTTGTAACTTGAGTGCCCTTATATAGGTCATCTTTGTAACTTGAGTGTCCTTATATAAGTCATCTTTGTAACTTGAGTGCCCTTACGTAAGTCATCTTTGTAACTTGAGTGCCCTTACATAAGTCATCTTTGTAACTTGAGTGCCCTTACATAAGTCATCTTTGTAACTTGAGTGCCGTTATGTAAGTCATATTTGTAACTTGAGTGCCCTTATGTAAGTCATCTTTGTAACTTGAGTGCCGTTATGTAAGTCATCTTTGTAACTTGAGTGCCCTTATATAAGTCATCTTTGTAACTTGAGTGCCCTTATATAAGTCATCTTTGTAACTTGAGTGCCCTTACGTAAGTCATCTTTGTAACTTGAGTGCCCTTACATAAGTCATCTTTGTAACTTGAGTGTCCTTATATAAGTCATCTTTGTAACTTGAGTGTCCTTATGTAAGTCATCTTTGTAACTTGAGTGCCCTTACATAAGTCATCTTTGTAACTTGAGTGTCCTTATGTAAGTCATCTTTGTAACTTGAGTGTCCTTATGTAAGTCATTTTTGTAACTTGAGTGTCCTTATGTAAGTCATCTTTGTAACTTGAGTGTCCTTATGTAAGTCATCTTTGTAACTTGAGTGCCCTTATATAAGTCATCTTTGTAACTTGAGTGTACTTATGTAAGTCATCTTTGTAACTTGAGTGTCCTTACGTAAGTCATCTTTGTAACTTGAGTGCCCTTATGTAAGTCATCTTTGTAACTTGAGTGTCCTTATGTAAGTCATCTTTGTAACTTGAGTGCCCTTATATAAGTCATCTTTGTAACTTGAGTGTCCTTATGTAAGTCATCTTTGTAACTTGAGTGTCCTTACGTAAGTCATCTTTGTAACTTGAGTGCCCTTATGTAAGTCATCTTTGTAACTTGAGTGCCCTTATATAAGTCATCTTTGTAACTTGAGTGTCCTCATATAAGTCATCTTTGTAACTTGAGTGTCCTTATATAAGTCATATTTGTAACTTGAGTGTCCTTATATAAGTCATCTTTGTAACTTGAGTGTCTTTACGTAAGTCATCTTTGTAACTTGAGTGCCCTTATATAAGTCATCTTTGTAACTTGAGTGTCCTTATATAAGTCATATTTGTAACTTGAGTGTCCTTACGTAAGTCATCTTTGTAACTTGAGTGCCCTTATATAAGTCATCTTTGTAACTTGAGTGTCCTTATATAAGTCATATTTGTAACTTGAGTGTCCTTATGTAAGTCATCTTTGTAACTTGAGTGTCCTTATGTAAGTCATCTTTGTAACTTGAGTGTCCTTATATAAGTCATCTTTGTAACTTGAGTGTCCTTATGTAAGTCATATTTGTAACTTGAGTGTCCTTATATAAGTCATATCTGTAACTTGAGTGTCCTTACGTAAGTCATCTTTGTAACTTGAGTGTCCTTATGTAAGTCATATTTGTAACTTGAGTGTCCTTATGTAAGTCATCTTTGTAACTTGAGTGTCCTTATATAAGTCATCTTTGTAACTTGAGTGTCCTTATGTAAGTCATATTTGTAACTTGAGTGTCCTTATATAAGTCATATTTGTAACTTGAGTGTCCTTACGTAAGTCATCTTTGTAACTTGAGTGCCCTTACGTAAGTCATATTTGTAACTTGAGTGCCCTTACGTAAGTCATCTTTGTAACTTGAGTGTCCTTATGTAAGTCATCTTTGTAACTTGAGTGTCCTTACGTAAGTCATCTTTGTATCTTGAGTGCCCTTATATAAGTCATCTTTGTAACTTGAGTGTCCTTATATAAGTCATCTTTGTAACTTGAGTGCCTGTATGTAAGTCATCTTTGTAACTTGAGTGTCCTTTTATAAGTCATATTTGTAACTTGAGTGTCCTTATATAAGTCATCTTTGTAACTTGAGTGTCTTTACGTAAGTCATCTTTGTAATTTGAGTGCCCTTATGTAAGTCATCTTTGTAACTTGAGTGTCTTTACGTAAGTCATCTTTGTAATTTGAGTGCCCTTATGTAAGTCATCTTTGTAACTTGTGTGCCCTTATGTAAGTCATCTTTGTAACTTGAGTGTCCTTATGTAAGTCATCTTTGTAACTTGAGTGCCCTTATATAAGTCATCTTTGTAACTTGAGTGCCCTTATGTAAGTCATCTTTGTAACTTGAGTGTCCTTATGTAAGTCATCTTTGTAACTTGAGTGCCCTTATGTAAGTCATCTTTGTAACTTGAGTGTCCTTACGTAAGTCATCTTTGTAACTTGAGTGCCCTTATGTAAGTCAACTTTGTAACTTGAGTGTCCTTACGTAAGTCATCTTTGTAACTTGAGTGCCTTTATGTAAGTCATCTTTGTAACTTGAGTGTCCTTATATAAGTCATATTTGTAACTTGAGTGTCCTTATATAAGTCATCTTTGTAACTTGAGTGTCTTTACGTAAGTCATCTTTGTAATTTGAGTGCCCTTATGTAAGTCATCTTTGTAACTTGAGTGTCTTTACGTAAGTCATCTTTGTAATTTGAGTGCCCTTACGTAAGTCATCTTTGTAACTTGAGTGCCCTTATGTAAGTCATCTTTGTAACTTGAGTGCCTTTATGTAAGTCATCTTTGTAACTTGAGTGCCCTTATATAAGTCATCTTTGTAACTTGAGTGCCCTTATGTAAGTCATCTTTGTAACTTGAGTGCCCTTATATAAGTCATCTTTGTAACTTGAGTGTCTTTACGTAAGTCATCTTTGTAATTTGAGTGCCCTTATATAAGTCATCTTTGTAACTTGAGTGCCCTTACGTAAGTCATCTTTGTAACTTGAGTGCCCTTATGTAAGTCATCTTTGTAACTTGAGAGTCCTTACGTAAGTCATCTTTGTAATTTGAGTGCCCTTACGTAAGTCATCTTTGCAACTTGAGTGCCCTTATGTAAGTCATCTTTGTAACTTGAGTGCCCTTATGTAAGTCATCTTTGTAACTTGAGTGCCCTTATATAAGTCATCTTTGTAACTTGAGTGCCCTTATGTAAGTCATCTTTGTAATTTGAGTGTCCTTATGTAAGTCATCTTTGTAACTTGAGTGTCCTTATGTAAGTCATCTTTGTAACTTGAGTGTCCTTACGTAAGTCATCTTTGTAATTTGAGTGCCCTTACGTAAGTCATCTTTGTAACTTGAGTGCCCGTACGTAAGTCATCTTTCTAATTTGAGTGCCCTTACGTAAGTCATCTTTGTAACTTGAGTGCCCTTACGTAAGTCATCTTTGTAACTTGAGTGTCCTTACGTAAGTCATATTTGTAATTTGAGTGCCCTTATGTAAGTCATCTTTGTAACTTGAGTGCCCTTATATAAGTCATCTTTGTAACTTGAGTGCCCTTATATAAGTCATCTTTGTAACTTGAGTGCCCTTATGTAAGTCATCTTTGTAACTTGAGTGTTCTTACGTAAGTCATCTTTGTAATTTGAGTGCCCTTACGTAAGTCATCTTTGTAACTTGAGTGCCCTTACGTAAGTCATCTTTGTAATTTGAGTGCCCTTACGTAAGTCATCTTTGTAACTTGAGTGCCCTTACGTAAGTCATCTTTGTAACTTGAGTGTCCTTACGTAAGTCATCTTTGTAATTTGAGTGCCCTTATGTAAGTCATCTTTGTAACTTGAGTGCCCTTATATAAGTCATCTTTGTAACTTGAGTGCCCTTATATAAGTCATCTTTGTAACTTGAGTGCCCTTATGTAAGTCATCTTTGTAACTTGAGTGTCCTTACGTAAGTCATCTTTGTAATTTGAGTGCCCCTATATAAGTCATCTTTGTAACTTGAGTGCCCTTATGTAAGTCATCTTTGTAACTTGAGTGTCCTTACGTAAGTCATCTTTGTAACTTGAGTGCCCTTACGTAAGTCATCTTTGTAATTTGAGTGCCCCTATATAAGTCATCTTTGTAACTTGAGTGCCCTTATGTAAGCCATCTTTGTAACTTGAGTGCCCTTATGTAAGTCATCTTTGTAACTTGAGTGCCCTTGTATAAGTCATCTTTGTAACTTGAGTGCCCTTATATAAGTCATCTTTGTAACTTGAGTGTCCTTATATAAGTCATCTTTGTAACTTGAGTGCCCTTATGTAAGTCATCTTTGTAACTTGAGTGCCCTTATGTAAGTCATCTTTGTAACTTGAGTGTCCTTACGTAAGTCATCTTTGTAATTTGAGTGCCATTACGTAAGTCATCTTTGTAACTTGAGTGCCCTTATGTAAGTCATCTTTGTAACTTGAGTGTCCTTACGTAAGTCATCTTTGTAATTTGAGTGCCCTTACGTAAGTCATCTTTGTAACTTGAGTGCCCTTATGTAAGTCATCCTTGTAACTTGAGTGTCCTTATATAAGTCATCTTTGTAACTTGAGTGCCCTTATGTAAGTCATCTTTGTAACTTGAGTGCCCTTACGTAAGTCATCTTTGTAACTTGAGTGCCCTTATATAAGTCATCTTTGTAACTTGAGTGCCCTTATATAAGTCATCTTTGTAACTTGAGTGCCCTTATGTAAGTCATGTTTGTAACTTGAGCGCCCTTACGTAAGTCATCTTTGTAACTTGAGTGCCCTTATGTAAGTCATCTTGGTAACTTGAGTACCCGTATGTAAGTCATCTTTGTAACTTGAGCGCCCTTACGTAAGTCATCTTTGTAACTTGAGTGTCCTCACGTAAGTCATCTTTGTAACTTGAGTGTCCTTATGTAAGTCATCTTTGTCACTTGAGTGCCCTTACGTAAGTGATCTTTCTAACTTGAGTGCCCTTACGTAAGTCATTTTTGTAACTTGAGTGCCCTTATATAAGTCATCTTTGTAACTTGAGTGCCCTTATATAAGTCATCTTTGTAACTTGAGTGTCCTTATGTAAGTCATCTTTGTAACTTGAGTGCCCTTATATAAGTCATCTTTGTAACTTGAGTGTCCTTATGTAAGTCATCTTTGTAACTTGAGTGTCCTTACGTAAGTCATCTTTGTAACTTGAGTGCCCTTATGTAAGTCATCTTTGTAACTTGAGTGCCCTTATATAAGTCATCTTTGTAACTTGAGTGTCCTCATATAAGTCATCTTTGTAACTTGAGTGTCCTTATATAAGTCATATTTGTAACTTGAGTGTCCTTATATAAGTCATCTTTGTAACTTGAGTGTCTTTACGTAAGTCATCTTTGTAACTTGAGTGCCCTTATATAAGTCATCTTTGTAACTTGAGTGTCCTTATATAAGTCATATTTGTAACTTGAGTGTCCTTACGTAAGTCATCTTTGTAACTTGAGTGCCCTTATATAAGTCATCTTTGTAACTTGAGTGTCCTTATATAAGTCATATTTGTAACTTGAGTGTCCTTATGTAAGTCATCTTTGTAACTTGAGTGTCCTTATGTAAGTCATCTTTGTAACTTGAGTGTCCTTATATAAGTCATCTTTGTAACTTGAGTGTCCTTATGTAAGTCATATTTGTAACTTGAGTGTCCTTATATAAGTCATATCTGTAACTTGAGTGTCCTTACGTAAGTCATCTTTGTAACTTGAGTGTCCTTATGTAAGTCATATTTGTAACTTGAGTGTCCTTATGTAAGTCATCTTTGTAACTTGAGTGTCCTTATATAAGTCATCTTTGTAACTTGAGTGTCCTTATGTAAGTCATATTTGTAACTTGAGTGTCCTTATATAAGTCATATTTGTAACTTGAGTGTCCTTACGTAAGTCATCTTTGTAACTTGAGTGCCCTTACGTAAGTCATATTTGTAACTTGAGTGCCCTTACGTAAGTCATCTTTGTAACTTGAGTGTCCTTATGTAAGTCATCTTTGTAACTTGAGTGTCCTTACGTAAGTCATCTTTGTATCTTGAGTGCCCTTATATAAGTCATCTTTGTAACTTGAGTGTCCTTATATAAGTCATCTTTGTAACTTGAGTGCCTGTATGTAAGTCATCTTTGTAACTTGAGTGTCCTTTTATAAGTCATATTTGTAACTTGAGTGTCCTTATATAAGTCATCTTTGTAACTTGAGTGTCTTTACGTAAGTCATCTTTGTAATTTGAGTGCCCTTATGTAAGTCATCTTTGTAACTTGAGTGTCTTTACGTAAGTCATCTTTGTAATTTGAGTGCCCTTATGTAAGTCATCTTTGTAACTTGTGTGCCCTTATGTAAGTCATCTTTGTAACTTGAGTGTCCTTATGTAAGTCATCTTTGTAACTTGAGTGCCCTTATATAAGTCATCTTTGTAACTTGAGTGCCCTTATGTAAGTCATCTTTGTAACTTGAGTGTCCTTATGTAAGTCATCTTTGTAACTTGAGTGCCCTTATGTAAGTCATCTTTGTAACTTGAGTGTCCTTACGTAAGTCATCTTTGTAACTTGAGTGCCCTTATGTAAGTCAACTTTGTAACTTGAGTGTCCTTACGTAAGTCATCTTTGTAACTTGAGTGCCTTTATGTAAGTCATCTTTGTAACTTGAGTGTCCTTATATAAGTCATATTTGTAACTTGAGTGTCCTTATATAAGTCATCTTTGTAACTTGAGTGTCTTTACGTAAGTCATCTTTGTAATTTGAGTGCCCTTATGTAAGTCATCTTTGTAACTTGAGTGTCTTTACGTAAGTCATCTTTGTAATTTGAGTGCCCTTACGTAAGTCATCTTTGTAACTTGAGTGCCCTTATGTAAGTCATCTTTGTAACTTGAGTGCCTTTATGTAAGTCATCTTTGTAACTTGAGTGCCCTTATATAAGTCATCTTTGTAACTTGAGTGCCCTTATGTAAGTCATCTTTGTAACTTGAGTGCCCTTATATAAGTCATCTTTGTAACTTGAGTGTCTTTACGTAAGTCATCTTTGTAATTTGAGTGCCCTTATATAAGTCATCTTTGTAACTTGAGTGCCCTTACGTAAGTCATCTTTGTAACTTGAGTGCCCTTATGTAAGTCATCTTTGTAACTTGAGAGTCCTTACGTAAGTCATCTTTGTAATTTGAGTGCCCTTACGTAAGTCATCTTTGTAACTTGAGTGCCCTTATGTAAGTCATCTTTGTAACTTGAGTGCCCTTATGTAAGTCATCTTTGTAACTTGAGTGCCCTTATATAAGTCATCTTTGTAACTTGAGTGCCCTTATGTAAGTCATCTTTGTAATTTGAGTGTCCTTATGTAAGTCATCTTTGTAACTTGAGTGTCCTTATGTAAGTCATCTTTGTAACTTGAGTGTCCTTACGTAAGTCATCTTTGTAATTTGAGTGCCCTTACGTAAGTCATCTTTGTAACTTGAGTGCCCGTACGTAAGTCATCTTTCTAATTTGAGTGCCCTTACGTAAGTCATCTTTGTAACTTGAGTGCCCTTACGTAAGTCATCTTTGTAACTTGAGTGTCCTTACGTAAGTCATATTTGTAATTTGAGTGCCCTTATGTAAGTCATCTTTGTAACTTGAGTGCCCTTATATAAGTCATCTTTGTAACTTGAGTGCCCTTATATAAGTCATCTTTGTAACTTGAGTGCCCTTATGTAAGTCATCTTTGTAACTTGAGTGTTCTTACGTAAGTCATCTTTGTAATTTGAGTGCCCTTACGTAAGTCATCTTTGTAACTTGAGTGCCCTTACGTAAGTCATCTTTGTAATTTGAGTGCCCTTACGTAAGTCATCTTTGTAACTTGAGTGCCCTTACGTAAGTCATCTTTGTAACTTGAGTGTCCTTACGTAAGTCATCTTTGTAATTTGAGTGCCCTTATGTAAGTCATCTTTGTAACTTGAGTGCCCTTATATAAGTCATCTTTGTAACTTGAGTGCCCTTATATAAGTCATCTTTGTAACTTGAGTGCCCTTATGTAAGTCATCTTTGTAACTTGAGTGTCCTTACGTAAGTCATCTTTGTAATTTGAGTGCCCCTATATAAGTCATCTTTGTAACTTGAGTGCCCTTATGTAAGTCATCTTTGTAACTTGAGTGTCCTTACGTAAGTCATCTTTGTAACTTGAGTGCCCTTACGTAAGTCATCTTTGTAATTTGAGTGCCCCTATATAAGTCATCTTTGTAACTTGAGTGCCCTTATGTAAGCCATCTTTGTAACTTGAGTGCCCTTATGTAAGTCATCTTTGTAACTTGAGTGCCCTTGTATAAGTCATCTTTGTAACTTGAGTGCCCTTATATAAGTCATCTTTGTAACTTGAGTGTCCTTATATAAGTCATCTTTGTAACTTGAGTGCCCTTATGTAAGTCATCTTTGTAACTTGAGTGCCCTTATGTAAGTCATCTTTGTAACTTGAGTGTCCTTACGTAAGTCATCTTTGTAATTTGAGTGCCATTACGTAAGTCATCTTTGTAACTTGAGTGCCCTTATGTAAGTCATCTTTGTAACTTGAGTGTCCTTACGTAAGTCATCTTTGTAATTTGAGTGCCCTTACGTAAGTCATCTTTGTAACTTGAGTGCCCTTATGTAAGTCATCCTTGTAACTTGAGTGTCCTTATATAAGTCATCTTTGTAACTTGAGTGCCCTTATGTAAGTCATCTTTGTAACTTGAGTGCCCTTACGTAAGTCATCTTTGTAACTTGAGTGCCCTTATATAAGTCATCTTTGTAACTTGAGTGCCCTTATATAAGTCATCTTTGTAACTTGAGTGCCCTTATGTAAGTCATGTTTGTAACTTGAGCGCCCTTACGTAAGTCATCTTTGTAACTTGAGTGCCCTTATGTAAGTCATCTTGGTAACTTGAGTACCCGTATGTAAGTCATCTTTGTAACTTGAGCGCCCTTACGTAAGTCATCTTTGTAACTTGAGTGTCCTCACGTAAGTCATCTTTGTAACTTGAGTGTCCTTATGTAAGTCATCTTTGTCACTTGAGTGCCCTTACGTAAGTGATCTTTCTAACTTGAGTGCCCTTACGTAAGTCATTTTTGTAACTTGAGTGCCCTTATATAAGTCATCTTTGTAACTTGAGTGCCCTTATATAAGTCATCTTTGTAACTTGAGTGCCCTTATATAAGTCATCTTTGTAATTTGAGTGTCCTTACGTAAGTCATCTTTGTAACTTGAGTGCCCTTATGTAAGTCATCTTTGTAATTTGAGTGCCCTTATGTAAGTCATCTTTGTAACTTGAGTGCCCTTATGTAAGTCATCTTTGTAATTTGAGTGCCCTTATGTAAGTCATCTTTGTAATTTGAGTGCCCTTATGTAAGTCATCTTTGTAACTTGAGTGTCCTTATGTAAGTCATCTTTGTAACTTGAGTGCCCTTATGTAAGTCATCTTTGTAATTTGAGTGCCCTTATGTAAGTCATCTTTGTAACTTGAATGCCCTTATGTAAGTCATCTTTGTAACTTGAATGCCCTTATGTAAGTCATCTTTGTAATTTGAGTGCCCTTATGTAAGTCATCTTTGTAATTTGAGTGCCCTTATGTAAGTCATCTTTGTAATTTGAGTGCCCTTATGTAAGTCATCTTTGTAATTTGAGTGCCCTTATGTAAGTCATCTTTGTAACTTGAGTGCCCTTACGTAAGTCATCTTTGTAACTTGAGTGTCCTTACGTAAGTCATCTTTGTAACTTGAGTGTCCTTATGTAAGTCATCTTTGTAATTTGAGTGCCCTTACGTAAGTCATCTTTGTAACTTGAGTGCCCTTACGTAAGTCATCTTTGTAACTTGAGTGTCCTTATGTAAGTCATCTTTGTAACTTGAGTGCCCTTATATAAGTCATCTTTATAACTTGAGTGCCCTTATGTAAGTCATCTTTGTAACTTGAGTGCCCTTACATAAGTCATCTTTGTAACTTGAGTGCCCTTATATAAGTCATCTTTGAAACTTGAGTGCCCTTATGTAAGTCATCTTTGTAACTTGAGTGCCCTTATGTAAGTCATCTTTGTAACTTGAGTGCCCTTATGTAAGTCATCTTTGTAACTTGAGTGCCCTTATGTAAGTCATCTTTGTAACTTGAGTGCCCTTATATAAGTCATCTTTGTAACTTGAGTGCCCTTATGTAAGTCATCTTTGTAACTTGAGTGTCCTTATGTCAGTCATCTTTGTAACTTGAGTGTCCTTATGTAAGTCATCTTTGTAATTTGAGTGTCCTTACGTAAGTCATCTTTGTAACTTGAGTGCCCTTATATAAGTCATCTTTGTAACTTGAGTGTCCTTACGTAAGTCATCTTTGTAACTTGAGTGTCCTTACGTAAGTCATCTTTGTAACTTGAGTGTCCTTATATAAGTCATCTTTGTAACTTGAGTGCCCTTACGTAAGTCATCTTTGTAACTTGAGTGCCCTTATGTAAGTCATCTTTGTAATTTGAGTGCCCTTACGTATGTCATCTTTGTAACTTGAGTGTCCTTACGTAAGTAATCTTTGTAATTTGAGTGCCCTTTTGTAAGTCATCTTTGTAACTTGAGCGCCCTTAAGTAAGTCATCTTTGTAACTTGAGTGCCCTTACGTAAGTCATCTTTGAAACTTGAGTGCCCTTATATAAGTCATCTTTGTAACTTGAGTGCCCTTATATAAGTCATCTTTGTAACTTGAGTGCCCTTATGTAAGTCATCTTTGTAACTTGAGTGCCCTTATGTAAGTCATCTTTGTAACTTGAGTGCCGTTATGTAAGTCATCTTTGTAACTTGAGTGTCCTTAAGTAAGTCATCTTTGTAACTTGAGTGCCCTTACGTAAGTCATCTTTGTAACTTGAGTGTCCTTATATAAGTCATCTTTGTAACTTGAGTGCCCTTATATAAGTCATCTTTGTAACTTGAGTGCCCTTATATAAGTCATATTTGTAACTTGAATGTCCTTATATAAGTCATCTTTGTAACTTGAGTGCCCTTATATAAGTCATCTTTGTAATTTGAGTACCCTTACGTAAGTCATCTTTGTAACTTGAGTGCCCTTATATAAGTCATCTTTGTAACTTGAGTGCCCTTATGTAAGTCATCTTTGTAACTTGAGTGCCCTTACGTAAGTCATCTTTGTAACTTGAGTGCCCTTATACAAGTCATCTTTGTAACTTGAGTGTCCTTATGTAAGTCATTTTTGTAACTTGAGTGCCCTTAAGTAAGTCATCTTTGTAACCTGAGTGTCCTTATGTAAGTCATCTTTGTAACTTGAGTGTCCTCACGTAAGTCATCTTTGTAACTTGAGTGCCCTTATATAAGTCATCTTTGTAATTTGAGTGTCCTTATATAAGTCATCTTTGTAACTTGAGTGTCCTTACGTAAGTCATCTTTGTAACTTGAGTGCCCTTAGGTAAGTCATCTTTGTAACTTGAGTGCCCTTACGTAAGTCATCTTTGTAACTTGAGTGTCCTTATGTAAGTCATCTTTGTAACTTGAGTGTCCTTATGTAAGTCATTTTTGTAACTTGAGTGTCCTTATGTAAGTCATCTTTGTAACTTGAGTGTCCTTATGTAAGTCATCTTTGTAACTTGAGTGCCCTTACGTAAGTCATCTTTGTAACTTGAGTGTCCTCACGTAAGTCATCTTTGTAACTTGAGTGTCCTTATGTAAGTCATCTTTGAAACTTGAGTGCCCTTACGTAAGTCATCTTTGTAACTTGAGTGTCCTTATGTAAGTCATCTTTGTAACTTGAGTGTCCTTATGTAAGTCATCTTTGTAACTTGAGTGTCCTTATGTAAGTCATCTTTGTAACTTGAGTGCCCTTATATAAGTCATCTTTGTAACTTGAGTGCCCTTATGTAAGTCATCTTTGTAACTTGAGTGTCCTTATGTAAGTCATCTTTGTAACTTGAGTGCCTTTATGTAAGTCATCTTTGTAACTTGAGTGTCCTTACGTAAGTCATCTTTGTAACTTGAGTGCCCTTATGTACGTCATCTTTGTAACTTGAGTGTCCTTATGTAAGTCATCTTTGTAACTTGAGTGCCCTTATATAAGTCATCTTTGTAACTTGAGTGCCCTTATGCAAGTCATCTTTGTAACTTGAGTGTCCTTATGTAAGTCATCTTTGTAACTTGAGTGCCCTTATATAAGTCATCTTTGTAACTTGAGTGCCCTTATGTAAGTCATCTTTGTAATTTGAGTGTCCTTACGTAAGTCATCTTTGTAACTTGAGTGCCCTTACGTAAGTCATCTTTGTAACTTGAGTGTCCTCACGTAAGTCATCTTTGTAACTTGAGTGTCCTTACGTAAGTCATCTTTGTAACTTGAGTGCCCTTACGTAAGTCATCTTTGTAACTTGAGTGCCCTTACATAAGTCATCTTTGTAACTTGAGTGTCCTTATGTAAGTCATCTTTGTAACTTGAGTGTCCTTTTGTAAGTCATCTTTGTAACTTGAGTGCCCTTATATAAGTCATCTTTGTAACTTGAGTGCCCTTATGTAAGTCATCTTTGTAACTTGAGTGTCCTTATGTAAGTCATCTTTGTAACTTGAGTGTCCTTATGTAAGTCATCTTTGTAACTTGAGTGCCCTTATATAAGTCATCTTTGTAACTTGAGTGCCCTTATGTAAGTCATCTTTGTAACTTGAGTGTCCTTACGTAAGTCATCTTTGTAATTTGAGTGCCCCTATATAAGTCATCTTTGTAACTTGAGTGCCCTTATGTAAGTCATCTTTGTAACTTGAGTGCCCTTACGTAAGTCATCTTTGTAACTTGAGTGTCCTTACGTAAGTCATCTTTGTAACTTGAGTGCCCTTACGTAAGTCATCTTTGTAACTTGAGTGTCCTCACGTAAGTCATCTTTGTAACTTGAGTGTCCTTACGTAAGTCATCTTTGAAACTTGAGTGCCCTTACGTAAGTCATCTTTGTAACTTGAGTGCCCTTACGTAAGTCATCTTTGTAACTTGAGTGTCCTTATATAAGTCATATTTGTAACTTGAGTGTCCTTATGTAAGTCATCTTTGTAACTTGAGTGTCCTTATGTAAGTCATCTTTGTAACTTGAGTGTCCTTATATAAGTCATCTTTGTAACTTGAGTGTCCTTATGTAAGTCATATTTGTAACTTGAGTGTCCTTATATAAGTCATCTTTGTAACTTGAGTGTCTTTACGTAAGTCATCTTTGTAATTTGAGTGCCCTTATGTAAGTCATCTCTGTAACTTGAGTGTCTTTACGTAAGTCATCTTTGTAATTTGAGTGCCCTTATGTAAGTCATCTTTGTAACTTGTGTGCCCTTATGTAAGTCATCTTTGTAACTTGAGTGTCCTTATGTAAGTCATCTTTGTAACTTGAGTGCCCTTATATAAGTCATCTTTGTAACTTGAGTGCCCTTATGTAAGTCATCTTTGTAACTTGAGTGTCCTTATGTAAGTCATCTTTGTAACTTGAGTGCCCTTATGTAAGTCATCTTTGTAACTTGAGTGTCCTTACGTAAGTCATCTTTGTAACTTGAGTGCCCTTATGTAAGTCATCTTTGTAACTTGAGTGTCCTTACGTAAGTCATCTTTGTAACTTGAGTGCCTTTATGTAAGTCATCTTTGTAACTTGAGTGTCCTTATATAAGTCATATTTGTAACTTGAGTGTCCTTATATAAGTCATCTTTGTAACTTGAGTGTCTTTACGTAAGTCATCTTTGTAATTTGAGTGCCCTTATGTAAGTCATCTTTGTAACTTGAGTGTCTTTACGGAAGTCATCTTTGTAATTTGAGTGCCCTTACGTAAGTCATCTTTGTAACTTGAGTGCCCTTATGTAAGTCATCTTTGTAACTTGAGTGCCCTTATGTAAGTCATCTTTGTAACTTGAGTGCCCTTATATAAGTCATCTTTGTAACTTGAGTGCCCTTATGTAAGTCATCTTTGTAACTTGAGTGCCCTTATATAAGTCATCTTTGTAACTTGAGTGTCTTTACGTAAGTCATCTTTGTAATTTGAGTGCCCTTATATAAGTCATCTTTGTAACTTGAGTGCCCTTACGTAAGTCATCTTTGTAACTTGAGTGCCCTTATGTAAGTCATCTTTGTAACTTGAGAGTCCTTACGTAAGTCATCTTTGTAATTTGAGTGCCCTTACGTAAGTCATCTTTGTAACTTGAGTGCCCTTATGTAAGTCATCTTTGTAACTTGAGTGCCCTTATGTAAGTCATCTTTGTAAATTGAGTGCCCTTATATAAGTCATCTTTGTAACTTGAGTGCCCTTATGTAAGTCATCTTTGTAATTTGAGTGCCCTTATGTAAGTCATCTTTGTAACTTGAGTGTCCTTATGTAAGTCATCTTTGTAACTTGAGTGTCCTTACGTAAGTCATCTTTGTAATTTGAGTGCCCTTACGTAAGTCATCTTTGTAACTTGAGTGCCCGTACGTAAGTCATCTTTCTAATTTGAGTGCCCTTACGTAAGTCATCTTTGTAACTTGAGTGCCCTTACGTAAGTCATCTTTGTAACTTGAGTGTCCTTACGTAAGTCATATTTGTAATTTGAGTGCCCTTATGTAAGTCATCTTTGTAACTTGAGTGCCCTTATATAAGTCATCTTTGTAACTTGAGTGCCCTTATATAAGTCATCTTTGTAACTTGAGTGCCCTTATGTAAGTCATCTTTGTAACTTGAGTGTTCTTACGTAAGTCATCTTTATAATTTGAGTGCCCTTACGTAAGTCATCTTTGTAACTTGAGTGCCCTTACGTAAGTCATCTTTGTAATTTGAGGGCCCTTACATAAGTCATCTTTGTAACTTGAGTGCCCTTACGTAAGTCATCTTTGTAACTTGAGTGTCCTTACGTAAGTCATCTTTGTAATTTGAGTGCCCTTATGTAAGTCATCTTTGTAACTTGAGTGCCCTTATATAAGTCATCTTTGTAACTTGAGTGCCCTTATATAAGTCATCTTTGTAACTTGAGTGCCCTTATGTAAGTCATCTTTTGTAACTTGAGTGTCCTTACGTAAGTCATCTTTGTAATTTGAGTGCCCCTATATAAGTCATCTTTGTAACTTGAGTGCCCTTATGTAAGTCATCTTTGTAACTTGAGTGTCCTTACGTAAGTCATCTTTGTAACTTGAGTGTCCTTACGTAAGTCATCTTTGTAACTTGAGTGCCCTTACGTAAGTCATCTTTGTAACTTGAGTGCCCTTATGTAAGTCATCCTTGTAACTTGAGTGCCCTTATATAAGTCATCTTTGTAACTTGAGTGCCCTTATATAAGTCATCTTTGTAACTTGAGTGCCCTTATGTAAGTCATCTTTGTAACTTGAGTGCCCTTATGTAAGTCATCTTTGTAACTTGAGTGCCCTTGTATAAGTCATCTTTGTAACTTGAGTGCCCTTATATAAGTCATCTTTGTAACTTGAGTGTCCTTATATAAGTCATCTTTGTAACTTGAGTGCCCTTATGTAAGTCATCTTTGTAACTTGAGTGCCCTTATGTAAGTCTTCTTTGTAACTTGAGTGTCCTTACGTAAGTCATCTTTGTAATTTGAGTGCCCTTACGTAAGTCATCTTTGTAACTTGCGTGCCCTTATGTAAGTCATCTTTGTAACTTGAGTGTCCTTACGTAAGTCATCTTTGTAATTTGAGTGCCCTTACGTAAGTCATCTTTGTAACTTGAGTGCCCTTATGTAAGTCATCCTTGTAACTTGAGTGTCCTTATATAAGTCATCTTTGTAACTTGAGTGCCCTTATGTAAGTCATCTTTGTAACTTGAGTGCCCTTACGTAAGTCATCTTTGTAACTTGAGTGCCCTTATATAAGTCATCTTTGTAACTTGAGTGCCCTTATATAAGTCATCTTTGTAACTTGAGTGCCCTTATGTAAGTCATCTTTGTAACTTGAGCGCCCTTACGTAAGTCATCTTTGTAACTTGAGTGCCCTTATGTAAGTCATCTTGGTAACTTGAGTACCCGTATGTAAGTCATCTTTGTAACTTGAGCGCCCTTACGTAAGTCATCTTTGTAACTTGAGTGTCCTCACGTAAGTCATCTTTGTAACTTGAGTGTCCTTATGTAAGTCATCTTTGTCACTTGAGTGCCCTTACGTAAGTCATCTTTCTAACTTGAGTGCCCTTACGTAAGTCATCTTTGTAACTTGAGTGCCCTTATATAAGTCATCTTTGCAACTTGAGTGCCCTTATATAAGTCATCTTTGTAACTTGAGTGCCCTTATATAAGTCATCTTTGTAATTTGAGTGTCCTTACGTAAGTCATCTTTGTAACTTGAGTGCCCTTATGTAAGTCATCTTTGTAATTTGAGTGCCCTTATGTAAGTCATCTTTGTAACTTGAGTGCCCTTATGTAAGTCATCTTTGTAATTTGAGTGCCCTTATGTAAGTCATCTTTGTAACTTGAGTGCCCTTATGTAAGTCATCTTTGTAATTTGAGTGCCCTTATGTAAGTCATCTTTGTAACTTGAGTGCCCTTATGTAAGTCATCTTTGTAACTTGAGTGCCCTTATGTAAGTCATCTTGGTAACTTGAGTACCCGTATGTAAGTCATCTTTGTAACTTGAGCGCCCTTACGTAAGTCATCTTTGTAACTTGAGTGTCCTCACGTAAGTCATCTTTGTAACTTGAGTGTCCTTATGTAAGTCATCTTTGTCACTTGAGTGCCCTTACGTAAGTCATCTTTCTAACTTGAGTGCCCTTACGTAAGTCATCTTTGTAACTTGAGTGCCCTTATATAAGTCATCTTTGTAACTTGAGTGTCCTTATGTAAGTCATCTTTGTAACTTGAGTGTCCTTACGTAAGTCATCTTTGTAATTTGAGTGCCCTTACGTAAGTCATCTTTGTAACTTGAGTGCCCTTATGTAAGTCATCTTTGTAATTTGAGTGCCCTTATGTAAGTCATCTTTGTAACTTGAGTGCCCTTATGTAAGTCATCTTTGTAATTTGAGTGCCCTTATGTAAGTCATCTTTGTAACTTGAGTGCCCTTATATAAGTCATATTTGTAACTTGAGTGCCCTTATGTAAGTCATCTTTGTAATTTGAGTGCCCTTATGTAAGTCATCTTTGTAACTTGAGTGCCCTTATGTAAGTCATCTTTGTAATTTGAGTGCCCTTATGTAAGTCATCTTTGTAACTTGAGTGTCCTTATGTAAGTCATCTTTGTAACTTGAGTGCCCTTATGTAAGTCATCTTTGTAATTTGAGTGCCCTTATGTAAGTCATCTTTGTAACTTGAATGCCCTTATGTAAGTCATCTTTGTAACTTGAATGCCCTTATGTAAGTCATCTCTGTAATTTGAGTGCCCTTATGTAAGTCATCTTTGTAATTTGAGTGCCCTTATGTAAGTCATCCTTGTAACTTGAGTGCCCTTACGTAAGTCATCTTTGTAACTTGAGTGTCCTTACGTAAGTCATCTTTGTAACTTGAGTGTCCTTATGTAAGTCATCTTTGTAATTTGAGTGCCCTTACGTAAGTCATCTTTGTAACTTGAGTGCCCTTACGTAAGTCATCTTTGTAACTTGAGTGTCCTTATGTAAGTCATCTTTGTAACTTGAGTGCCCTTATATAAGTCATCTTTGTAACTTGAGTGCCCTTATGTAAGTCATCTTTGTAACTTGAGTGCCCTTACATAAGTCATCTTTGTAACTTGAGTGCCCTTATATAAGTCATCTTTGTAACTTGAGTGCCCTTATGTAAGTCATCTTTGTAACTTGAGTGCCCTTATGTAAGTCATCTTTGTAACTTGAGTGCCCTTATGTAAGTCATCTTTGTTACTTGAGTGCCCTTATGTAAGTCATCTTTGTAACTTGAGTGCCCTTATATAAGTCATCTTTGTAACTTGAGTGCCCTTATGTAAGTCATCTTTGTAACTTGAGTGTCCTTATGTCAGTCATCTTTCTAACTTGAGTGTCCTTATGTAAGTCATCTTTGTAATTTGAGTGTCCTTACGTAAGTCATCTTTGTAACTTGAGTGCCCTTACGTAAGTCATCTTTGTAACTTGAGTGCCCTTATATAAGTCATCTTTGTAACTTGAGTGTCCTTATGTAAGTCATCTTTGTAACTTGAGTGTCCTTATGTAAGTCATCTTTGTAACTTGAGTGTCCTTACGTAAGTCATCTTTGTAATTTGAGTGCCCTTACGTAAGTCATCTTTGTAACTTGAGTGCCCTTATGTAAGTCATCTTTGTAATTTGAGTGTCCTTATGTAAGTCATCTTTGTAATTTGAGTGTCCTTACGTAAGTCATCTTTGTAACTTGAGTGCCCTTACGTAAGTCATCTTTCTAACTTGAGTGCCCTTACGTAAGTCATCTTTGTAACTTGAGTGCCCTTATATAAGTCATCTTTGTAACTTGAGTGTCCTTATGTAAGTCATCTTTGTAACTTGAGTGTCCTTACGTAAGTCATCTTTGTAATTTGAGTGCCCTTACGTAAGTCATCTTTGTAACTTGAGTGCCCTTATGTAAGTCATCTTTGTAATTTGAGTGCCCTTATGTAAGTCATCTTTGTAACTTGAGTGCCCTTATGTAAGTCATCTTTGTAATTTGAGTGCCCTTATGTAAGTCATCTTTGTAACTTGAGTGCCCTTATATAAGTCATATTTGTAACTTGAGTGCCCTTATGTAAGTCATCTTTGTAATTTGAGTGCCCTTATGTAAGTCATCTTTGTAACTTGAGTGCCCTTATGTAAGTCATCTTTGTAATTTGAGTGCCCTTATGTAAGTCATCTTTGTAACTTGAGTGTCCTTATGTAAGTCATCTTTGTAACTTGAGTGCCCTTATGTAAGTCATCTTTGTAATTTGAGTGCCCTTATGTAAGTCATCTTTGTAACTTGAATGCCCTTATGTAAGTCATCTTTGTAACTTGAATGCCCTTATGTAAGTCATCTCTGTAATTTGAGTGCCCTTATGTAAGTCATCTTTGTAATTTGAGTGCCCTTATGTAAGTCATCCTTGTAACTTGAGTGCCCTTACGTAAGTCATCTTTGTAACTTGAGTGTCCTTACGTAAGTCATCTTTGTAACTTGAGTGTCCTTATGTAAGTCATCTTTGTAATTTGAGTGCCCTTACGTAAGTCATCTTTGTAACTTGAGTGCCCTTACGTAAGTCATCTTTGTAACTTGAGTGTCCTTATGTAAGTCATCTTTGTAACTTGAGTGCCCTTATATAAGTCATCTTTGTAACTTGAGTGCCCTTATGTAAGTCATCTTTGTAACTTGAGTGCCCTTACATAAGTCATCTTTGTAACTTGAGTGCCCTTATATAAGTCATCTTTGTAACTTGAGTGCCCTTATGTAAGTCATCTTTGTAACTTGAGTGCCCTTATGTAAGTCATCTTTGTAACTTGAGTGCCCTTATGTAAGTCATCTTTGTTACTTGAGTGCCCTTATGTAAGTCATCTTTGTAACTTGAGTGCCCTTATATAAGTCATCTTTGTAACTTGAGTGCCCTTATGTAAGTCATCTTTGTAACTTGAGTGTCCTTATGTCAGTCATCTTTCTAACTTGAGTGTCCTTATGTAAGTCATCTTTGTAATTTGAGTGTCCTTACGTAAGTCATCTTTGTAACTTGAGTGCCCTTATATAAGTCATCTTTGTAACTTGAGTGTCCTTACGTAAGTCATCTTTGTAACTTGAGTGTCCTTACGTAAGTCATCTTTGTAACTTGAGTGTCCTTATATAAGTCATCTTTGTAACTTGAGTGCCCTTACGTAAGTCATCTTTGTAACTTGAGTGCCCTTATGTAAGTCATCTTTGTAATTTGAGTGCCCTTACGTAAGTCATCTTTGTAACTTGAGTGTCCTTACGTAAGTCATCTTTGTAATTTGAGTGCCCTTATGTAAGTCATCTTTGTAACTTGAGCGCCCTTAAGTAAGTCATCTTTGTAACTTGAGTGCCCTTACGTAAGTCATCTTTGAAACTTGAGTGCCCTTATATAAGTCATCTTTGTAACTTGAGTGCCCTTATATAAGTCATCTTTGTAACTTGAGTGCCCTTATGTAAGTCATCTTTGTAACTTGAGTGCCCTTATGTAAGTCATCTTTGTAACTTGAGTGCCGTTATGTAAGTCATCTTTGTAACTTGAGTGTCCTTAAGTAAGTCATCTTTGTGACTTGAGTGCCCTTACGTAAGTCATCTTTGTAACTTGAGTGTCCTTATATAAGTCATCTTTGTAACTTGAGTGCCCTTATATAAGTCATCTTTGTAACTTGAGTGCCCTTATATAAGTCATATTTGTAACTTGAATGTTCTTATATAAGTCATCTTTGTAACTTGAGTGCCCTTATATAAGTCATCTTTGTAATTTGAGTACCCTTACGAAAGTCATCTTTGTAACTTGAGTGCCCTTATATAAGTCATCTTTGTAACTTGAGTGCCCTTATGTAAGTCATCTTTGTAACTTGAGTGCCCTTACGTAAGTCATCTTTGTAACTTGAGTGCCCTTATATAAGTCATCTTTGTAACTTGAGTGTCCTTATGTAAGTCATTTTTGTAACTTGAGTGCCCTTAAGTAAGTCATTTTTGTAACTTGAGTGTCCTTATGTAAGTCATCTTTGTAACTTGAGTGTCCTCACGTAAGTCATCTTTGTAACTTGAGTGCCCTTATATAAGTCATCTTTGTAATTTGAGTGTCCTTATATAAGTCATCTTTGTAACTTGAGTGTCCTTATGTAAGTCATCTTTGTAACTTGAGTGCCCTTACGTAAGTCATCTTTGTAACTTGAGTGCCCTTACGTAAGTCATCTTTGTAACTTGAGTGTCCTTATGTAAGTCATCTTTGTAACTTGAGTGTCCTTATGTAAGTCATTTTTGTAACTTGAGTGTCCTTATGTAAGTCATCTTTGTAACTTGAGTGTCCTTATGTAAGTCATCTTTGTAACTTGAGTGCCCTTACGTAAGTCATCTTTGTAACTTGAGTGTCCTCACGTAAGTCATCTTTGTAACTTGAGTGTCCTTATGTAAGTCATCTTTGTAACTTGAGTGCCCTTACGTAAGTCATCTTTGTAACTTGAGTGTCCTTGTGTAAGTCATCTTTCTAACTTGAGTGTCCTTATGTAAGTCATCTTTGTAACTTGAGTGTCCTTATGTAAGTCATCTTTGTAACTTGAGTGCCCTTATATAAGTCATCTTTGTAACTTGAGTGCCCTTATGTAAGTCATCTTTGTAACTTGAGTGTCCTTATGTAAGTCATCTTTGTAACTTGAGTGCCTTTATGTAAGTCATCTTTGTAACTTGAGTGTCCTTACGTAAGTCATCTTTGTAACTTGAGTGCCCTTATGTACGTCATCTTTGTAACTTGAGTGTCCTTATGTAAGTCATCTTTGTAACTTGAGTGCCCTTATATAAGTCATCTTTGTAACTTGAGTGCCCTTATGTAAGTCATCTTTGTAACTTGAGTGTCCTTATGTAAGTCATCTTTGTAACTTGAGTGCCCTTATATAAGTCATCTTTGTAACTTGAGTGCCCTTATGTAAGTCATCTTTGTAATTTGAGTGTCCTTACGTAAGTCATCTTTGTAACTTGAGTGCCCTTACGTAAGTCATCTTTGTAACTTGAGTGTCCTCACGTAAGTCATCTTTGTAACTTGAGTGTCCTTACGTAAGTCATCTTTGTAACTTGAGTGCCCTTACGTAAGTCATCTTTGTAACTTGAGTGCCCTTACGTAAGTCATCTTTGTAACTTGAGTGTCCTTATGTAAGTCATCTTTGTAACTTGAGTGTCCTTATGTAAGTCATCTTTGTAACTTGAGTGCCCTTATATAAGTCATCTTTGTAACTTGAGTGCCCTTATGTAAGTCATCTTTGTAACTTGAGTGTCCTTATGTAAGTCATCTTTGTAACTTGAGTGTCCTTATGTAAGTCATCTTTGTAACTTGAGTGCCCTTATATAAGTCATCTTAGTAACTTGAGTGGTGCCCTTATGTAAGTCATCTTTGTAACTTGAGTGTCCTTACGTAAGTCATCTTTGTAATTTGAGTGCCCCTATATAAGTCATCTTTGTAACTTGAGTGCCCTTATGTAAGTCATCTTTGTAACTTGAGTGCCCTTATATAAGTCATCTTTGTAACTTGAGTGTCCTTACGTAAGTCATCTTTGTAACTTGAGTGCCCTTACGTAAGTCATCTTTGTAACTTGAGTGCCCTTATGTAAGTCATCCTTGTAACTTGAGTGCCCTTATATAAGTCATCTTTGTAACTTGAGTGCCCTTATATAAGTCATCTTTGTAACTTGAGTGCCCTTATGCAAGTCATCTTTGTAACTTGAGTGCCCTTATGTAAGTCATCTTTGTAACTTGAGTGCCCTTGTATAAGTCATCTTTGTAACTTGGGTGCCCTTATATAAGTCATCTTTGTAACTTGAGTGTCCTTATATAAGTCATCTTTGTAACTTGAGTGCCCTTATGTAAGTCATCTTTGTAACTTGAGTGCCCTTATGTAAGTCATCTTTGTAACTTGAGTGTCCTTACGTAAGTCATCTTTGTAATTTGAGTGCCCTTACGTAAGTCATCTTTGTAACTTGAGTGCCCTTATGTAAGTCATCTTTGTAACTTGAGTGTCCTTACGTAAGTCATCTTTGTAATTTGAGTGCCCTTACGTAAGTCATCTTTGTAACTTGAGTGCCCTTATGTAAGTCATCCTTGTAACTTGAGTGTCCTTATATAAGTCATCTTTGTAACTTCAGTGCCCTTATGTAAGTCATCTTTGTAACTTGAGTGCCCATACGTAAGTCATCTTTGTAACTTGAGTGCCCTTATATAAGTCATCTTTGTAACTTGAGTGCCCTTATATAAGTCATCTTTGTAACTTGAGTGCCCTTATGTAAGTCATCTTTGTAACTTGAGTGCCCTTACGTAAGTCATCTTTGTAACTTGAGTACCCTTATGTAAGTCATCTTGGTAACTTGAGTACCCGTATGTAAGTCATCTTTGTAACTTGAGCGCCCTTACGTAAGTCATCTTTGTAACTTGAGTGTCCTCACGTAAGTCATCTTTGTAACTTGAGTGTCCCTATGTAAGTCATCTTTGTAACTTGAGTGCCCTTACGTAAGTCATCTTTGTAACTTGAGTGCCCTTACGTAAGTCATCTTTGTAACTTGAGTGCCCTTATATAAGTCATCTTTGTAACTTGAGTGCCCTTATATAAGTCATCTTTGAAACTTGAGTGCCCTTATATAAGTCATCTTTGTAATTTGAGTGTCCTTACGTAAGTCATCTCTGTAACTTGAGTGCCCTTATGTAAGTCATCTTTGTAATTTGAGTGCCCTTACGTAAGTCATCTTTGTAACTTGAGTGTCCTTATGTAAGTCATCCTTGTAACTTGAGTGCCCTTATGTAAGTCATCTTTGTAACTTGAGTGCCCTTATGTAAGTCATCTTTGTAATTTGAGTGCCCTTATGTAAGTCATCTTTGTAATTTGAGTGCCCTTATGTAAGTCATCTTTGTAACTTGAGTGTCCTTATGTAAGTCATCTTTGTAACTTGAGTGCCCTTATGTAAGTCATCTTTGTAATTTGAGTGCCCTTATGTAAGTCATCTTTGTAACTTGAGTGTCCTTATGTAAGTCATCTTTGTAACTTGAGTGCCCTTATGTAAGTCATCTTTGTAACTTGAGTGCCCTTATGTAAGTCATCTTTGTAACTTGAGTGCCCTTATGTAAGTCATCTTTGTAACTTAAGTGCCCTTACGTAAGTCATCTTTGTAACTTGAGTGCCCTTACATAAGTCATCTTTGTAACTTGAGTGTCCTTATGTAAGTCATCTTTGTAATTTGAGTGCCCTTATGTAAGTCATCTTTGTAACTTGAGTGTCCTTACGTAAGTCATCTTTGTAACTTGAGTGCCCTTACGTAAGTCATCTTTGTAACTTGAGTGTCCTTACGTAAGTCATCTTTGTAACTTGAGTGCCCTTACGTAAGTTCCCTTTGTAACTTGAGTGTCCTTATGTAAGTCATCTTTGTAATTTGAGTGCCCTTACGTAAGTCATCTTTGTAACTTGAGTGCCCTTACGTAAGTCATCTTTGTAACTTGAGTGCCCTTATGTAAGTCATCTTTGTAACTTGAGTGCCCTTACATAAGTAATCTTTGTAACTTGAGTGTCCTTATATAAGTCATCTTTGTAACTTGAGTGCCCTTATATAAGTCATCTTTGTAACTTGAGTGTCCTTATGTAAGTCATCTTTGTAATTTGAGTGCCCTTACGTAAGTCATCTTTGTAACTTGAGTGCCCTTACTTAAGTCATCTTTGTAACTTGAGTGTCCTTACGTAAGTCATCTTTGTAACTTGAGTGTCCTTATGTAAGTCATCTTTGTAATTTGAGTGCCCTTACGTAAGTCATCTTTGTAACTTGAGTGCCCTTACGTAAGTCATCGTTGTAACTTGAGTGTCCTTATGTAAGTCATCTTTGTAACTTGAGTGCCCTTATATAAGTCATCTTTGTAACTTGAGTGCCCTAATGTAAGTCATCTTTGTAACTTGAGTGCCCTTACATAAGTCATCTTTGTAACTTGAGTGCCCTTATATAAGTCATCTTTGTAACTTGAGTGCCCTTATGTAAGTCATCTTTGTAACTTGAGTACCCTTCTGTAAGTCATCTTTGTAACTTGAGTGCCCTTATGTAAGTCATCTTTGTAACTTGAGTGCCCTTATGTAAGTCATCTTTGTAACTTGAGTGCCCTTATATAAGTCATCTTTGTAACTTGAGTGCCCTTATGTAAGTCATCTTTGTAACTTGAGTGTCCTTATGTCAGTCATCTTTGTAACTTGAGTGTCCTTATGTAAGTCATCTTTGTAATTTGAGTGTCCTTACGTAAGTCATCTTTGTAACTTGAGTGCCCTTATATAAGTCATCTTTGTAACTTGAGTGTCCTTACGTAAGTCATCTTTGTAACTTGAGTGTCCTTACGTAAGTCATCTTTGTAACTTGAGTGTCCTTATATTAGTCATCTTTGAAACTTGAGTGCCCTTACGTAAGTCATCTTTGTAACTTGAGTGCCCTTATGTAAGTCATCTTTGTAATTTGAGTGCCCTTACGTAAGTCATCTTTGTAACTTGAGTGTCCTTACGTAAGTCATCTTTGTAATTTGAGTGCCCTTATGTAAGTCATCTTTGTAACTTGAGTGTCCTTAAGTAAGTCATCTTTGTAACTTGAGTGCCCTTACGTAAGTCATCTTTGTAACTTGAGTGCCCTTATATAAGTCATCTTTGTAACTTGAGTGCCCTTATATAAGTCATCTTTGTAACTTGAGTGCCCTTATATAAGTCATATTTGTAACTTGAGTGTCCTTATATAAGTCATCTTTGTAACTTGAGTGCCCTTATATAAGTCATCTTTGTAATTTGAGTACCCTTACGTAAGTCATCTTTGTAACTTGAGTGCCCTTATATAAGTCATCTTTTAACTTGAGTGCCCTTATGTAAGTCATCTTTGTAACTTGAGTGCCCTTACGTAAGTCATCTTTGTAACTTGAGTGCCCTTATATAAGTCATCTTTGTAACTTGGGTGTCCTTATGTAAGTCATCTTTGTAACTTGAGTGCCCTTACGTAAGTCATCTTTGTAACTTGAGTGCCCTTATGTAAGTCATCTTTGTAACTTGAGTGCCCTTATGTAAGTCATCTTTGTAACTTAAGTGCCCTTACGTAAGTCATCTTTGTAACTTGAGTGCCCTTACATAAGTCATCTTTGTAACTTGAGTGTCCTTATGTAAGTCATCTTTGTAATTTGAGTGCCCTTATGTAAGTCATCTTTGTAACTTGAGTGTCCTTACGTAAGTCATCTTTGTAACTTGAGTGCCCTTACGTAAGTCATCTTTGTAACTTGAGTGTCCTTACGTAAGTCATCTTTGTAACTTGAGTGCCCTTACGTAAGTTCCCTTTGTAACTTGAGTGTCCTTATGTAAGTCATCTTTGTAATTTGAGTGCCCTTACGTAAGTCATCTTTGTAACTTGAGTGCCCTTACGTAAGTCATCTTTGTAACTTGAGTGCCCTTATGTAAGTCATCTTTGTAACTTGAGTGCCCTTACATAAGTAATCTTTGTAACTTGAGTGTCCTTATATAAGTCATCTTTGTAACTTGAGTGCCCTTATATAAGTCATCTTTGTAACTTGAGTGTCCTTATGTAAGTCATCTTTGTAATTTGAGTGCCCTTACGTAAGTCATCTTTGTAACTTGAGTGCCCTTACTTAAGTCATCTTTGTAACTTGAGTGTCCTTACGTAAGTCATCTTTGTAACTTGAGTGTCCTTATGTAAGTCATCTTTGTAATTTGAGTGCCCTTACGTAAGTCATCTTTGTAACTTGAGTGCCCTTACGTAAGTCATCGTTGTAACTTGAGTGTCCTTATGTAAGTCATCTTTGTAACTTGAGTGCCCTTATATAAGTCATCTTTGTAACTTGAGTGCCCTAATGTAAGTCATCTTTGTAACTTGAGTGCCCTTACATAAGTCATCTTTGTAACTTGAGTGCCCTTATATAAGTCATCTTTGTAACTTGAGTGCCCTTATGTAAGTCATCTTTGTAACTTGAGTACCCTTCTGTAAGTCATCTTTGTAACTTGAGTGCCCTTATGTAAGTCATCTTTGTAACTTGAGTGCCCTTATGTAAGTCATCTTTGTAACTTGAGTGCCCTTATATAAGTCATCTTTGTAACTTGAGTGCCCTTATGTAAGTCATCTTTGTAACTTGAGTGTCCTTATGTCAGTCATCTTTGTAACTTGAGTGTCCTTATGTAAGTCATCTTTGTAATTTGAGTGTCCTTACGTAAGTCATCTTTGTAACTTGAGTGCCCTTATATAAGTCATCTTTGTAACTTGAGTGTCCTTACGTAAGTCATCTTTGTAACTTGAGTGTCCTTACGTAAGTCATCTTTGTAACTTGAGTGTCCTTATATTAGTCATCTTTGAAACTTGAGTGCCCTTACGTAAGTCATCTTTGTAACTTGAGTGCCCTTATGTAAGTCATCTTTGTAATTTGAGTGCCCTTACGTAAGTCATCTTTGTAACTTGAGTGTCCTTACGTAAGTCATCTTTGTAATTTGAGTGCCCTTATGTAAGTCATCTTTGTAACTTGAGTGTCCTTAAGTAAGTCATCTTTGTAACTTGAGTGCCCTTACGTAAGTCATCTTTGTAACTTGAGTGCCCTTATATAAGTCATCTTTGTAACTTGAGTGCCCTTATATAAGTCATCTTTGTAACTTGAGTGCCCTTATATAAGTCATATTTGTAACTTGAGTGTCCTTATATAAGTCATCTTTGTAACTTGAGTGCCCTTATATAAGTCATCTTTGTAATTTGAGTACCCTTACGTAAGTCATCTTTGTAACTTGAGTGCCCTTATATAAGTCATCTTTTAACTTGAGTGCCCTTATGTATGTCATCTTTGTAACTTGAGTGCCCTTACGTAAGTCATCTTTGTAACTTGAGTGCCCTTATATAAGTCATCTTTGTAACTTGGGTGTCCTTATGTAAGTCATCTTTGTAACTTGAGTGCCCTTACGTAAGTCATCTTTGTAACTTGAGTGCCCTTATGTAAGTCATCTTTGTAACTTGAGTGTCCTTATGTAAGTCATCTTTGTAACTTGAGTGCCCTTAAGTAAGTCATCTTTGTAACTTGAGTGTCCTTATGTAAGTCATCTTTGTAACTTGAGTGTCCTCACGTAAGTCATCTTTGTAACTTGAGTGCCCTTATATAAGTCATCTTTGTAATTTGAGTGTCCTTATGTAAGTCATCTTTGTAACTTGAGTGCCCTTATGTAAGTCATCTTTGTAACTTGAGTGTCCTTATGTAAGTCATCTTTGTAACTTGAGTGCCCTTATATAAGTCATCTTTGTAACTTGAGTGCCCTTATGTAAGTCATCTTTGTAACTTGAGTGTCCTTATGTAAGTCATCTTTGTAACTTGAGTGTCCTTACGTAAGTCATCTTTGTAACTTGAGTGCCCTTACGTAAGTCATCTTTGTAACTTGAGTGCCCTTACGTAAGTCATCTTTGTAACTTGAGTGTCCTTATGTAAGTCATCTTTGTAACTTGAGTGTCCTTATGTAAGTCATCTTTGTAACTTGAGTGCCCTTATATAAGTCATCTTTGTAACTTGAGTGCCCTTATGTAAGTCATCTTTGTAACTTGAGTGTCCTTATGTAAGTCATCTTTGTAACTTGAGTGTCCTTATGTAAGTCATCTTTGTAACTTGAGTGCCCTTATATAAGTCATCTTAGTAACTTGAGTGGTGCCCTTATGTAAGTCATCTTTGTAACTTGAGTGTCCTTACGTAAGTCATCTTTGTAATTTGAGTGCCCCTATATAAGTCATCTTTGTAACTTGAGTGCCCTTATGTAAGTCATCTTTGTAACTTGAGTGCCCTTATATAAGTCATCTTTGTAACTTGAGTGTCCTTACGTAAGTCATCTTTGTAACTTGAGTGCCCTTACGTAAGTCATCTTTGTAACTTGAGTGCCCTTATGTAAGTCATCCTTGTAACTTGAGTGCCCTTATATAAGTCATCTTTGTAACTTGAGTGCCCTTATATAAGTCATCTTTGTAACTTGAGTGCCCTTATGCAAGTCATCTTTGTAACTTGAGTGCCCTTATGTAAGTCATCTTTGTAACTTGAGTGCCCTTGTATAAGTCATCTTTGTAACTTGAGTGCCCTTATATAAGTCATCTTTGTAACTTGAGTGTCCTTATATAAGTCATCTTTGTAACTTGAGTGCCCTTATGTAAGTCATCTTTGTAACTTGAGTGCCCTTATGTAAGTCATCTTTGTAACTTGAGTGTCCTTACGTAAGTCATCTTTGTAATTTGAGTGCCCTTACGTAAGTCATCTTTGTAACTTGAGTGCCCTTATGTAAGTCATCTTTGTAACTTGAGTGTCCTTACGTAAGTCATCTTTGTAATTTGAGTGCCCTTACGTAAGTCATCTTTGTAACTTGAGTGCCCTTATGTAAGTCATCCTTGTAACTTGAGTATCCTTATATAAGTCATCTTTGTAACTTCAGTGCCCTTATGTAAGTCATCTTTGTAACTTGAGTGCCCATACGTAAGTCATCTTTGTAACTTGAGTGCCCTTATATAAGTCATCTTTGTAACTTGAGTGCCCTTATATAAGTCATCTTTGTAACTTGAGTGCCCTTATGTAAGTCATCTTTGTAACTTGAGTGCCCTTACGTAAGTCATCTTTGTAACTTGAGTGCCCTTATGTAAGTCATCTTGGTAACTTGAGTACCCGTATGTAAGTCATCTTTGTAACTTGAGCGCCCTTACGTAAGTCATCTTTGTAACTTGAGTGTCCTCACGTAAGTCATCTTTGTAACTTGAGTGTCCCTATGTATGTCATCTTTGTAACTTGAGTGCCCTTACGTAAGTCATCTTTGTAACTTGAGTGCCCTTACGTAAGTCATCTTTGTAACTTGAGTGCCCTTATATAAGTCATCTTTGTAACTTGAGTGCCCTTATATAAGTCATCTTTGTAACTTGAGTGCCCTTATATAAGTCATCTTTGTAATTTGAGTGTCCTTACGTAAGTCATCTCTGTAACTTGAGTGCCCTTATGTAAGTCATCTTTGTAATTTGAGTGCCCTTACGTAAGTCATCTTTGTAACTTGAGTGTCCTTATGTAAGTCATCCTTGTTACTTGAGTGCCCTTATGTAAGTCATCTTTGTAACTTGAGTGCCCTTATGTAAGTCATCTTTGTAATTTGAGTGCCCTTATGTAAGTCATCTTTGTAATTTGAGTGCCCTTATGTAAGTCATCTTTGTAACTTGAGTGTCCTTATGTAAGTCATCTTTGTAACTTGCGTGCCCTTATGTAAGTCATCTTTGTAATTTGAGTGCCCTTATGTAAGTCATCTTTGTAACTTGAGTGTCCTTATGTAAATCATCTTTGTAACTTGAGTGCCCTTACGTAAGTCATCTTTGTAACTTGAGTGCCCTTATGTAAGTCATCTTTGTAACTTGAGTGCCCTTATGTAAGTCATCTTTGTAACTTAAGTGCCCTTACGTAAGTCATCTTTGTAACTTGAGTGCCCTTACATAAGTCATCTTTGTAACTTGAGTGTCCTTATGTAAGTCATCTTTGTAATTTGAGTGCCCTTATGTAAGTCATCTTTGTAACTTGAGTGTCCTTACGTAAGTCATCTTTGTAACTTGAGTGCCCTTACGTAAGTCATCTTTGTAACTTGAGTGTCCTTACGTAAGTCATCTTTGTAACTTGAGTGCCCTTACGTAAGTTCCCTTTGTAACTTGAGTGTCCTTATGTAAGTCATCTTTGTAATTTGAGTGCCCTTACGTAAGTCATCTTTGTAACTTGAGTGCCCTTACGTAAGTCATCTTTGTAACTTGAGTGCCCTTATGTAAGTCATCTTTGTAACTTGAGTGTCCTTATGTAAGTCATCTTTGTAATTTGAGTGCCCTTACGTAAGTCATCTTTGTAACTTGAGTGCCCTTACGTAAGTCATCTTTGTAACTTGAGTGTCCTTACGTAAGTCATCTTTGTAACTTGAGTGTCCTTATGTAAGTCATCTTTGTAATTTGAGTGCCCTTACGTAAGTCATCTTTGTAACTTGAGTGCCCTTACGTAAGTCATCGTTGTAACTTGAGTGTCCTTATGTAAGTCATCTTTGTAACTTGAGTGCCCTTATATAAGTCATCTTTGTAACTTGAGTGCCCTAATGTAAGTCATCTTTGTAACTTGAGTGCCCTTACATAAGTCATCTTTGTAACTTGAGTGCCCTTATATAAGTCATCTTTGTAACTTGAGTGCCCTTATGTAAGTCATCTTTGTAACTTGAGTACCCTTATGTAAGTCATCTTTGTAACTTGAGTGCCCTTATGTAAGTCATCTTTGTAACTTGAGTGCCCTTATGTAAGTCATCTTTGTAACTTGAGTGCCCTTATATAAGTCATCTTTGTAACTTGAGTGCCCTTATGTAAGTCATCTTTGTAACTTGAGTGTCCTTATGTCAGTCATCTTTGTAACTTGAGTGTCCTTATGTAAGTCATCTTTGTAATTTGAGTGTCCTTATGTAAGTCATCTTTGTAACTTGAGTGCCCTTATATAAGTCATCTTTGTAACTTGAGTGTCCTTACGTAAGTCATCTTTGTAACTTGAGTGTCCTTACGTAAGTCATCTTTGTAACTTGAGTGTCCTTATATAAGTCATCTTTGAAACTTGAGTGCCCTTACGTAAGTCATCTTTGTAACTTGAGTGCCCTTATGTAAGTCATCTTTGTAATTTGAGTGCCCTTACGTAAGTCATCTTTGTAACTTGAGTGTCCTTACGTAAGTCATCTTTGTAATTTGAGTGCCCTTATGTAAGTCATCTTTGTAACTTGAGTGTCCTTAAGTAAGTCATCTTTGTAACTTGAGTGCCCTTACGTAAGTCATCTTTGTAACTTGAGTGCCCTTATATAAGTCATCTTTGTAACTTGAGTGCCCTTATATAAGTCATCTTTGTAACTTGAGTGCCCTTATATAAGTCATATTTGTAACTTGAGTGTCCTTATATAAGTCATCTTTGTAACTTGAGTGCCCTTATATAAGTCATCTTTGTAATTTGAGTACCCTTACGTAAGTCCTCTTTGTAACTTGAGTGCCCTTATATAAGTCATCTTTTAACTTGAGTGCCCTTATGTAAGTCATCTTTGTAACTTGAGTGCCCTTACGTAAGTCATCTTTGTAACTTGAGTGCCCTTATATAAGTCATCTTTGTAACTTGGGTGTCCTTATGTAAGTCATCTTTGTAACTTGAGTGCCCTTACGTAAGTCATCTTTGTAACTTGAGTGCCCTTATGTAAGTCATCTTTGTAACTTGAGTGTCCTTATGTAAGTCATCTTTGTAACTTGAGTGCCCTTAAGTAAGTCATCTTTGTAACTTGAGTGTCCTTATGTAAGTCATCTTTGTAACTTGAGTGTCCTCACGTAAGTCATCTTTGTAACTTGAGTGCCCTTATATAAGTCATCTTTGTAATTTGAGTGTCCTTATGTAAGTCATCTTTGTAACTTGAGTGCCCTTATGTAAGTCATCTTTGTAACTTGAGTGTCCTTATGTAAGTCATCTTTGTAACTTGAGTGCCCTTATATAAGTCATCTTTGTAACTTGAGTGCCCTTATGTTAGTCATCTTTGTAACTTGAGTGTCCTTATGTAAGTCATCTTTGTAACTTGAGTGCCCTTATGTAAGTCATCTTTGTAACTTGAGTGTCCTTATATAAGTCATCTTTGTAACTTGAGTGCCCTTATATAAGTCATCTTTGTAATTTGAGTGTCCTTATATAAGTCATCTTTGTAACTTGAGTGCCCTTACGTAAGTCATCTTTGTAACTTGAGTGTCCTTATGTAAGTCATCTTTGTAACTTGAGTGTCCTTATGTACGTCATCTTTGTAACTTGAGTGTCCTTATGTAAGTCATCTTTGTAACTTGAGTGTCCTTATGTAAGTCATCTTTGTAACTTGAGTGTCCTCACGTAAGTCATCTTTGTAACTTGAGTGTCCTCACGTAAGTCATCTTTGTAACTTGAGTGTCCTTATGTAAGTCATCTTTGTAACTTGAGTGCCCTTACGTAAGTCATCTTTGTAACTTGAGTGTCCTTATGTAAGTCATCTTTGTAACTTGAGTGTCCTTATGTAAGTCATCTTTGTAACTTGAGTGTCCTTATGTAAGTCATCTTTGTAACTTGAGTGTCCTTATGTTAGTCATCTTTGTAACTTGAGTGCCCTTATGTAAGTCATCTTTGTAATTTGAGTGTCCTTATGTAATTCATCTTTGTAACTTGAGTGCCCTTATGTAAGTCATCTTTGTAACTTGAGTGCCCTTACGTAAGTCATCTTTGTAACTTGAGTGCCCTTACATAAGTCATCTTTGTAACTTGAGTGTCCTTATGTAAGTCATCTTTGTAATTTGAGTGCCCTTATGTAAGTCATCTTTGTAACTTGAGTGTCCTTACGTAAGTCATCTTTGTAACTTGAGTGCCCTTACGTAAGTCATCTTTGTAACTTGAGTGTCCTTACGTAAGTCATCCTTGTAACTTGAGTGCCCTTACGTAAGTCATCTTTGTAACTTGAGTGTCCTTATGTAAGTCATCTTTGTAATTTGAGTGCCCTTACGTAAGTCATCTTTGTAACTTGAGTGTCCTTACGTAAGTCATCTTTGTAATTTGAGTGCCCTTATGTAAGTCATCTTTGTAACTTGAGTGTCCTTAAGTAAGTCATCTTTGTAACTTGAGTGCCCTTACGTAAGTCATCTTTGTAACTTGAGTGCCCTTATATAAGTCATCTTTGTAACTTGAGTGCCCTTATATAAGTCATCTTTGTAACTTGAGTGCCCTTATATAAGTCATATTTGTAACTTGAGTGTCCTTATATAAGTCATCTTTGTAACTTGAGTGCCCTTATATAAGTCATCTTTGTAATTTGAGTACCCTTACGTAAGTCATCTTTGTAACTTGAGTGCCCTTATATAAGTCATCTTTTAACTTGAGTGCCCTTATGTAAGTCATCTTTGTAACTTGAGTGCCCTTACGTAAGTCATCTTTGTAACTTGAGTGCCCTTATATAAGTCATCTTTGTAACTTGGGTGTCCTTATGTAAGTCATCTTTGTAACTTGAGTGCCCTTACGTAAGTCATCTTTGTAACTTGAGTGCCCTTATGTAAGTCATCTTTGTAACTTGAGTGTCCTTATGTAAGTCATCTTTGTAACTTGAGTGCCCTTAAGTAAGTCATCTTTGTAACTTGAGTGTCCTTATGTAAGTCATCTTTGTAACTTGAGTGTCCTCACGTAAGTCATCTTTGTAACTTGAGTGCCCTTATATAAGTCATCTTTGTAATTTGAGTGTCCTTATGTAAGTCATCTTTGTAACTTGAGTGCCCTTATGTAAGTCATCTTTGTAACTTGAGTGTCCTTATGTAAGTCATCTTTGTAACTTGAGTGCCCTTATATAAGTCATCTTTGTAACTTGAGTGCCCTTATGTTAGTCATCTTTGTAACTTGAGTGTCCTTATGTAAGTCATCTTTGTAACTTGAGTGCCCTTATGTAAGTCATCTTTGTAACTTGAGTGTCCTTATATAAGTCATCTTTGTAACTTGAGTGCCCTTATATAAGTCATCTTTGTAATTTGAGTGTCCTTATATAAGTCATCTTTGTAACTTGAGTGCCCTTACGTAAGTCATCTTTGTAACTTGAGTGTCCTTATGTAAGTCATCTTTGTAACTTGAGTGTCCTTATGTAAGTCATCTTTGTAACTTGAGTGTCCTTATGTAAGTCATCTTTGTAACTTGAGTGTCCTTACGTAAGTCATCTTTGTAACTTGAGTGTCCTCACGTAAGTCATCTTTGTAACTTGAGTGTCCTCACGTAAGTCATCTTTGTAACTTGAGTGTCCTTATGTAAGTCATCTTTGTAACTTGAGTGCCCTTACGTAAGTCATCTTTGTAACTTGAGTGTCCTTATGTAAGTCATCTTTGTAACTTGAGTGTCCTTATGTAAGTCATCTTTGTAACTTGAGTGTCCTTATGTAAGTCATCTTTGTAACTTGAGTGTCCTTATGTTAGTCATCTTTGTAACTTGAGTGCCCTTATGTAAGTCATCTTTGTAATTTGAGTGTCCTTATGTAATTCATCTTTGTAACTTGAGTGCCCTTATGTAAGTCATCTTTGTAACTTGAGTGCCCTTACGTAAGTCATCTTTGTAACTTGAGTGCCCTTACATAAGTCATCTTTGTAACTTGAGTGTCCTTATGTAAGTCATCTTTGTAATTTGAGTGCCCTTATGTAAGTCATCTTTGTAACTTGAGTGTCCTTACGTAAGTCATCTTTGTAACTTGAGTGCCCTTACGTAAGTCATCTTTGTAACTTGAGTGTCCTTACGTAAGTCATCCTTGTAACTTGAGTGCCCTTACGTAAGTCATCTTTGTAACTTGAGTGTCCTTATGTAAGTCATCTTTGTAATTTGAGTGCCCTTACGTAAGTCATCTTTGTAACTTGAGTGCCCTTACGTAAGTCATCTTTGTAACTTGAGTGCCCTTATGTAATTCATCTTTGTAACTTGAGTGTCCTTATGTAAGTCATCTTTGTAATTTGAGTGCCCTTACGTAAGTCATCTTTGTAACTTGAGTGCCCTTATGTAAGTCATCGTTGTAACTTGAGTGTCCTTATGTAAGTCATCTTTGTAACTTGAGTGCCCTTATATAAGTCATCTTTGTAACTTGAGTGCCCTTATGTAAGTCATCTTTGTAACTTGAGTGCCCTTACATAAGTCATCTTTTAACTTGAGTGCCCTTATATAAGTCATCTTTGTAACTTGAGTGCCCTTATGTAAGTCATCTTTGTAACTTGAGTACCCTTATGTAAGTCAGCTTTGTAACTTGAGTGCCCTTATGTAAGTCAGCTTTGCAACTTGAGTGCCCTTATGTAAGTCATCTTTGTAACTTGAGTGCCCTTATATAAGTCATCTTTGTAACTTGAGTGCCCTTATGTAAGTCATCTTTGTAACTTGAGTGTCCTTATGTCAGTCATCTTTGTAACTTGAGTGTCCTTATGTAAGTCATCTTTGTAATTTGAGTGTCCTTACGTAAGTCATCTTTGTAACTTGAGTGACCTTATATAAGTCATCTTTGTAACTTCAGTGTCCTTACGTAAGTCATCTTTGTAACTTGAGTGTCCTTACGTAAGTCATCTTTGTAACTTGAGTGTCCTTATATAAGTCATCTTTGTAACTTGAGTGCCCTTACGTAAGTCATCTTTGTAACTTGAGTGCCCTTATGTAAGTCATCTTTGTAATTTGAGTGCCCTTACGTAAGTCATCTTTGTAACTTGAGTGTCCTTACGTAAGTCATCTTTGTAATTTGAGTGCCCTTATGTAAGTCATCTTTGTAACTTGAGTGTCCTTAAGTAAGTCATCTTTGTAACTTGAGTGCCCTTACGTAAGTCATCTTTGTAACTTGAGTGCCCTTATATAAGTCATCTTTGTAACTTGAGTGCCCTTATATAAGTCATCTTTGTAACTTGAGTGCCCTTATATAAGTCATATTTGTAACTTGAGTGTCCTTATATAAGTCATCTTTGTAACTTGAGTGCCCTTATATAAGTCATCTTTGTAATTTGAGTACCCTTACGTAAGTCATCTTTGTAACTTGAGTGCCCTTATATAAGTCATCTTTGTAACTTGAGTGCCCTTATATAAGTCATCTTTGTAACTTGAGTGCCCTTACATAAGTCATCTTTGTTACTTGAGTGCCTATACATAAGTCATCTTTGTAACTTGAGTGCCCTTATGTAAGTCATCTTTGTAACTTGAGTGCCCTTATGTAAGTCATCTTTGTAACTTGAGTGCCCTTACATAAGTCATCTTTGTAACTTGAGTGCCCTTACGTAAGTCATCTTTGTAACTTGAATGTCCTTACGTAAGTCATCTTTGTAAACTTGAGTGTCCTTATGTAAGTCATCTTTGTAACTTGAGTGCCCTTATGTAAGTCATCTTTGTAACTTGAGTGTCCTTATGTAAGTCATCTTTGTAACTTGAGTGCCCTTAAGTAAGTCATCTTTGTAACTTGAGTGTCCTTATGTAAGTCATCTTTGCAACTTGAGTGTCCTTATATAAGTCATCTTTGTAACTTGAGTGCCCTTACGTAAGGCATCTTTGTAACTTGAGTGTCCTTATGTAAGTCATCTTTGTAACTTGAGTGCCCTTATGTAAGTCATCTTTGTAACTTGAGTGCCCTTACGTAAGTCATCTTTGTAACTTGAGTGTCCTTATGTAAGTCATCTTTGTAACTTGAGTGCCCTTATGTAAGTCATCTTTGTAACTTGAGTGTCCTTATGTAAGTCATCTTTGTAACTTGAGTGTCCTTATGTAAGTCATCTTTGTAACTTGAGTGCCCTTATGTAAGTCATCTTTGTAACTTGAGTGTCCTTATATAAGTCATCTTTGTAACTTGCGTGTCCTTATGTAAGTCATCTTTGTAACTTGAGTGTCCTTATGTAAGTCATCTTTGTAACTTGAGTGTCCTTATGTAAGTCATCTTTGTAACTTGAGTGTCCTTATGTAAGTCATCTTTGTAACTTGAGTGTCCTTATGTAAGTCATCTTTGTAACTTGAGTGTCCTTATGTAAGTCATCTTTGTAACTTGAGTGCCCTTATATGAGTCATCTTTGTAACTTGAGTGTCCTTATGTAAGTCATCTTTGTAACTTGAGTGTCCTTATGTAAGTCATCTTTGTAACTTGAGTGTCCTTATGTAAGTCATCTTTGTAACTTGAGTGTCCTTATGTAAGTCATCTTTGTAACTTGAGTGTCCTTATGTAAGTCATCTTTGTAACTTGAGTGTCCTTATGTAAGTCATCTTTGTAACTTGAGTGCCCTTATATAAGTCATCTTTGTAACTTGAGAGTCCTTATGTAAGTCATCTTTGTAACTTGAGTGTCCTTATGTAAGTCATCTTTGTAACTTGAGTGTCCTTATGTAAGTCATCTTTGTAACTTGAGTGTCCTTATGTAAGTCATCTTTGTAACTTGAATGTCCTTATGTAAGTCATCTTTGTAACTTGAGTGTCCTTACGTAAGTCTTCTTTGTAACTTGAGTGCCCTTATATAAGTCATCTTTGTAACTTGAGTGCCCTTACATAAGTCATCTTTGTAACTTGAGTGCCCTTACATAAGTCATCTTTGTAACTTGAGTGCCCTTATGTAAGCATCTTTGTAACTTGAGTGCCCTTACATAAGTCATCTTTGTAACTTGAGTGCCCTTATATAAGTCATCTTTGTAACTTGAGTGCCCTTACATAAGTCATCTTTGTAACTTGAGTGCCCTTATATAAGTCATCTTTGTAACTTGAGTGCCCTTACATAACTCATCTTTGTAACTTGAGTACCCTTATGTAAGTCATCTTTGTAACTTGAGTGTCCTTATGTAAGTCATCTTTGTAACTTGAGTGTCCTTATGCAAGTCATCTTTGTAACTTGAGTGCCCTTACGTAAGTCATCTTTGTAACTTGAGTGTCCTTATGTAAGTCATCTTTGTAACTTGAGTGTCCTTATATAAGTCATCTTTGTAACTTGAGTGCCCTTACATAAGTCATCTTTGTAACTTGAGTGTCCTTATGTAAGTCATCTTTGTAACTTGAGTGCCCTTATGTAAGTCATCTTTGTAACTTGAGTGCCCTTATGTAAGTCATCTTTGTAACTTGAGTGTCCTTATGTAAGTCATCTTTGTAACTTGAGTGCCGTTATGTAAGTCATCTTTGTAACTTGAGTGCCCTTATATAAGTCATCTTTGTAACTTGAGTGCCCTTACGTAAGTCATCTTTGTAACTTGAGTTCCCTTATATAAGTCATCTTTGTAACTTGAGTACCCTTATGTAAGTCATCTTTGTAACTTGAGTGTCCTTATATAAGTCATATTTGTAACTTGAGTGCCCTTATGTAAGTCATCTTTGTAACTTGAGTGTCCTTATGTAAGTCATCTTTGTAACTTGAGTGCCGTTATGTAAGTCATCTTTGTAACTTGAGTACCCTTATGTAAGTCATCTTTGTAACTTGAGTGTCCTTATGTAAGTCATCTTTGTAACTTGAGTGCCCTTATATAAGTCATCTTTGTAACTTGAGTGCCCTTATGTAAGTCATCTTTGTAACTTGAGTGTCCTTATGTAAGTCATCTTTGTAACTTGAGTGCCCTTACATAAGTCATCTTTGTAACTTGAGTGCCCTTATGTAAGTCATCTTTGTAACTTGAGTGCCCTTACATAAGTCATCTTTGTAACTTGAGTGCCCTTACATAAGTCATCTTTGTAACTTGAGTGCCCTTACGTAAGTCATCTTTGTAACTTGAGTGTCCTTATATAAGTCATCTTTGTAACTTGAGTGCCCTTACATAAGTCATCTTTGTAACTTGAGTGCCCTTATATAAGTCATCTTTGTAACTTGAGTGCCCTTACATAAGTCATCTTTGTAACTTGAGTACCCTGATGTAAGTCATCTTTGTAACTTGAGTGTCCTTATGTAAGTCATCTTTGTAACTTGAGTGTCCTTTTGTAAGTCATCTTTGTAACTTGAGTGCCCTTACGTAAGTCATCTTTGTAACTTGAGTGTCCTTATGTAAGTCATCTTTGTAACTTGAGTGTCCTTATATAAGTCATCTTTGTAACTTGAGTACCCTTACATAAGTCATCTTTGTAACTTGAGTGCCCTTATGTAAGTCATCTTTGTAACTTGAGTGTCCTTATGTAAGTCATCTTTGTAACTTGAGTGCCGTTATGTAAGTCATCTTTGTAACTTGAGTGCCCTTATATAAGTCATCTTTGTAACTTGAGTGCCCTTACGTAAGTCATCTTTGTAACTTGAGTGCCCTTATATAAGTCATCTTTGTAACTTGAGTGTCCTTATGTAAGTCATCTTTGTAACTTGAGTGCCCTTATGTAAGTCATCTTTGTAACTTGAGTGCCCTTATGTAAGTCATCTTTGTAACTTGAGTGTCCTTATGTAAGTCATCTTTGTAACTTGAGTGCCGTTATGTAAGTCATCTTTGTAACTTGAGTGCCCTTTTGTAAGTCATCTTTGTAACTTGAGTGCCCTTACATAAGTCATCTTTGTAACTTGAGTGCCCTTACATAAGTCATCTTTGTAACTTGAGTGCCCTTACATAAGTCATCTTTGTAACTTGAGTGCCCTTACGTAAGTCATCTTTGTAACTTGAGTGCCCTTATATAAGTCATCTTTGTAACTTGAGTGTCCTTATGTAAGTCATCTTTGTAACTTGAGTGCCCTTACATAAGTCATCTTTGTAACTTGAGTGCCCTTATGTAAGTCATCTTTGTAACTTGAGTGTCCTTATGTAAGTCATCTTTGTAACTTGAGTGCCGTTATGTAAGTCATCTTTGTAACTTGAGTGCCCTTTTGTAAGTCATCTTTGTAACTTGAGTGCCCTTACATAAGTCATCTTTGTAACTTGAGTGCCCTTATATAAGTCATCTTTGTAACTTGAGTGTCCTTATGTAAGTCATCTTTGTAACTTGAGTGCCCTTACGTAAGTCATCTTTGTATCTTGAGTGTCCTTATATAAGTCATCTTTGTAACTTGAGTGTCCTTATATAAGTCATCTTTGTAACTTGAGTGTCCTTATATAAGTCATCGTTGTAACTTGAGTGTCCTTATGTAAGTCATCTTTGTAACTTGAGTGCCCTTATATAAGTCATCTTTGTAACTTGAGTGCCCTTATGTAAGTCATCTTTGTAACTTGAGTGCCCTTTTGTAAGTCATCTTTGTAACTTGAGTGCCCTTACATAAGTCATCTTTGTAACTTGAGTGTCCTTATGTAAGTCATCTTTGTAACTTGAGTGTCCTTATGTAAGTCATCTTTGTAAGTTGAGTGTCCTTATATAAGTCATCTTTGTAACTTGAGTGCCCTTATATAAGTCATCTTTGTAACTTGAGTGTCCTTATATAAGTCATCTTTGTAACTTGAGTGCCCTTATGTAAGTCATCTTTGTAACTTGAGTGCCCTTATATAAGTCATCTTTGTAACTTGAGTGCCCTTATGTAAGTCATCTTTGTAACTTGAGTGCCCTTTTGTAAGTCATCTTTGTAACTTGAGTGCCCTTACATAAGTCATCTTTGTATCTTGAGTGCCCTTATGTAAGTCATCTTTGTAACTTGAGTGTCCTTATGTAAGTCATCTTTGTAACTTGAGTGCCCTTACGTAAGTCATCTTTGTAACTTGAGTGCCCTTATGTAAGTCATCTTTGTAACTTGAGTGTCCTTACATAAGTCATCTTTGTAACTTGAGTGTCCTTATATAAGTCATCTTTGTAACTTGAGTGCCCTTATATAAGTCATCTTTGTAACTTGAGTGCCCTTACGTAAGTCATCTTTGTAACTTGAGTGTCCTTATATAAGTCATCTTTGTAACTTGAGTGTCCTTACGTAAGTCATCTTTGTAACTTGAGTGTCCTTTTGTAAGTCATCTTTGTAACTTGAGTGTCCTTATGTAAGTCATCTTTGTAACTTGAGTGTCCTTATATAAGTCATCTTTGTAACTTGAGTGCCCTTACGTAAGTCATCTTTGTAACTTGAGTGTCCTTATATAAGTCATCTTTGTAACTTGAGTGTCCTTACGTAAGTCATCTTTGTAACTTGAGTGCCCTTATGTAAGTCATCTTTGTAACTTGAGTGCCCTTATATAAGTCATCTTTGTAACTTGAGTGCCCTTATGTAAGTCATCTTTGTAACTTGAGTGTCCTTACATAAGTCATCTTTGTAACTTGAGTGTCCTTATATAAGTCATAAAATTAGAATCGTTCATATATACGAAATTTCGAACTCTGTAAATAGCAAAAATAACATACATACTCAGAAATATTGGTAACACATCCATAATGTTGACATTTTATGTTATTAATGATTAATGTACCATTTGAAAAATCCAGAGCAAATTAATTTTACCTGGAGTCGTTTGTTATCACAAATGTTAAATGCGCAGAGTTATCCTAACAGTCGACAAAACGGACCAATTTATAATTTCGAAACATAGTGTAACTGATATTCCGTAAACCATAAAATGAAATAAAAATAATAGCGGACATTACACTCGAAGTACACGTATACATATCAACCTAAGTTCCATTCTGATATGGGACAAGTTTGATGAACAGTACAGTCGCCGTGGACTGGCCACTTTACTCAGGTGGGCAATATTTACGGACGCAATAATAATCGATTCCAAACACCAATTATAGGAATGATCAACAAAAATTTAATTAATGAAGCATCGGATAAAACCCGGCCTGGTGAAACCCGGTGCTTCATTAATTAAACTTTTGCTGATGATGATATTTTTTTACCAGGTAAACGCATGCGTGGACATTCTTTTTTTAAACGATATTTTTATTTCCTCAATGAAATGGGGTTTGGCGATCAGGCAATGCCTATATTGTCGCCGTACCATACAGAAAATACAATACAATGGTGCAGGTGCAATTGTACATAAAACAGAAATTCATCCACTGAACTAGAAAGAAAGTAACACTATATATCCCGTTATTTCTCTTATATATTTTACCTATCGATGTGGAGCTTTCTTGAATACATTTGAAGTATACAGGTAAAACTAGAAGTCCTGTCACGAACTGTGCGCTTATCTAGGCTTAATTGCGCGTTGGAATTGCGCGCAATTGCTATATCGAATGACACCAAAAGCATGGCAGGTTCTCCTTGTTACCCATAGCAAACACAAGCAAAGTTTCAGCCAATGGACCTCCGGGTTACCCGGAGGTCCATTGGATGAAACTTTGCTTGTGCACAGGCCGTATGTGCAGAATTTGATAGCCTTTCGATCGTCATAACGCGTAGACTAACGCGCAAATCGACGTGCTATTTGTGCGCATTTCAGGACAGGACTTCTAGTTTTAACTGTAGTAGGCCCATAAAAAACCTCCCTCTCTTTACACAACAAAGGTCTTGGCAGGAATCATTTCCACAGGACAATAATTATTCACTCGAATCTCATTGTTTCCCTAATATATTCTTGAACCGCACTGAATATACTGGCGTTTTCCAAGGCAGTTGTCTCCGTATCCCCATATAACATAAGAGTGGTATTAGTGGTGTGGCCCAATTTTGTTAGAAGCGAATTTTTTTGTTCTGCATATAGAGGACGCATTAATAAATAGTGTTCAGTTATGACGTACGAACAGGATCATAAATCAGTGAATTAAGCATGATGCTAAAATAAAGAGTATGATACTCAATTAATATTGTATGATACCCAAATAATATAGTATTATACTGAATTAATTCAGTATCATACTCAAATAATTGAGTATCATACTTAATTATTTATGCAGCATTTATGAAATCATACCAAATAATATAGCATCATACCAAATTATTAGAGTATCATACTAAAAAAACAATTATGACCCTCCCGTACGTGAACCTGATTTCAGTATCATGCTATTTTATTTATGCTGCATTCATGAAATCGTGCACAATAATATAGTATGATTCAAAATTAATTGAGTATCATACTAAAATAATTAAGTATCATACACAAATAATATAGTATGATTCTAAATTAATTGAGTATCATACTAAAATAATTAAGTATCATACACAAATAATATAGTATGATTCTAAATTAATTGAGTATCATACTAAAATAATTAAGTATCATACACAAATAATATAGTATGATTCTAAATTAATTGAGTATCATACTAAAATAATTAAGCATCATACACAAATAATATAGTATGATTCTAAATTAATTGAGTATCATACTAAAATAATTAAGTATCATACACAAATAATATAGTATGATTCTAAATTAATTGAGTATCATACTAAAATAATTAAGTATCATACACAAATAATATAGTATGATGCTAAATTAATTGAGTATCATACTAAAATAATTAAGTATCATACACAAATAATATAGTATGATGCTAAATTAATTGAGTATCATACAGAATTAATTCAGTATCATATACAAATAATATAGTATGATGCTAAATTAATTGAGTATCATACTGAAAACCTGTCAATCAAGACATTCTAACCAATCAGTGGCGCCGATACATACACGCTAGATTTTCTGGCGCCACATTTAAATAACACGATAAGCAAATGGAAGACCGATATAAACATGAATCTGGAAGGTTTTCGTGAAGGCGCTCGCGGTATCGTGTCTACGGTAACCCATACTTTACAGTCCTCGATCAACGAAGCATCTGTTTCAACAGCAAGTATGAGACTGGATGCTTTAGAAAGAAATGTGAACAGAATGGTTGCGAGGTTTCCGGAATGTTCAGCCCTGTTACCAGTATTAACAGAGGCTGTGCAGATTGTTGAAGAAATGAAAAGCTAAGAAAAAATCTTCGAAAACACCACGTTTTGGAAAATTGAAACGATCTCGTCGATCAAAATAAGGCAAGACGCGACACTTTGAAGGGGGTGGTGGTGGGGGAGTGGGTGGTTGGTGGTGGTGTAATATGTGCACTGTTTGAAACAAGGCAATGGGCAAGAACATGGATGTTACGACGGGGGGGGCGGGGGGGGGCGGGGGTGCACACAAAATCCGGACACAGGTTTTGAACGGTTAGAAGTTCCCGCAGGACATGCCAAATTGCTGAAACTTCACCCTGCAAAGTTAGTAGCTGTCATAGTAATTAGTGTCAAACACTCGTTTTAATTTTCCTTCTTCCAGTAAAAATTTATCCTGAAAAAGTTTCCTGACAATTTCGTGCGGTTGAAATTTTGCAACACTTAGAACACTTGAAATATCAGTCGAAAAATTATATCCCAAAGATTGGGGGTGGGTGCGCTTAAAGCAAATTCATCTCCAATCGGTTGGAAATTTTGTCTGGCCCGGGTTGGGAGGGGGGGGGGGGTGGTGTTGTTTAAAAGTTTGAAGATGACAATATTCTCCACCGAAGACCCACTAAACACCCTGTAGCCAAACCCAGACGAAGATTCAACGATGGTTTATTTATTTATTTATTTATTTATTTATTTATTTATTTATTTATTTATTTATTTATTTATTGGTGTTTAAGGTTCTGCACAATGGCTAATCGTTACCATGACAGTTTTACGGCTGGAAGAGATTGACGGAGAGAACCACCGATCAACGACAAGTAACTGTCAACTCTCAAGCAATCAAACTCCACACAAGCAGGATTGGCATTGGTTGAAGACAGATGCACCATCGACGTGCAGTACGCCTTAGTACACAACGCCACCGTGCTCCCATGTGGATAGTGGGGGTGAAATGTTTTGCCCAAGGACACAACGCGGCTGCGGCAGGGCGCAGGTGGGATTCGAATCAAAGATCCCTCGTCTCGCAGACTTCCCCCTCTACCTACTGAGCCACTGCGTCCCCTGATACACTTGTTAAATTAACAATGCATTTGCTGAAAAATAAAACACCGAGGTGTGCAAACAATTCAACTCAGGAATTCTTTTCGAAATCAAAATTAGTAATTTTGAGTGGATTGGTGGTACTCGTAGAGGTGGAAGACTGACTCTCGTGCCATCGCAACTACACGCATAACTGCACACACATGCATATACTTCACTGTCTTTGACGTACCCATTAACTTACAGATATCTCCTTACACATACATACACATACACCCCCTATCCACACACGTGTTCACCCCCCCCCCCCCCCCACACACACACCCATCCTCCGACACACATGCACACTTATATTCTAACGTAGATTTTCTTAGTTTACAATGCGAAACTGCCTCGAACCGATGTGGTATGGTAATAGTAATTCGGAGGTTACGAGTGACGCTTGGTGACGAAAATTTATCGTACTTTTTCGTACAAGTCTGTAATTTACTGAATACTATAAGCCACCTGTTAAGTCAGATTATCACTGTAACATTGGTGACGATAAAATTTATTGCAACTTACACGTTCGGAAATCGCCTATCCCATAAAACTACACCGCAGTCGTAAATTACGCGTGTAGCTAAGTTACAATCCGAAGATAATATTAATCCTATATAACACCACTGGCGATCCGGATACACGTGTACCCGGGTCCAATACTATAAAACTTGGTGCTCTGTAATTGTGAGAAATTTATATTAATTCGCGGTTCTAGCAAAAACAAATACTATGAACCGATCCCCGGAGTAGAATATACAGTTGTTTCCCCGGACCTGTATAGTTCAGACACACCTACAGTGAGCCTGTAAATCGGATACTAGAAACGAATACAGGTATCTGACGCCGGTACATTTCTTCGCAATCGCAGCTGAAAACTTCCATGTGAACCTTTTTCGGGGAATTGTATTTACATGCACGATTTTTGCACTTGCGTAAAGACTCAGATCGAGGACGCGGTCAATCAGTCGTCATAAGTAGTATGTCTCGCTCGTTTGAGGTTTTGGTTGCATGACCCCGGTGCAGGACCTCGGAAGTGACGTCATGTTACGTGACCCAGTGCCGCCATGTTGTGTTGTTATGGTAACCCACGTGAGCAGCCATGTTGTGACGTCATCTCCATAGTGATATGTGGTGTGAGTGCATGCATGCGCAGCGCGTGTTGTAAAGGTGATACGTGTTTCCGTCGTCCATTTTGTATACAGGAGGCCGCCATCTTGGTTTCTATGGTAGCACGTGGTTGCTATGTTACCTAACTTTTCTGCAATAAGACGGGGTATGTTTTGAGGGTATGTTCGATTGTAGAAGAGTAAATCTAATTACCACAAACAACCCAACAATCTCTCCAAATCACCAAAATCCACCCAAAATCACCGAAATTGACTTTATTTGATACGGATTGCCCATTTTATCGGCTTAGTACGTAGTGTTATAGTACCCAGAGGGTACCGGGATGTGTTCGATTGTAGAAGAGTAAATCTAATTACCACAAACAACCCGACAAGTTGTATTGTTTCGAATTTTTTCAGAACCCTATTTAGGACCGCCATTCTTTTGGCTTATAATAGTAGTACGTAGTGCTGTGGTACCGAGGGGTCCCCTGGGTGGTGTGTTCGATTGAAGTAGAGTATTTTTCTGGCTTACAATTCTCCAAGAATTCTCGAAACATTACCCAAATAGACCCGACCACCCTGACTGACCACCCAAATCTCCACCAAACCACCCAAACGGACATCAGAAGCCCCATTTTGGACATATAAAAATAACACCTTATGCTATAGTACCAAGGGGCACAGGGGGTATGTTCTATTGAATAGGAGTACAGGGCCTGATTTTCCCAGAATCCCATTTTAATGCCTATTACATATGTTTCTCTATCACTAACAGTCTATTCAGTCCAAACTATCTCTGGTTCTCTCGTCCAAGTCTTATAGGTATCGCGGAACTAAATATTGAAATTAGAGTGAACCGCCTTAAAATGTTGCATGGTTTAGTGTTGCTGTAGATGGGGGTTTCAAAATGTCGAAATGACGCAATCTCTAAAAATAAACAGCCTTGGGAAAATCCATTGTTTCAATAAAAGTTTGAAACATTCTATTGCCATCTTGCATTATTGTTGAATATTCCTGATAAAAAAGAGGGTGATTTGATGACTTTTGGACCTAAAAAATACAATTCCCGTCGAGCAAATGAGCTTTAGAGTAATTGCTCGATCGAGTGACTCAGCATATAGCTCGAACGACTCGAATCTCATCGAGCAAATGAGCCAACGAGCAATTGCTCGTTCGAGTGACTCCTCGAACGGCTCGACGACTCATTTCAGAATTCAGCTCAATTCGGACGATATCTTGAAACTGCGACACACAGAAATAGATCATTACCCACTAAACAACAGATTATGGTATTTCTACACTTCATGGTTACTACTGGATTCTATCATCTGATTCAAGAGTGTCATGGAACTGGGTGAGATACCGTCTCAGTGTCGCTGCCGATTATTTGCACCAAGTGTGTGTGGTGCTATATAGTACGTGGAGAGGGGATTGTAACTAAATCACCCGCGGAGTGGAGTTGTCACCCAAGCTATAACTTTCAAATTTTGTACATATCGACAAAAAACACAAGCAGTGTTTCAGCTAATGGACCTCCGGGTTTAACCCGGAGGTCCACTGGCTGAAACTTTGCTTGTACTCGTTATGCTTTGCAACAATTTTGCAATTATTGCTTGGGTGGAATATCCACTCTGCGGGTGATTTAGTGATAATACCCTCTCCACGCACTGTATATGGCACCCATACTAGAGTCATCCTTCCGACAGGAGGTGAAGCTAGTTACGTTAACATACACCATGTGCATAGCCTAAATGTGTTGGTAGTATATGGACCCGACCTTAAGGTTTATACACAAAACGACACATGCGTGTGGAAGGGTTAATCGATATGGCACGAGTGCCTGCGGGCTCTCGTTCTATCCTTCCGCGCTGACAAAAGTGTCATATCGATTAACCCACTCACACACGCGTGTCGTTCTGTGTTCACGTCTATAAAGGCACTTACTATAAAGACCCTCAGCAATTCATTTGACAACTTTCAACACAAAGGACACATTTTATCGCCAGCCACATGTGTGAGGGGAACCCTTGTTACTATTTCGTCCCCAGCGTTCCAATGTGTTTCATGTACTTACTGGCACATAGAACACATTGAGACTCACGGAGACGATCTTCAGCTATCGTTAGCGATTCAAATTGTAATTGAGTTGCACGATTTGCAGTAAATTCTAGTGAAATTTCGCTTCTATTTAAAAAAAAGTTCGTCAACGATTTCCATTCCGCACATATGTGTGGAACAGATTTTAATTTTCCGCATGGTTTAGTGTTGCTGTAGATGGGGATTACATAGAACAGTGTGATAAAATTCTGTTCCACAAACTCTGTTGGTAGGTGGTATGGCGCTTGTGTGATGAGGGAGTCTGAAATGTGGCAAACTTTTAAGGTAGACCGACGTCGACCATCCCAGTAGTTACTTGCGGATAGTGTTTATCCTGTAACTTAGTGAGTTACTCCACCACTGGAACAAAATCTTGTCGGTGGCAGGGCCTGGTTCATCAAAGCTCATATTATAGAACGGAATATAAGGTGTTATGGACGCACGCTTTTATGCACTCAATACATGCATTAGACTGAAAAACATGAGAGATGCAGCTAATAATCTAACGCAAGTGCATTCATGATTCATAATTTATGCTTTGGCCACAGGTACAATAGTGATGACTTCACAGTGCCTGATGATAACATGTTAGTTCCCATGGGTAATAAAACTTCGCCCCGATGAATTGTTCGGAAATACTACCTTAAATTATGCATTGGAGTTAGAACAAGGGATGGGACATTAACCAAGTGTAAACCATATTTCTACAATTAAAATGTCGTATTTTCCCACATTGTTTCGAATAATTTACTTCCATAACACAAGTGGCATATATACATGTATATATATTTCCACAACCGTCTCGGCAATCACCTTTGTCTTCCTCGGGGTAATTGTACAATTGAGTTGGACTTCACTGGGATCTCATCCCAACCAAGTCCAACTCCGTTGTACAATCATCCCGAGGAAGACAACGGTGGTTGTTGAAACGTTGGTGGAATAAACTCTACTATTTTATTTTCTTTTTGCATATCGCATGTCGTCTGGCCAAACCTAATGAGATCGACAATGAAGAGGTTTGCAGAGGGGACGAGACCGGTGCAGCTGGTGGAAGTGATACAAGGTTGTCGAAATGGAATAATATCATTCTCGAAATTCTTGAGGTAAATCAGCACTTTTGAACGCTGTGGAAGTCAATGATACGTCTGTAACTTTTGGAGCAGGGATACCAGCTGGCACAACGGAAGATTATGAAAATATCCAGTACTGCTACAGTGTAACCAATCCCAGCCGGCCCTTTACATGAAGATTATTTATTTATTGGTGTTTAAGGTCACATTCTTTTGCACAATGACTATTAGTGATTGCAGCATGGAGATAATGTGCAGTCCAATCAGTAGTTTATACTCATGTTACCCACGTTAGAGGACCTCCATCCCAAGCATTGATAACTGGGTCTTATTGTACATGTAAAACAGAGCTTTTTTCCCACAGTTAACAAGCACTGCTCAACTTGCCCAAGGTTCCAACGGGGATTCACTTGAAGATGTAATTCCAAGAAGAAAATAAAAACCGCGACGCGGGTTGGATAAACTCTTCGAGGATGTCTTCACAAAATTAAAGGAACAGAAGCTGAAGCTGGAGATTGAACATCCATGACTTTGTAATTTCTAAGAGGCTGAAGATTAAAATTCTGATAGGGAAGCTGCCCGTTACAACTAAGCGAATATTTACGTGACACTCTTCGATAATGTCTTTTACGAACAAGAAATACTGTGACAAATTGTTTTTTTCTGAAAATTATATATACTCTTGGACCAATATATTGTATGTTTTAATTTAACTTAACCACATCTCGAATGACGTACAGTTAAAACTGGAAGTCCTGTCATGACATTGCGCACAAATAACACGTCGATCTGCGCGTTAATCTTCGCGTTATGACCATAGTAAGGCTGTCAAATTATGTATATACGGCCTGTGCACAAGCAATATTTCAGCCAATGGACCTCCGGGTCACCCGAAGGTTCCATTGGCAGAAACATTGCCTGTGTTTGCAATGAATAACCAGGAGGATCTGCTCTGCTTTGGATGCCATTCGATATGGCAATTGCGCACAAATCCTACGCGCAATTAAGGTAAGCGCACAATTATTGACAGAACTTCTAGTTCTAATTGTGCCTCGGTTTATAATTCCTTTATAATTAAGCCTAGATAAGTGCACAGTTATTGACAGAACTTCTAGTTCTAATTGTGCCTCGGTTTATAATTCCTTTTATAATTAAGCCTAGATAAGCGCACAGTTATTGACAGAACTTCTAGTTCTAATTGTGCCTCGGTTTATAATTCCTTTATAATTAAGCCTAGATAAGCGCACAGTTATTGACGGAACTTCTCGTTCTAATTGTGCCTCGGTTTATAATTCCTTTATAATTAAGCCTAGATAAGCGCACAGTTATTGACAGAACTTCTAGTTCTAATTGTGCCTCGGTTTATAATTCCTTTTATAATTAAGCCTAGATAAGCGCACAGTTATTGACAGAACTTCTAGTTCTAATTGTGCCTCGGTTCATAATTCCTTCATAATTAAGCCTAGATAAGTGCCCAATTATTGACAGAACTTCGAGTTCTAATTGTGCCTCGGTTTATAATTCCTTTATAATTAAGCCTAGATAAGCGCACAGTTATTGACAGAACTTCTAGTTCTAATTGTGCCACGGTTTATAATTCCTTTATAATTAAGCCTAGATAGGCGCACAGTTATTGACAGAACTTCTAGTTCTTATTGTGCCTCGGTTTATAATTCCTTTATAATTAAGCCTAGATAAGCACACAGTTATTGACAGAACTTCTAGTTCTAACGGTGCCTCGGTTTATAATTCCTTTATAATTAAGCCTAGATAAGCGCAGTTATTGACAGAACTTCTAGTTCTAATTGTGCCTCGGTTTATAATTCCTTTATAATTAAGCCTAGATAAGCGCACAGCTATTGACGGAACTTCTAGTTCTAATTGTGCCTCGGTTTATAATTCCTTTATAATTAAGCCTAGATAAGCGCAGTTATTGACAGAACTTCTAGTTCTAATTGTGCCTCGGTTTATAATTCCTTTATAATTAAGCCTAGATAAGCGCACAGTTATTGACGGAACTTCTAGTTCTAATTGTGCCTCGGTTTATAATTCCTTTATAATTAAGCCTAGATAAGCGCACAGTTATTGACAGAAATTCTAGATCTAATTGTGCCTCGGTTTACAATGTCTTTATAATTAAGCCTAGATAAGTGCACAGTTATGACAGAACTTCTAGTTCTAATTGTGCCTCGGTTTATAATCCTTTATAATTAAGCCTAGATAAGCGCACAGTTATTGACAGACTTTCTAGATCTAATTGTGCCTCGGTTTATAATGCCTTTATAATTAAGCCTAGATAAGTGCACAGTTATTGACAGAACTTCTAGTTCTAATTGTGCCTCGGTTTATTATTCCTTTATAATTAAGCCTAGATAAGTGCACAGTTATTGACAGAACTTCTAGTTCTAACGGTGCCTCGGTTTATAATTCCTTTATAATTAAGCCTAGATAAGCGCATAGTTATTGACAGAAATTCTAGTTCTAATTGTGCCTCGGTTTATAATTCCTTTATAATTAAGCCTAGATAAGCGCACAGTTATTGACAGAACTTCTAGATCTAATTGTGCCTCGGTTTACAATGCCTTTATAATTAAGCCTAGATAAGTGCACAGTTATGACAGAACTTCTAGTTCTAATTGTGCCTCGGTTTATAATTCCTTTATAATTAAGCCTAGATAAGTGCATAGTTATTGACGGAACTTCTAGTTCTAACGGTGCCTCGGTTTATAATTCCTTTATAATTAAGCCTAGATAGGCACACAGTTATTGACAGAACTTCTAGTTCTAATTGTGCCTCGGTTTATAATTCTTTTATAATTAAGCCTAGATAAGTGCACAGTTATTGACAGAACATCTCGTTCTAATTGTGCCTCGGTTTATAATTCCTTTTATAATTAAGCCTAGATAAGCGCACAGTTATTGACAGAACTTCTAGTTCTAATTGTGCCTCGGTTTATAATTCCTTTATAATTAAGCCTAGATAAGCGCACAGTTATTGACGGAACTTCTCGTTCTAATTGTGCCTCGGTTTATAATTCCTTTACAATTAAGCCTAGGTAAGCGCACAGTTATTGACAGAACTTCTAGTTCTAATTGTGCCTCGGTTTATAATTCCTTTTATAATTAAGCCTAGATAAGCGCACAGTTATTGACAGAACTTCTAGTTCTAATTGTGCCTCGGTTCATAATTCCTTTATAATTAAGCCTAGATAAGTGCCCAATTATTGACAGAACTTCGAGTTCTAATTGTGCCTCGGTTTATAATTCCTTTATAATTAAGCCTAGATAAGCGCACAGTTATTGACAGAACTTCTAGTTCTAATTGTGCCACGGTTTATAATTCCTTTATAATTAAGCCTAGATAGGCGCACAGTTATTGACAGAACTTCTAGTTCTTATTGTGCCTCGGTTTATAATTCCTTTATAATTAAGCCTAGATAAGCACACAGTTATTGACAGAACTTCTAGTTCTAACGGTGCCTCGGTTTATAATTACTTTATAATTAAGCCTAGATAAGCGCAGTTATTGACAGAACTTCTAGTTCTAATTGTGCCTCGGTTTATAATTCCTTTATAATTAAGCCTAGATAAGCGCACAGCTATTGACGGAACTTCTAGTTCTAATTGTGCCTCGGTTTATAATTCCTTTATAATTAAGCCTAGATAAGCGCAGTTATTGACAGAACTTCTAGTTCTAATTGTGCCTCGGTTTATAATTCCTTTATAATTAAGCCTAGATAAGCGCACAGTTATTGACGGAACTTCTAGTTCTAATTGTGCCTCGGTTTATAATTCCTTTATAATTAAGCCTAGATAAGCGCACAGTTATTGACATAACTTCTAGATCTAATTGTGCCTCGGTTTACAATGCCTTTATAATTAAGCCTAGATAAGTGCACAGTTATGACAGAACTTCTAGTTCTAATTGTGCCTCGGTTTATAATTCCTTTATAATTAAGCCTAGATAAGCGCACAGTTATTGACAGACCTTCTAGATCTAATTGTGCCTCGGTTTATAATGCCTTTATAATTAAGCCTAGATAAGTGCACAGTTATTGACAGAACTTCTAGTTCTAATTGTGCCTCGGTTTATTATTCCTTTATAATTAAGCCTAGATAAGTGCACAGTTATTGACAGAACTTCTAGTTCTAACGGTGCCTCGGTTTATAATTCCTTTATAATTAAGCCTAGATAAGCGCATAGTTATTGACAGAAATTCTAGTTCTAATTGTGCCTCGGTTTATAATTCCTTTATAATTAAGCCTAGATAAGCGCACAGTTATTGACAGAACTTCTAGATCTAATTGTGCCTCGGTTTACAATGCCTTTATAATTAAGCCTAGATAAGTGCACAGTTATGACAGAACTTCTAGTTCTAATTGTGCCTCGGTTTATAATTCCTTTATAATTAAGCCTAGATAAGCGCACATATATTGACGGAACTTCTAGTTCTATCGGTGCCTCGGTTCATAATTCCTTTATAATTAAGCCTAGATAGGCACACAGTTATTGACAGAACTTCTAGTTCTAATTGTGCCTCGGTTTATAATTCTTTTATAATTAAGCCTAGATAAGTGCACAGTTATTGAGAGAACTTCTAGTTCTAATTGTGCCTCGGTTTATAATTCCTTTATAATTCAGCCTAGATAAGCGCACAGTTATTGACAGAACTTCTAGTTCTAATTGTGCCGCGGTTTATAATTCCTTTATAATTAAGCCTAGATAGGCAGACAGTTATTGACAGAACTTCTAGTTCTAATTGTGCCTCGGTTTATAATTCCTTTATAATTAAGCCTAGATAAGCACACAGTTATTGACAGAACTTCTAGTTCTAATTGTGCATCGGTTTATAATTCCTTTATAATTAAGCCTAGATAGGCACACAATTATTGACAGAACTTCTAGTTCTAATTGTGCCTCGGTTTATAAGTCCTTTATAATTAAGCCTAGATAAGCGCACAGTTATTGACAGAACTTCTAGTTCTAATCGTGCCTCGGTTTATAATTCCTTTATAATTAAGCCTAGATAGGCGCACAGTTATTGACAGAACTTCTAGTTCTAATTGTGCCTCGGTTTATAATTCCTTTATAATTAAGCCTAGATAAGCACACAGTTATTGACAGAACTTCTAGTTCTAACGGTGCCTCGGTTTATAATTCCTTTATAATTAAGCCTAGATAAGCGCACAGTTATTGACAGAACTTCTAGTTCTAATTGTGCCTCGGTTTATAATTCCTTTATAATTAAGCCTAGATAAGCGCACAGTTATTGACGGAACTTCTCGTTCTAATTGTGCCTCGGTTTATAATTCCTTTATAATAAGCCTAGATAAGCGCAGTTATTGACAGAACTTCTAGTTCTAATTGTGCCTCGGTTTATAATTCCTTTATAATTAAGCCTAGATAAGCGCACAGTTATTGACAGAACTTCTAGTTCTAATTGTGCCTCGGTTTATAATTCCTTTATAATTAAGCCTAGATAAGTGCACAGTTATTGACAGAACTTCTATTTCTAATTGTGCCTCGGTTTATAATGCCTTTATAATTAAGCCTAGATAAGTGCACAGTTATTGACAGAACTTCTAGATCTAATTGTGCCTCGGTTTATAATGCCTTTATAATTAAGTCTAGATAAGCGCACAGTTATTGACATAACTTCTAGATCTAATTGTGCCTCGGTTTATAATTCCTTTATAATTAAGCCTAGATAAGCGCACAGTTATTGACAGAACTTCTAGTTCTAATTGTGCCTAGGTTTATTATTCCTTTATAATTAAGCCTAGATAAGTGCACAGTTATTGACAGAACTTCTAGTTCTAACGGTGCCTCGGTTTATAATTCCTTTATAATTAAGCCTAGATAAGCGCATACTTATTGACAGAAATTCTAGTTCTAATTGTGCCTCGGTTTATAATGCCTTTATAATTAAGCCTAGATAAGCGCACATTTATTGACAGAACTTCTAGTTCTAATTGTGCCGCGGTTTATAATTCCTTTATAATTAAGCCTAGATAAGCACACAGTTATTGACAGAACTTCTAGTTCTCATTGTGCCTCGGTTTATAATTCCTTTATAATTAAGCCTAGATAGGCACACAATTATTGACAGAACTTCTAGTTCTAACTGTGACTCGGTTTATAATTCCTTTATAATTAAGCCTAGATAAGCGCACAGTTATTGACGGAACTTCTAGTTCTAATTGTGCCTCGGTTTATAATTCCTTTATAATTAAGCCTAGATAAGTGCATAGTTATTGACAGAACTTCTAGTTCCAACGGTGCCTCGGTTTATAATTCCTTTATAATTAAGCCTAGATAAGCGCACAGTTATTGACGGAACTTCTAGTTCTAATTGTGCCTCGGTTTATAATTCCTTTATAATTAAGCCTAGATAAGCGCAGTTGTTGACAGAACTTCTAGTTCTAATTGTGCCTCGGTTTATAATTCCTATATAATTAAGCATAGATAAGCGCACAGTTATTGACAGAACTTCTAGTTCTAATTGTGCCTCGGTTTATAATTCCTTTATAATTAAGCCTAGATAAGCGCACAGTTATTGACAGACCTTCTAGATCTAATTGTGCCTCGGTTTATAATGCCTTTATAATTAAGCCCAGATAAGTGCACAGTTATTGACAGAACTTCTAGTTCTAATTGTGCCTCGGTTTATAATTCCTTTATAATTAAGCCTAGATAAGCGCACAGTTATTGACAGAACTTCTAGTTCTAATTGTGCCTCGGTTTATAATTCCTTTATAATTAAGCCTAGATAAGCGCACAGTTATTGACGGAACTTCTCGTTCTAATTGTGCCTCGGTTTATAATTCCTTTATAATTAAGCCTAGATAAGCGCAGTTATTGACAGAACTTCTAGTTCTAATTGTGCCTCGGTTTATAATTCCTTTATAATTAGGCCTAGATAAGCGCACAGTTATTGTCAGAACTTCTAGTTCTAATTGTGCCTCGGTTTATAATTCCTTTATAATTAAGCCTAGATAAGCGCACAATTATTGACAGAACTTCCAGTTCTAACTGTGCCTCGATTTATAATTCTTTTATAATTAAGCCTAGATAAGCGCACAGTTATTGACGGAACTTCTAGTTCTAATTGTGCCTCGGTTTATAATTCCTTTATAATTAAGCCTAGATAAGCGCACAGTTATTGACAGAACTTCTAGTTCTAATTGTGCCTCGGTTTATAATTCCTTTTATAATTAAGCCTAGATAAGCGCACAGTTATTGACAGAACTTCTAGTTCTAATTGTGCCTCGGTTCATAATTCCTTTATAATTAAGCCTAGATAAGTGCCCAATTATTGACAGAACTTCGAGTTCTAATTGTGCCTCGGTTTATAATTCCTTTATAATTAAGCCTAGATAAGCGCACAGTTATTGACAGAACTTCTAGTTCTAATTGTGCCACGGTTTATAATTCCTTTATAATTAAGCCTAGATAGGCGCACAGTTATTGACAGAACTTCTAGTTCTTATTGTGCCTCGGTTTATAATTCCTTTATAATTAAGCCTAGATAAGCACACAGTTATTGACAGAACTTCTAGTTCTAACGGTGCCTCGGTTTATAATTCCTTTATAATTAAGCCTAGATAAGCGCAGTTATTGACAGAACTTCTAGTTCTAATTGTGCCTCGGTTTATAATTCCTTTATAATTAAGCCTAGATAAGCGCACAGCTATTGACGGAACTTCTAGTTCTAATTGTGCCTCGGTTTATAATTCCTTTATAATTAAGCCTAGATAAGCGCAGTTATTGACAGAACTTCTAGTTCTAATTGTGCCTCGGTTTATAATTCCTTTATAATTAAGCCTAGATAAGCGCACAGTTATTGACGGAACTTCTAGTTCTAATTGTGCGTCGGTTTATAATTCCTTTATAATTAAGCCTAGATAAGCGCACAGTTATTGACAGAAATTCTAGATCTAATTGTGCCTCGGTTTACAATGTCTTTATAATTAAGCCTAGATAAGTGCACAGTTATGACAGAACTTCTAGTTCTAATTGTGCCTCGGTTTATAATCCTTTATAATTAAGCCTAGATAAGCGCACAGTTATTGACAGACTTTCTAGATCTAATTGTGCCTCGGTTTATAATGCCTTTATAATTAAGCCTAGATAAGTGCACAGTTATTGACCGAACTTCTAGTTCTAATTGTGCCTCGGTTTATTATTCCTTTATAATTAAGCCTAGATAAGTGCACAGTTATTGACAGAACGTCTAGTTCTAACGGTGCCTCGGTTTATAATTCCTTTATAATTAAGCCTAGATAAGCGCATAGTTATTGACAGAAATTCTAGTTCTAATTGTGCCTCGGTTTATAATTCCTTTATAATTAAGCCTAGATAAGCGCACAGTTATTGACAGAACTTCTAGATCTAATTGTGTCTCGGTTTACAATGCCTTTATAATTAAGCCTAGATAAGTGCACAGTTATGACAGAACTTCTAGTTCTAATTGTGCCTCGGTTTATAATTCCTTTATAATTAAGCCTAGATAAGTGCATAGTTATTGACGGAACTTCTAGTTCTAACGGTGCCTCGGTTTATAATTCCTTTATAATTAAGCCTAGATAGGCACACAGTTATTGACAGAACTTCTAGTTCTAATTGTGCCTCGGTTTATAATTCTTTTATAATTAAGCCTAGATAAGTGCACAGTTATTGACAGAACATCTAGTTCTAATTGTGCCTCGGTTTATAATTCCTTTTATAATTAAGCCTAGATAAGCGCACAGTTATTGACAGAACTTCTAGTTCTAATTGTGCCTCGGTTTATAATTCCTTTATAATTAAGCCTAGATAAGCGCACAGTTATTGACGGAACTTCTCGTTCTAATTGTGCCTCGGTTTATAATTCCTTTACAATTAAGCCTAGATAAGCGCACAGTTATTGACAGAACTTCTAGTTCTAATTGTGCCTCGGTTTATAATTCCTTTTATAATTAAGCCTAGATAAGCGCACAGTTATTGACAGAACTTCTAGTTCTAATTGTGCCTCGGTTCATAATTCCTTTATAATTAAGCCTAGATAAGTGCCCAATTATTGACAGAACTTCGAGTTCTAATTGTGCCTCGGTTTATAATTCCTTTATAATTAAGCCTAGATAAGCGCACAGTTATTGACAGAACTTCTAGTTCTAATTGTGCCACGGTTTATAATTCCTTTATAATTAAGCCTAGATAGGCGCACAGTTATTGACAGAACTTCTAGTTCTTATTGTGCCTCGGTTTATTATTCCTTTATAATTAAGCCTAGATAAGCACACAGTTATTGACAGAACTTCTAGTTCTAACGGTGCCTCGGTTTATAATTACTTTATAATTAAGCCTAGATAAGCGCAGTTATTGACAGAACTTCTAGTTCTAATTGTGCCTCGGTTTATAATTCCTTTATAATTAAGCCTAGATAAGCGCACAGCTATTGACGGAACTACTAGTTCTAATTGTGCCTCGGTTTATAATTCCTTTATAATTAAGCCTAGATAAGCGCAGTTATTGACAGAACTTCTAGTTCTAATTGTGCCTCGGTTTATAATTCCTTTATAATTAAGCCTAGATAAGCGCACAGCTATTGACGGAACTACTAGTTCTAATTGTGCCTCGGTTTATAATTCCTTTATAATTAAGCCTAGATAAGCGCAGTTATTGACAGAACTTCTAGTTCTAACGGTGCCTCGGTTTATAATTCCTTTATAATTAAGCCTAGATAAGCGCATAGTTATTGACAGAAATTCTAGTTCTAATTGTGCCTCGGTTTATAATTCCTTTATAATTAAGCCTAGATAAGCGCACAGTTATTGACAGAACTTCTAGATCTAATTGTGCCTCGGTTTACAATGCCTTTATAATTAAGCCTAGATAAGTGCACAGTTATGACAGAACTTCTAGTTCTAATTGTGCCTCGGTTTATAATTCCTTTATAATTAAGCCTAGATAAGTGCATAGTTATTGACGGAACTTCTAGTTCTAACGGTGCCTCGGTTTATAATTCCTTTATAATTAAGCCTAGATAGGCACACAGTTATTGACAGAACTTCTAGTTCTAATTGTGCCTCGGTTTATAATTCTTTTATAATTAAGCCTAGATAAGTGCACAGTTATTGACAGAACATCTCGTTCTAATTGTGCCTCGGTTTATAATTCCTTTTATAATTAAGCCTAGATAAGCGCACAGTTATTGACAGAACTTCTAGTTCTAATTGTGCCTCGGTTTATAATTCCTTTATAATTAAGCCTAGATAAGCGCACAGTTATTGACGGAACTTCTCGTTCTAATTGTGCCTCGGTTTATAATTCCTTTACAATTAAGCCTAGGTAAGCGCACAGTTATTGACAGAACTTCTAGTTCTAATTGTGCCTCGGTTTATAATTCCTTTTATAATTAAGCCTAGATAAGCGCACAGTTATTGACAGAACTTCTAGTTCTAATTGTGCCTCGGTTCATAATTCCTTTATAATTAAGCCTAGATAAGTGCCCAATTATTGACAGAACTTCGAGTTCTAATTGTGCCTCGGTTTATAATTCCTTTATAATTAAGCCTAGATAAGCGCACAGTTATTGACAGAACTTCTAGTTCTAATTGTGCCACGGTTTATAATTCCTTTATAATTAAGCCTAGATAGGCGCACAGTTATTGACAGAACTTCTAGTTCTTATTGTGCCTCGGTTTATAATTCCTTTATAATTAAGCCTAGATAAGCACACAGTTATTGACAGAACTTCTAGTTCTAACGGTGCCTCGGTTTATAATTACTTTATAATTAAGCCTAGATAAGCGCAGTTATTGACAGAACTTCTAGTTCTAATTGTGCCTCGGTTTATAATTCCTTTATAATTAAGCCTAGATAAGCGCACAGCTATTGACGGAACTTCTAGTTCTAATTGTGCCTCGGTTTATAATTCCTTTATAATTAAGCCTAGATAAGCGCAGTTATTGACAGAACTTCTAGTTCTAATTGTGCCTCGGTTTATAATTCCTTTATAATTAAGCCTAGATAAGCGCACAGTTATTGACGGAACTTCTAGTTCTAATTGTGCCTCGGTTTATAATTCCTTTATAATTAAGCCTAGATAAGCGCACAGTTATTGACATAACTTCTAGATCTAATTGTGCCTCGGTTTACAATGCCTTTATAATTAAGCCTAGATAAGTGCACAGTTATGACAGAACTTCTAGTTCTAATTGTGCCTCGGTTTATAATTCCTTTATAATTAAGCCTAGATAAGCGCACAGTTATTGACAGACCTTCTAGATCTAATTGTGCCTCGGTTTATAATGCCTTTATAATTAAGCCTAGATAAGTGCACAGTTATTGACAGAACTTCTAGTTCTAATTGTGCCTCGGTTTATTATTCCTTTATAATTAAGCCTAGATAAGTGCACAGTTATTGACAGAACTTCTAGTTCTAACGGTGCCTCGGTTTATAATTCCTTTATAATTAAGCCTAGATAAGCGCATAGTTATTGACAGAAATTCTAGTTCTAATTGTGCCTCGGTTTATAATTCCTTTATAATTAAGCCTAGATAAGCGCACAGTTATTGACAGAACTTCTAGATCTAATTGTGCCTCGGTTTACAATGCCTTTATAATTAAGCCTAGATAAGTGCACAGTTATGACAGAACTTCTAGTTCTAATTGTGCCTCGGTTTATAATTCCTTTATAATTAAGCCTAGATAAGCGCACATATATTGACGGAACTTCTAGTTCTATCGGTGCCTCGGTTCATAATTCCTTTATAATTAAGCCTAGATAGGCACACAGTTATTGACAGAACTTCTAGTTCTAATTGTGCCTCGGTTTATAATTCTTTTATAATTAAGCCTAGATAAGTGCACAGTTATTGAGAGAACTTCTAGTTCTAATTGTGCCTCGGTTTATAATTCCTTTATAATTCAGCCTAGATAAGCGCACAGTTATTGACAGAACTTCTAGTTCTAATTGTGCCGCGGTTTATAATTCCTTTATAATTAAGCCTAGATAGGCAGACAGTTATTGACAGAACTTCTAGTTCTAATTGTGCCTCGGTTTATAATTCCTTTATAATTAAGCCTAGATAAGCACACAGTTATTGACAGAACTTCTAGTTCTAATTGTGCATCGGTTTATAATTCCTTTATAATTAAGCCTAGATAGGCACACAATTATTGACAGAACTTCTAGTTCTAATTGTGCCTCGGTTTATAAGTCCTTTATAATTAAGCCTAGATAAGCGCACAGTTATTGACAGAACTTCTAGTTCTAATCGTGCCTCGGTTTATAATTCCTTTATAATTAAGCCTAGATAGGCGCACAGTTATTGACAGAACTTCTAGTTCTAATTGTGCCTCGGTTTATAATTCCTTTATAATTAAGCCTAGATAAGCACACAGTTATTGACAGAACTTCTAGTTCTAACGGTGCCTCGGTTTATAATTCCTTTATAATTAAGCCTAGATAAGCGCACAGTTATTGACAGAACTTCTAGTTCTAATTGTGCCTCGGTTTATAATTCCTTTATAATTAAGCCTAGATAAGCGCACAGTTATTGACGGAACTTCTCGTTCTAATTGTGCCTCGGTTTATAATTCCTTTATAATAAGCCTAGATAAGCGCAGTTATTGACAGAACTTCTAGTTCTAATTGTGCCTCGGTTTATAATTCCTTTATAATTAAGCCTAGATAAGCGCACAGTTATTGACAGAACTTCTAGTTCTAATTGTGCCTCGGTTTATAATTCCTTTATAATTAAGCCTAGATAAGTGCACAGTTATTGACAGAACTTCTATTTCTAATTGTGCCTCGGTTTATAATGCCTTTATAATTAAGCCTAGATAAGTGCACAGTTATTGACAGAACTTCTAGATCTAATTGTGCCTCGGTTTATAATGCCTTTATAATTAAGTCTAGATAAGCGCACAGTTATTGACATAACTTCTAGATCTAATTGTGCCTCGGTTTATAATTCCTTTATAATTAAGCCTAGATAAGCGCACAGTTATTGACAGAACTTCTAGTTCTAATTGTGCCTAGGTTTATTATTCCTTTATAATTAAGCCTAGATAAGTGCACAGTTATTGACAGAACTTCTAGTTCTAACGGTGCCTCGGTTTATAATTCCTTTATAATTAAGCCTAGATAAGCGCATACTTATTGACAGAAATTCTAGTTCTAATTGTGCCTCGGTTTATAATGCCTTTATAATTAAGCCTAGATAAGCGCACATTTATTGACAGAACTTCTAGTTCTAATTGTGCCGCGGTTTATAATTCCTTTATAATTAAGCCTAGATAAGCACACAGTTATTGACAGAACTTCTAGTTCTCATTGTGCCTCGGTTTATAATTCCTTTATAATTAAGCCTAGATAGGCACACAATTATTGACAGAACTTCTAGTTCTAACTGTGACTCGGTTTATAATTCCTTTATAATTAAGCCTACATAAGCGCACAGTTATTGACGGAACTTCTAGTTCTAATTGTGCCTCGGTTTATAATTCCTTTATAATTAAGCCTAGATAAGTGCATAGTTATTGACAGAACTTCTAGTTCCAACGGTGCCTCGGTTTATAATTCCTTTATAATTAAGCCTAGATAAGCGCACAGTTATTGACGGAACTTCTAGTTCTAATTGTGCCTCGGTTTATAATTCCTTTATAATTAAGCCTAGATAAGCGCAGTTGTTGACAGAACATCTAGTTCTAATTGTGCCTCGGTTTATAATTCCTATATAATTAAGCATAGATAAGCGCACAGTTATTGACAGAACTTCTAGTTCTAATTGTGCCTCGGTTTATAATTCCTTTATAATTAAGCCTAGATAAGCGCACAGTTATTGACAGACCTTCTAGATCTAATTGTGCCTCGGTTTATAATGCCTTTATAATTAAGCCCAGATAAGTGCACAGTTATTGACAGAACTTCTAGTTCTAATTGTGCCTCGGTTTATAATTCCTTTATAATTAAGCCTAGATAAGCGCACAGTTATTGACAGAACTTCTAGTTCTAATTGTGCCTCGGTTTATAATTCCTTTATAATTAAGCCTAGATAAGCGCACAGTTATTGACGGAACTTCTCGTTCTAATTGTGCCTCGGTTTATAATTCCTTTATAATTAAGCCTAGATAAGCGCAGTTATTGACAGAACTTCTAGTTCTAATTGTGCCTCGGTTTATAATTCCTTTATAATTAGGCCTAGATAAGCGCACAGTTATTGTCAGAACTTCTAGTTCTAATTGTGCCTCGGTTTATAATTCCTTTATAATTAAGCCTAGATAAGCGCACAATTATTGACAGAACTTCCAGTTCTAACTGTGCCTCGATTTATAATTCTTTTATAATTAAGCCTAGATAAGCGCACAGTTATTGACGGAACTTCTAGTTCTAATTGTGCCTCGGTTTATAATTCCTTTATAATTAAGCCTAGATAAGCGCACAGTTATTGACAGAACTTCTAGTTCTAATTGTGCCTCGGTTTATAATTCCTTTTATAATTAAGCCTAGATAAGCGCACAGTTATTGACAGAACTTCTAGTTCTAATTGTGCCTCGGTTCATAATTCCTTTATAATTAAGCCTAGATAAGTGCCCAATTATTGACAGAACTTCGAGTTCTAATTGTGCCTCGGTTTATAATTCCTTTATAATTAAGCCTAGATAAGCGCACAGTTATTGACAGAACTTCTAGTTCTAATTGTGCCACGGTTTATAATTCCTTTATAATTAAGCCTAGATAGGCGCACAGTTATTGACAGAACTTCTAGTTCTTATTGTGCCTCGGTTTATAATTCCTTTATAATTAAGCCTAGATAAGCACACAGTTATTGACAGAACTTCTAGTTCTAACGGTGCCTCGGTTTATAATTCCTTTATAATTAAGCCTAGATAAGCGCAGTTATTGACAGAACTTCTAGTTCTAATTGTGCCTCGGTTTATAATTCCTTTATAATTAAGCCTAGATAAGCGCACAGCTATTGACGGAACTTCTAGTTCTAATTGTGCCTCGGTTTATAATTCCTTTATAATTAAGCCTAGATAAGCGCAGTTATTGACAGAACTTCTAGTTCTAATTGTGCCCCGGTTTATAATTCCTTTATAATTAAGCCTAGATAAGCGCACAGTTATTGACGGAACTTCTAGTTCTAATTGTGCCTCGGTTTATAATTCCTTTATAATTAAGCCTAGATAAGCGCACAGTTATTGACAGAAATTCTAGATCTAATTGTGCCTCGGTTTACAATGTCTTTATAATTAAGCCTAGATAAGTGCACAGTTATGACAGAACTTCTAGTTCTAATTGTGCCTCGGTTTATAATCCTTTATAATTAAGCCTAGATAAGCGCACAGTTATTGACAGACTTTCTAGATCTAATTGTGCCTCGGTTTATAATGCCTTTATAATTAAGCCTAGATAAGTGCACAGTTATTGACAGAACTTCTAGTTCTAATTGTGCCTCGGTTTATTATTCCTTTATAATTAAGCCTAGATAAGTGCACAGTTATTGACAGAACTTCTAGTTCTAACGGTGCCTCGGTTTATAATTCCTTTATAATTAAGCCTAGATAAGCGCATAGTTATTGACAGAAATTCTAGTTCTAATTGTGCCTCGGTTTATAATTCCTTTATAATTAAGCCTAGATAAGCGCACAGTTATTGACAGAACTTCTAGATCTAATTGTGTCTCGGTTTACAATGCCTTTATAATTAAGCCTAGATAAGTGCACAGTTATGACAGAACTTCTAGTTCTAATTGTGCCTCGGTTTATAATTCCTTTATAATTAAGCCTAGATAAGTGCATAGTTATTGACGGAACTTCTAGTTCTAACGGTGCCTCGGTTTATAATTCCTTTATAATTAAGCCTAGATAGGCACACAGTTATTGACAGAACTTCTAGTTCTAATTGTGCCTCGGTTTATAATTCTTTTATAATTAAGCCTAGATAAGTGCACAGTTATTGACAGAACATCTAGTTCTAATTGTGCCTCGGTTTATAATTCCTTTTATAATTAAGCCTAGATAAGCGCACAGTTATTGACAGAACTTCTAGTTCTAATTGTGCCTCGGTTTATAATTCCTTTATAATTAAGCCTAGATAAGCGCACAGTTATTGACGGAACTTCTCGTTCTAATTGTGCCTCGGTTTATAATTCCTTTACAATTAAGCCTAGATAAGCGCACAGTTATTGACAGAACTTCTAGTTCTAATTGTGCCTCGGTTTATAATTCCTTTTATAATTAAGCCTAGATAAGCGCACAGTTATTGACAGAACTTCTAGTTCTAATTGTGCCTCGGTTCATAATTCCTTTATAATTAAGCCTAGATAAGTGCCCAATTATTGACAGAACTTCGAGTTCTAATTGTGCCTCGGTTTATAATTCCTTTATAATTAAGCCTAGATAAGCGCACAGTTATTGACAGAACTTCTAGTTCTAATTGTGCCACGGTTTATAATTCCTTTATAATTAAGCCTAGATAGGCGCACAGTTATTGACAGAACTTCTAGTTCTTATTGTGCCTCGGTTTATAATTCCTTTATAATTAAGCCTAGATAAGCACACAGTTATTGACAGAACTTCTAGTTCTAACGGTGCCTCGGTTTATAATTACTTTATAATTAAGCCTAGATAAGCGCAGTTATTGACAGAACTTCTAGTTCTAATTGTGCCTCGGTTTATAATTCCTTTATAATTAAGCCTAGATAAGCGCACAGCTATTGACGGAACTACTAGTTCTAATTGTGCCTCGGTTTATAATTCCTTTATAATTAAGCCTAGATAAGCGCAGTTATTGACAGAACTTCTAGTTCTAATTGTGCCTCGGTTTATAATTCCTTTATAATTAAGCCTAGATAAGCGCACAGTTATTGACGGAACTTCTAGTTCTAATTGTGCCTCGGTTTATAATTCCTTTATAATTAAGCCTAGATAAGCGCACAGTTATTGACATAACTTCTAGATCTAATTGTGCCTCGGTTTACAATGCCTTTATAATTAAGCCTAGATAAGTGCACAGTTATGACAGAACTTCTAGTTCTAATTGTGCCTCGGTTTATAATTCCTTTATAATTAAGCCTAGATAAGCGCACAGTTATTGACAGACCTTCTAGATCTAATTGTGCCTCGGTTTAAAATGCCTTTATAATTAAGCCTAGATAAGTGCACAGTTATTGACAGAACTTCTAGTTCTAATTGTGCCTCGGTTTATTATTCCTTTATAATTAAGCCTAGATAAGTGCACAGTTATTGACAGAACTTCTAGTTCTAACGGTGCCTCGGTTTATAATTCCTTTATAATTAAGCCTAGATAAGCGCATAGTTATTGACAGAAATTCTAGTTCTAATTGTGCCTCGGTTTATAATTCCTTTATAATTAAGCCTAGATAAGCGCACAGTTATTGACAGAACTTCTAGATCTAATTGTGCCTCGGTTTACAATGCCTTTATAATTAAGCCTAGATAAGTGCACAGTTATGACAGAACTTCTAGTTCTAATTGTGCCTCGGTTTATAATTCCTTTATAATTAAGCCTAGATAAGCGCACATATATTGACGGAACTTCTAGTTCTATCGGTGCCTCGGTTCATAATTCCTTTATAATTAAGCCTAGATAGGCACACAGTTATTGACAGAACTTCTAGTTCTAATTGTGCCTCGGTTTATAATTCTTTTATAATTAAGCCTAGATAAGTGCACAGTTATTGAGAGAACTTCTAGTTCTAATTGTGCCTCGGTTTATAATTCCTTTATAATTCAGCCTAGATAAGCGCACAGTTATTGACAGAACTTCTAGTTCTAATTGTGCCGCGGTTTATAATTCCTTTATAATTAAGCCTAGATAGGCAAACAGTTATTGACAGAACTTCTAGTTCTAATTGTGCCTCGGTTTATAATTCCTTTATAATTAAGCCTAGATAAGCACACAGTTATTGACAGAACTTCTAGTTCTAATTGTGCATCGGTTTATAATTCCTTTATAATTAAGCCTAGATAGGCACACAATTATTGACAGAACTTCTAGTTCTAATTGTGCCTCGGTTTATAAGTCCTTTATAATTAAGCCTAGATAAGCGCACAGTTATTGACAGAACTTCTAGTTCTAATTGTGCCTCGGTTTATAATTCCTTTATAATTAAGCCTAGATAGGCGCACAGTTATTGACAGAACTTCTAGTTCTAATTGTGCCTCGGTTTATAATTCCTTTATAATTAAGCCTAGATAAGCACACAGTTATTGACAGAACTTCTAGTTCTAACGGTGCCTCGGTTTATAATTCCTTTATAATTAAGCCTAGATAAGCGCACAGTTATTGACAGAACTTCTAGTTCTAATTGTGCCTCGGTTTATAATTCCTTTATATTAAGCCTAGATAAGCGCACAGTTATTGACGGAGCTTCTCGTTCTAATTGTGCCTCGGTTTATAATTCCTTTATAATAAGCCTAGATAAGCGCAGTTATTGACAGAACTTCTAGTTCTAATTGTGCCTCGGTTTATAATTCCTTTATAATTAAGCCTAGATAAGCGCACAGTTATTGACAGAACTTCTAGTTCTAATTGTGCCTCGGTTTATAATTCCTTTATAATTAAGCCTAGATAAGTGCACAGTTATTGACAGAACTTCTATTTCTAATTGTGCCTCGGTTTATAATGCCTTTATAATTAAGCCTAGATAAGTGCACAGTTATTGACAGAACTTCTAGATCTAATTGTGCCTCGGTTTATAATGCCTTTATAATTAAGTCTAGATAAGCGCACAGTTATTGACATAACTTCTAGATCTAATTGTGCCTCGGTTTATAATTCCTTTATAATTAAGCCTAGATAAGCGCACAGTTATTGACAGAACTTCTAGTTCTAATTGTGCCTAGGTTTATTATTCCTTTATAATTAAGCCTAGATAAGTGCACAGTTATTGACAGAACTTCTAGTTCTAACGGTGCCTCGGTTTATAATTCCTTTATAATTAAGCCTAGATAAGCGCATACTTATTGACAGAAATTCTAGCTCTAATTGTGCCTCGGTTTATAATGCCTTTATAATTAAGCCTAGATAAGCGCACATTTATTGACAGAACTTCTAGTTCTAATTGTGCCGCGGTTTATAATTCCTTTATAATTAAGCCTAGATAAGCACACAGTTATTGACAGAACTTCTAGTTCTCATTGTGCCTCGGTTTATAATTCCTTTATAATTAAGCCTAGATAGGCACACAATTATTGACAGAACTTCTAGTTCTAACTGTCACTCGGTTTATAATTCCTTTATAATTAAGCCTAGATAAGCGCACAGTTATTGACGGAACTTCTAGTTCTAATTGTGCCTCGGTTTATAATTCCTTTATAATTAAGCCTAGATAAGTGCATAGTTATTGACAGAACTTCTAGTTCCAACGGTGACTCGGTTTATAATTCCTTTATAATTAAGCCTAGATAAGCGCACAGTTATTGACGGAACTTCTAGTTCTAATTGTGCCTCGGTTTATAATTCCTTTATAATTAAGCCTAGATAAGCGCAGTTGTTGACAGAACTTCTAGTTCTAATTGTGCCTCGGTTTATAATTCCTATATAATTAAGCATAGATAAGCGCACAGTTATTGACAGAACTTCTAGTTCTAATTGTGCCTCGGTTTATAATTCCTTTATAATTAAGCCTAGATAAGCGCACAGTTATTGACAGACCTTCTAGATCTAATTGTGCCTCGGTTTATAATGCCTTTATAATTAAGCCCAGATAAGTGCACAGTTATTGACAGAACTTCTAGTTCTAATTGTGCCTCGGTTTATAATTCCTTTATAATTAAGCCTAGATAAGCGCACAGTTATTGACAGAACTTCTAGTTCTAATTGTGCCTCGGTTTATAATTCCTTTATAATTAAGCCTAGATAAGCGCACAGTTATTGACGGAACTTCTCGTTCTAATTGTGCCTCGGTTTATAATTCCTTTATAATTAAGCCTAGATAAGCGCAGTTATTGACAGAACTTCTAGTTCTAATTGTGCCTCGGTTTATAATTCCTTTATAATTAGGCCTAGATAAGCGCACAGTTATTGTCAGAACTTCTAGTTCTAATTGTGCCTCGGTTTATAATTCCTTTATAATTAAGCCTAGATAAGCGCACAATTATTGACAGAACTTCCAGTTCTAACTGTGCCTCGATTTATAATTCTTTTATAATTAAGCCTAGATAAGCGCACAGTTATTGACGGAACTTCTAGTTCTAATTGTGCCTCGGTTTATAATTCCTTTATAATTAAGCCTAGATAAGTGCATAGTTATTGACAGAACTTCTAGTTCCAACGGTGCCTCGGTTTATAATTCCTTTATAATTAAGCCTAGATAAGCGCACAGTTATTGACGGAACTTCTAGTTCTAATTGTGCCTCGGTTTATAATTCCTTTATAATTAAGCCTAGATAAGCGCAGTTGTTGACAGAACTTCTAGTTCTAATTGTGCCTCGGTTTATAATTCCTATATAATTAAGCATAGATAAGCGCACAGTTATTGACAGAACTTCTAGTTCTAATTGTGCCTCGGTTTATAATTCCTTTATAATTAAGCCTAGATAAGCGCACAGTTATTGACAGACCTTCTAGATCTAATTGTGCCTCGGTTTATAATGCCTTTATAATTAAGCCTAGATAAGTGCACAGTTATTGACAGAACTTCTAGTTCTAATTGTGCCTCGGTTTATAATTCCTTTATAATTAAGCCTAGATAAGCGCACAGTTATTGACAGAACTTCTAGATCTAATTGTGCCTCGGTTTATAATGCCTTTATAATTAAGCCTAGATAAGTGCACAGTTATTGACAGAACTTCTAGTTCTAATTGTGCCTTGGTTTATAATTCCTTTATAATTAAGCCTAGATAAGCACACAGTTATTGACAGAACTTCTAGTTCTAATGGTGCCTCGGTTTATAATTCCTTTATAATTAAGCCTAGATAAGTGCACAGTTATTGACAGAACTTCTAGTTCTAATTGTGCCTCGGTTTATAATTCCTTTATAATTAAGCCTAGATAAGTGCACAGTTATTGACAGAACTTCTAGTTCTAATTGTGCCTCGGTTTATAATTCCTTTATAATTAAGCCTAGATAAGCGCACAGTTATTGACAGACCTTCTAGATCTAATTGTGCCTCGGTTTATAATGCCTTTATAATTAAGCCTAGATAAGTGCACAGTTATTGACAGAACTTCTAGTTCTAATTGTGCCTCGGTTTATAATTCCTTTATAATTAAGCCTGGATAAGCACACAGTTATTGACAGAACTTCTAGTTCTAACGGTGCCTCGGTTTATAATTCCTTTATAATTAAGCCTAGATAAGCGCACAGTTATTGACAGAACTTCTAGTTCTAATTGTGCCGCGGTTTATAATTCCTTTATAATTAAGCCTAGATAGGCACACAGTTATTGACAGAACTTCTAGTTCTAATTGTGCCTCGGTTTATAATTCCTTTATTATTAAGCCTAGATAAGCGCACAGTTATTGACAGAACTTCTAGTTCTAATTGTGCCTCGGTTTATAATTCTTTTATAATTAAGCCTTGATAAGCGCACAGTTATTGACGGAACTTCTAGTTCTAATTGTGCCTCGGTTTATAGTTCCTTTATAATTAAGCCTAGATAAGCGCAGTTATTGACAGAACTTCTAGTTCTAATTGTGCCTCGGTTTATAATTCCTTTATAATTAAGCCTAGATAAGCGCACAGTTATTGACGGAACTTCTAGTTCTAATTGTGCCTCGGTTTATAATTCCTTTATAATTAAGTCTAGATAAGCGCACAGTTATTGACAGAACTTCTAGATCTAATTGTGCCTCGGTTTATAATGCCTTTATAATTAAGCCTAGATAAGTGCACAGTTATTGACAGAACTTTTAGTTCTAATTGTGCCTCGGTTTATAATTCCTTTATAATTAAGCCTAGATAAGCGCAAAGTTATGGCAGAACTTCTAGATCTAATTGTGCCTCGGTTTATAATGCCTTTATAATTAAGCCTAGATAAGTGCACAGTTACTGACAGAACTTCTAGTTCTAATTGTGCCTCGGTTTATAATTCCTTTATAATTAAGCCTAGATAAGCTCACAGTTATTGACAGAACTTCTAGTTCTAATTGTGCCTCGGTTTATAATTCCTTTATAATTAAGCCTCGATAAGCGCAAAGTTATGGCAGAACTTCTAGATCTAATTGTGCCTCGGTTTATAATGCCTTTATAATTAAGCCTCGATAAGCACACAGTTATTGACAGAACTTCTAGTTCTAATTGTGCCTCGGTTTTCAATTTCTTTATAATTAAGCCTAAATAAGCGCACAGTTATTGACAGAACTTCTAGTTCTAATTATGCCTCGGTTTATAATTCCTTTATAATTAAGCCTAGATAAGCGCACAGTTATTGACAGAAATTCTAGTTCTAATTGTGCCTCGGTTTATAATTCCTTTATCGAGATATACTTCTAATTAGAATTGATTGACGTATCGGTTAAGGCCACACAAAGTAGATCTTCTGTTCCTCAGGTCATTTGTGTAAAATTGCTTGTTGGCAGGCGGTTTTTATTTTATTTTTTAGTAATTATTTCTTTACCATCAAGTGTTGATATTCTTGGTTTGTTCATGTTTTAACCCTCCTAATCTACAGAATAGCATGGAGGGTGTATTTCGTTCGTTGAGTGCAAGAAGGTTTTGCAATACTAAAGTATGGGAAAGCCTTGTTGCATTCAAGGGACAAAGGTAAAATGTCAGACATAATACATTTGATTTTTAATTTTTAAAGTTTGCAAGTTGCAGCTAAAATGACTAATAATAATAATACTAACCTTTTAGGCCTAAATATACATTTATAGTCTAATTAATCGAAATACAATCGTCCATGTAGCGTAAATGATATTTATTATATATTCAGAGATTTTTCCTCTCAAATAAAATTATATCCCAATCCTAGTTGCCATTAGAGCTGAATAACAATTCGTCGGCTGAGAACCATAATGTTCTAATTCCATTTTTGTTGAATTCGAGATTTTGGTTCCGTTGTATTCTTTAAATATTTTTCTACATTTTAAAATAAAAAAAACAATGCAAAAACACAGCGTTCCTCCATATAAAATGGAAGAATATTTTGTTATCTCCATATTTCAGTATCATTTAAGGACCACACTGTTCTAACTCCATGTGCCAATCATATAATGTAAACTACATCACGTGACACAGTTTTCTTTAATGAAATACGCATGCTTGTTTATCATGTTGAAACGGTAAGTTTCTCACCAATTATCACGGAAGTATGGAATCAAAACATTATTTTCAGTAGCTGCCATACTTTACTTATACACTTTGTTTTTATTATGCAATATGGCCCTGTTAATGCTTATTTTGAAGTAATGGTGGTTTATTTTTACAATATGGCCTTGTTAATGCTTATTTTGAAGTAATGGTGGTTTATTTTTACAATATGGCCCTGTTAATGCTTATTTTGAAGTAATGGTGGTTTATTTTTACAATATGGCCCTGTTAATGCTTATTTTGAAGTAATGGTGGTTTATTTTTACAATATGGCCTTGTTATTGCTTATTTTGAAGTAATGGTGGTTTATTTTTACAATATGGCCTTGCTAATGCTTATTTTGAAGTAATGGTGGTTTATTTTTACAATATGGACTTGTTAATGCTTATTTTGAAGAAATGGTGGTTTATTTTTACAATATGGCCCTGTTAATGCTTATTTTGAAGTAATGGTGGTTTATTTTTACAATATGGACTTGTTAATGCTTATTTTGAAGTAATGGTGGTTTATTTTTACAATATGGACTTGTTAATGCTTATTTTGAAGTAATGGTGGTTTATTTTTACAATATGTTCTTGCTAATGCTTATTTTGAAGTAATGGTGGTTTATTTTTACAATATGGCCTTGTTATTGCTTATTTTGAAGTAGTGGTGGTTTATTTTTACAATATGGCCTTGTTAATGCTTATTTTGAAGTAATGGTGGTTTATTTTTACAATATGGCCTTGTTAATGCTTATTTTGTAGTAATGGTGGTTTATTTTTACAATATGGCCTTGTTAATGCTTATTTTGAAGTAATGGTGGTTTATTTTTACAATATGGCCTTGTTAATGCTTATTTTGAAGTAATGGTGGTTTATTTTTACAATATGGCCTTGTTATTGCTTATTTTGAAGTAATGGTGGTTTATTTTTACAATATGGCCTTGTTAATGCTTATTTTGAAGTTATGGTGGTTTATTTTTACAATATGGCCTTGTTAATGCTTATTGTGAAGTAATGGTAGTATATGTTTACAATATGGCCTTGTTAATGCTTATTTTGAAGTAATGGTGGTTTATTTTTACAACATGGCCTTGTTAATGCTTATTTTGAAGTAATGGTGGTTTATTTTTACAATATGGCCTTGTTAATGCTTATTTTGAAGTAATGGTAGTATATGTTTACAATATGGCCTTGTTAATGCTTATTTTGAAGCAATGGTAATATATGTTTACAATATGGCCTTGTTAATGCTTATTTTGAAGTAATGGCGGTTTATTTTTACAATATGGCCTTGTTATTGCTTATTTTGAAGTAGTGGTGGTTTATTTTTACAATATGGCCTTGTTAATGTTTATTTTGAAGTAATGGTGGTTTATTTTTACAATATGGCCTTGTTAATGTTTATTTTAAAGTAATGGTGGTTTATTTTTACAATATGGCCTTGTTAATGTTTATTTTGAAGTAATGGTGGTTTATTTTTACAATATGGCCTTGTCAATGTTTATTTTGAAGTAATGGTAGTTTATTTTTACAATATGGCCATGTTAATGACTGTGTCATAAACCTGTAAATTACATTTTGGTTAGATATTCTAATTTTCAACCATTAGGCTATCTATTAGATTGCATTGTTTTCACATTAGAGTAATTAATTATAATTGTTGGAGTGTCCCAACATATTTTGGGGCACAGCATTGTTATTTTTAATTATTTCAATACCAGTGATGCATTTAATTAGTATTCCATACTGTGTTATAACAGTAGCCAAACACTTATGAGAGAGGAAGTTTATATTTCAAATCTAATGGCATTGGATTTGAATTTTAATATTGCTTATCCAATAATTTTCATAATCACCATTTATTTCCTTAACCATTTATAAACTTTAATAGGGAAAAATTTAACTAAAGATGATCGTTCAAGTACTGTGAACTATAACTCTACGCTCTCTAAGAATGTTATAATACAAAGTACTGTGAACTAGAACTCTACGCTCTCTAAGAATGTTATAATACAAAGAACTGTGAACTATAACTCTACGCTCTCTAAGAATGTTATAATACAAAGTACTGTGAACTATAACTCTACGCTCTCTAAGAATGTTATAATACAAAGAACTGTGAACTATAACTCTACGCTCTCTAAGAATGTTATAATACAAAGTACTGTGAACTAGAACTCTACGCTCTCTAAGAATGTTATAATACAAAGTACTGTGAACTATAACTCTATGCTCTCTAAGAATGTTATAATACAAAGTACTGTGAACTATAACTCTACGCTCTCTAAGAATGTTATAATACAAAGTACTGTGAACTATAACTCTACGCTCTCTAAGAATGTTATAATACAAAGTACTGTGAACTATAACTCTACGCTCTCTAAGAATGTTATAATACAAAGTACTGTGAACTATAACTCTACGCTCTCTAAGAATGTTATAATACAAAGTACTGTGAACTATAACTCTACGCTCTCTAAGAATGTTATAATACAAAGTACTGTGAACTATAACTCTACGCTCTCTAAGAATGTTATAATACAAAGTACTGTGAACTATAACTCTACGCTCTCTAAGAATGTTATAATACAAAGTACTGTGAACTATAACTCTACGCTCTCTAAGAATGTTATAATACAAAGTACTGTGAACTATAACTCTACGCTCTCTAAGAATGTTATAATACAAAGTACTGTGAACTATAACTCTACGCTCTCTAAGAATGTTATAATACAAAGTACTGTGAACAAAATAACTCTATGCTCTCTAAGAATGTTATAATACAAAGAACGTATATGATCATAATTTATTGACACTCTCCATCCAATAAGAGTTGTTTTTTTTTCTGAAGCGACCAAATGAAAATAATTATACGTCTGCAAATTGGAATTAGATTAATGATATATTACTTGACTGGGTTTTATCAAATAATATTCGATTTATCAAATTCTCACTTTCTGAAGTTTAATTCACTTTACATGGCTCTCATAGAAAAATTCAGTTGTTCAATGTAGAATTTACCACAGAAGACGGAAGGGTTCAGTTTAGTAATATCAGATTACATGAGAAGATTTAAAACACACTATGTTTTTGCACTTCTATAGCACTGTTGCTAGTCCACTCCCCAAGATATACAATGCACCTTCTAGTATTTTTCACTTACCGAAAGGTTTCCCTGGTCTTAAACTTCCTGGACTTTGTTACCAAATCAAGGCAAGGTTGACAATATTCCTGGATCATAACTTTTTTAGAGTGTGCTATGAAATCAAGCCAAAGTTGTTATAAGCAATCATGCGTTGATTTGAGAGTGAAATTGAGAACAAAAAACAAATGAGCCCTATATTATGAATAAATTCAGTGGAAATATTTTTCGTCCTGTCTTTGAAATAAAAAAAAACATAAGAGAGAAACGTCTGCACTCCAAATTGTTAACATTTTGCCATATCTGTAAACCAGGTTTCACCTGTAAGAGGTTGAAAGTGTATTCTTATTTTGGGTTATTTGACCTTCCAGTGCATTCACATCAGCCATAAAAAATCCATGTACTGACGAAATATTCAATTACCATTGATGTCACCATTAACTTTTTTGTTTGAATATTGTTTAAAAATAAATTCAATTCGTTCTACAATTTCTTTTATCTTTTAGCCTGTCTATTGACCGGTAAACTGAAATGAAACCCAAATTACCCTTCATTATCCATGTATGTGTGATTGTATACCTAATCTATACACATTATGATTACTCAATCCATCCATTCAAATATCCCACATCCATCAATCCACATCCAGCCAGCCAACCAGCCGATGAGCCATATGCTAGCTAAATATTTCTTTGTCAGGGAATAATTCTGTTGCACACAGGAAGTAACAACACCAACAGTAAATGTTGCAAATGTGAAACCGACGTATCTGACATTTCGTTAGCAAATTTCGTCGGCTGAGCGCTAGAATGTTCTATGTCCCCTATGGGAGTACCCTGTCCCCTATGGGACATAGAACATTCTAGCACCCAGGCGACGATTTCTTACCTTTACTGATTATCACATAAATGTCATAACTCAAACCATATTCTGGGTTTCTACGTCATACTCTTCATAAGATGAAAATATCACTACATCATGAGTGGAGACAACATAATTGTCACAATGAAGATTTATCCATGCTAATGTGAAACCGATGTATCTCACAGAGTACAGTCGCCGCGGATTGGTAATAATCCACACGCGGGAAGTTATGCCTACGTATCTGTTCACCAGGCAGTAAAAATCATCATTAGCAAAATTTTAATAAATGAAGCACCGGGTTGTACCCGGTGCTTCATTAATTAATTTTTTGATGATTATTCCTGTAATTAGTGTTTGGAATCTATTAATAAAGCGTCCGTGGAAATATTAACCACATGTGGAAAGTGACCAGTCCATGGAGACTGTACTTCGTAAGCACATTCTTAACCTTTACTATGAATTTTCTGAATATAAATTTCATAACTCAAACCATATTCTGGGATTCTACGTGATACTCTTCATAAGATGAAAATGTATGAGATGAAATAAATATTACTTCGTGAGTGGAGACAACATAATTCCACTGTTTTCCATAAATTATAAACAAAGTGTTCTATCTCCAAAAACCACCATGGTTCTTAAAAAACGTTAATCTACAAGTGAAAAGTGTTCTCTCTCCAAACGAAAAAAGTGGATTTTGAACTTAATAAGTTAATTTGATACATAATCAAAAATGTATTCTCTGAAATGTGATATTTTGATAATTACTATAACAATGAAACACATACTTACAACCATAACACGGGGTAGAAGTCAGGATGAAAAACTTTAAACTTGATTTTGTCCAAAAGATGAACATGGGAGGCAGCACATTATGGTTCTCAGCCGACAAATTGTTATTTTTTCATTCAAACCCCAGAATGTTATTGAACTCCCGGAATGTTATTCAATTCTCATTGAGTTGTATGACACCATTTGACATAACGTCAATAACGGTTTAACCCGGAGACCCATTGGCTGAAACTTTGCTTGTGCTGGTTAGGCTTTGCAACAAATTTGCAATTCTAACTGCGAGTGATTTAGTGATAATACACTCTCCACGTACTGTAGGCACGTATAGGCATCTCGTTTTTTTCCGAAATTCAATGTCCATTTATATGTTTGTATCATTCCTTGTCGACGAAAGCGATTTACACGAGTGTACGATATGTCAGTTCGTCACTAAGTGGAACGAAATGTTTTTCACTGTTGCATGTTGCTCGAAATAAAGCGCATGTTGTGCTTGGAATACTCCAACAGGTTTTTGTGTTGTTTCCTGAGGTGCGTATGCATGTGGAGAAATATTTTTCCCCATCCCTTCTGAGAATAAATGTTGTACGGTACTCAACCCAGTGAAGTGTTGTCTCTATGTCTCGCAACATCAAGCGTAGTGTTCGAGGTAATAAAAGAACTCACTTCTGGTAGCCTGGTTGTAAATGCAGAGGAACGACAGCTGGCTGTTCCACCGGGGGCGTCGTGTGGTGCTCGGGCAGAATATCTGGAATAGGCCTACCACTCCACCGTCAGGGATAAGCGTCCTAGCGTCGCTCTAGTAGCCAGACAATGTATCACTGACCTGGCTGTCACCTCTATAGGGATCTGAGTTCCTGCTGTGGTAGATTCTGTTTTAGTTTGAGATATTTTTTATCCATTTGTGATGGAATCAGATCCTCATCCGAGGACAGCTCTATGCAGTGGAATGGTTAACGATCTGTCACAATGATCTTCCGAATCAATTCTTTATTCATACCCTATCGACCTTCGGCTTGGGAACTGTCAGAGTGACTATATAACCCATCGGGATATTGAGATGAACATAAGGATGAACTTGTTAGTTCCTCGTCAGTGGTTTGCGAACGTATTTCTTTGTCCATCAAGATCTGCTTGATTAACTGTACTTTTATCTTGGATCTGACACTATACGATGTAGCCGTAAAAACGCGATGTTGAAAGCGACGTGAAAGTCCAACCAAACAAACAGTATATCGCCATACTAAAGAATGTGTGTATTTTCCTAACCCAATAGGCTCTATACAGTTAACAATAGAAATCATATCATAATGAACGCTGAAAATGGTCATTAGTTAATTCCCTCCTTTCTGCTATAAGCCAGGTCGGAAGTGAAATCACGAACTGAACCGATCAAGCAGAAAGAAAATATTGAAACAACAGTATGTGGAGGTGGATTATTTCCAAATCGATGCGGGATAGACTTTTCAGTCAGTAATTACTTACATTTCTGGGGACAAAACACAAGAAGGTGGTCAATGTGATGAAAGCTTTGCGAGTGTTTCTTGTACTGTTATGAACAATTTTAAATATTTTTCGAGTAGGGAATATATGGCGCTGCTATTAAGTAGTAACCCACTCTCTCCATTCTGTGTATACAGTCGCATTATATATATTTACGTCATTACATTTACATGTATCCCAGTAGAGCTTAGGGACGATGTTAATAATCTCTATTTATTTGTATAGATTTGTAGAGAGTTGGCTACGCTGTTTTATCTACGGGAATTGAGTTAGTCTAATGATGCTGTATGACAAGGACATAAGTGCACTTACACAGCGCGCTATTACTTCAAAATATACAGACATAAGATTGCTAGTATCAACTATATATACTCTACTTTATTAGGGTCCGTTCTTCTATTCCGCATTTATCTATAATCATAAATGATAATTAGGCCTAAAATTTAACAAAGCACATGAAGGGCGGAATATGCCACCACCCATGCTGTTCTGTAGATTATGAGGCATAAAATATAAAACAAACCAAAAATATGAACTTTTGATTACAAAGAAATAATTACTACGAGTAGTATGTCATGCACGTTTGCACCCCGGTGCAGGACCCCGGAAGTGACGTCATGTCACGTGACGTAGTGGCGCCATGTTGTGTCGTCAGGGTAACCCACGTGAGCGGCCATCTTGTGACGTCATCTCTATAGTGATACGTGGTGTGAGTGCGCATGCGCAGCGCGTGTTGTTAGGGTGATACGTGTTTCCGTCGTCCATTTTGTATACATGAGCCCGCCATCTTGGTTTCTATGATAGCACGTGATTGCTATATTACCCAAATTTTTGGCAATAAGACGGGGTATGTGCGGAGGGTGTATTCGATTGAATCGGAGTAAATCTAATCACCACAAACAACCCGACAATCCCTCCAAATCACCTAAATCACCGAAATTGACTTTATTTTATACGGATTTTCCATGTTATTGGTTTTATTAACTTAGAACGTAGTGCTATAGTACTAAGGGGGTACCGGGGTGCGTTCGATTGAACAGGAGTAATGTTCTGGCTTAGAATTCTCCCAGAATCCCTTTTTGGATCCCTATCCCATGACGTTTTTCCCATTAAAAGACAGGTTCCTTTGGTAATTACCCAGAATTCTCCACTTCTATCTATATATGCAATAGTTTTCGTCTATCTGACCCTGTTCCTTTGTTCTAGAGTATACTCCAGTAGCGCAGAAGAGCCTATTAACTGGAACAGCTCTGCTTATTATTACTATATTTAGCTATTCTAGTCTATTCTTGTTAGTTCTGGCCCTATTCCGTGTACTCTTGTTGTTTCATATATCTAGATTATAACTAACCAATCAGATTGCTTCATTTCCCATAACCTGTACTTAATTGTATAGAGTTATCTCCCTTCTGTATAATAAAAGCCTATATCCAATGGCAATATCCCCGGGCACCCCAATTTCGGCACCCCTTTTTGAAAAACATATGACCTTCGGCACCCCTTTTTTATCATATGTGCTTATGTGAAAAGGCCCAATGTGACACAATATGCCCTATCACATAGGCACATGCTTTATGTGCCGATATGTGCTTATGTGAAAAGGCACAATGTGACACAATATGCCCTATCACATAGGCACATACGGGTATTTGAGGATACCGATGGCCTGGTATTGTATTATTTGAGGATACCTATCTAGGATACCTACTGGAGAATCCCTTTTTGTCATATGTGCTTATGCGAAAAGGCACAATGTGACACAATATGCCCTATCACATAGGTACATGCTTTATGTGCCGATATGTGCTTATGTGAAAAGGCACAATGTGACACAATATGCCCTATCACATAGGCACATACGGGTATTTGAGGATACCTATGGCCTGGTAATGTATTATTTGAGGATACCTATTGAGGATACCTATCGAGGATACCTTTAGGATAATCCCTTTTTTGTCGCATTTGGCTATGTAAAAACCCTCAATGGGTCTAATGTAGTCTTACCAACCGTTTCCATCTTCGCCAAAGCTCCAAGGCCATTACAGGTCTATGGCCTATTTGTCCTATCATTAGCTTCTACAACAATCTTGTTCCATTGGGGCCTTGTACCAGTACTATTGGCTTCTGTTATTCTGCCCCATATCTCATCCATTACTTCCTAGCTATACCTATCTCAGTCTCGACTATAACATTGATCAAGGTTGAATCAGATTGCCCCTGTATACATATAAGGCATTCCGTTATTTAGATTCCTAGCCGAGTGCGTAAAATTTGGATTCCGTGTTTTAACATCGACAGTCGAGGGTATTCCCCTTCCCTATTGGAAGAATTCAGTTCAATTGGGTGTTTTAATTACATAAAGTTCATTCAGTTAAAATTTATTAAGTTTAAAAATTCATTCAGTTCAATTCAAGAGGGTTAATACCTTCATTTAGGTTATAGTTCAAAACTGTATTGGCTTCAAAGGGTTCATTCAGTTTTGTTCAGTTCAAGGAGGTTAATACCTTTATGAGGGTTATAGTTCATTCAGTTGAAAACTTTGTTATGTTCACTTCGATCTTGGCTGTGTTGGATCTTTGTTCATTTTTTATGGTCAATTCACTTCGAGTTTGCTTATATTCGATCAGATCAGTTCGATTTTCTTCAATTTGTTCTATTCACTTCGATCTTGGTTGTGTTGGATCTTCGATCACTGCGACTTCAACAGTTCAACTGTAGTTGAGTTGGTTCTGTTCAGTTGTTTCCAACTAGTTCGATCTTCGTTCATGTTTCGTCTGTTTAGTTAGGTTGTTGCATGTAGTATTTAGGGGTTACAGTCCATTCAGGTTAAACAATTTATTGTATATATTGGGCGTTAAGATTAAATCAAAGTTTATGTTGTGTTCACTTCGATCTTGGTTGTCAGTTGTATCTGTTCGGGTTCTTGTTGTAGTTGGTGAATTAGGCTTTATTAGTCCCTTTCCATACCCTCGACTGTCGATGGTAAAACACGGAATACAATTTTACGGAGTTGGATAGGAATTCCATTTCATGGAATCCCTTTTAAAGAATCCCTTTTGGAAAACACCTGTGGCTATGGAATCCCATTTTGGTCGTATGTGCTTATGTGCTAGGGCACATTGTGTCACATTGTGCTTTTTCACATAAGCCCACATGACAAAAAGGGATTCTCCAGAAGGTATCCTAGATAGGTATCCTCAAATAATACAATACTAGGCTATAGGTATCCTCAAATACCCGTATGTGCCTATGTGATAGGGCACATTGTGTCACATTGTACCTTTTCACATAATCACATGTCGTCACATAAAGCACGTACCTTTGTGCTAGGACACATTGTGTCACATTGTGCTTTTTCACATAAGCACATATGACAAAAAAGGGATTCTCCAGAAGGTATCCTAGATGGGTATCCTCAAAAAATACAATACTAGGCTATAGATATCCTCAAATACCCGTATGTGCCTATGTGATAGGGCACATTGTGTCAGATTGTGCCTTTTCACATAAGCACATATCGGCACATAAGGCATGTGCCTTTGTGCTAGGACACATTGTGTCACATTGTGCTTTTTCACATAAGCACATATGACAAAAAAGGGGTGCTGAAGGTCATATGTTTTTCAAAAAAGGGGTGTCGAAATTGGGGAGCCTGGGGATATGGCAACTGGATATAGGCTTTTATTATACACAGGGGAGATAACTCTATACGATTAAGTACAGGTTATGGGAAATCAAGCAATCTGATTGGTCGGTTATATAAATGATCTAGATAAATGAAACAACAAGAGTACTTGGAATAGGGTCAGAACTAACAAGAATAGACCAGAAATTGCTAAATATAGTAATAATAAGCAAAGCTGTTCCATATGATAGGCTCTTCTACGCTACTGGAGTATACTCTAGAACAAAGGAACAGGGCCAGATAGACAAAAACTGTTGCTTATATAGATAGAAGCAGAGAATTCTGGGTAAATTTGCCCTATAGCACTACGTGCTATTCTTATTGGGAAAAACGTCACGGGATAAGGATCCAAAAAGGGATTCTGGGAGAATTCTAAGCCAGAACATTACTCCTGTTCAATCGAACGCACCCTTTGTACCCCCTAGGTACTATAGCACTACGTGCTAAGCCGATAAATTGGGGAAATAAAGTCAATTTCGGTGACTTGGGGGATTTTGGTGATTTGGAGAGATTTTCGGGTTGTTTGTAGTAATTTGATTTACTCCGATTTAATCGAGCATACCCCTAAAACATATCCCTGTCCTGTTGTAGGCCTTAGGTGACATAGCAATCACGTGCTACCATAGAAACAAAGATGGTGACCTCCAGTATACAAAATGGACGACGGAAACACGTATCACTCTAACAACACGCGCTGCGCATGCGCACTCACACCATGTATCGCTATGGAGATGACGTCACAAAATGGCCGCTCTCGCGGGTTACCATAACACCACAACATGGCGCCACCAGGTCACGTGACATGACGTCACTTCCGGGGTCCTGCACCAGGGTCCTGCCAATGGCCCCTGAAACATACAAGTTATACTACTACTAAGAAATAAAATATTAAAAAACTTCCTCCAATGCAATTTTACCAAAAATAAACGGCCTGAGAAACAGAAGATCAACTTTGTGGAACCTTATGGATATCATGATAATTCGATTATAAGATAGCTATACAGAACAAGTCGAAATATGTAGGATAACCACTATAAACTATGTATCTCTCTCTTCCTACACTGATAAGACCGTAATCTAACATCATTTTCTAGAAAGCTCTCACTGAAAGCCTTCCAGAAAATGATGCCAGATTCTGATGTTATCAGTGCAGAAGCAGCATTATACTTGAAATGCTGAAGCAGCTTCTCCCTTCTACCCAAATTCCTATCTTATAAATTACCATCGTCTACGGGTACCTTGTCTTAGTCACTCTCTGGCTGGGCCATTAACTATAATCCATTGCCCCCCCCCCCCCCCCCTCCGCATCTCGTAAACAGAGATTGTGAAGCACACGCGCGCGCATACTAACAAAGTTGAGCAGCCATATCCAGTCTCTTCAGTCTGATAGTAGTTCTCAAAGGATAGACTCTGTCTTTGATGACATCATAGCACCGTTTAACGATATTTCTCCCCTTTTGCGAACTTTGTTGTAACGTCCCTGTGTTCCGCCTATACCTTCTGGAAAATAGGTTACAATAAGCCAATCAATACATACATAAACATTGTAACTACTGATTACTGCACTGGGAAAGCCACCAACACTTATCTTCAAATGCACTCCACAAGTCGGACTACCCAATACATACATAAACACTGTAACTACTTTGCACTGCACCGGGAAAAGCCACCAACACTTATCTTCAAATTCACCCCACAAGTCGGACTACCCATTGCATACATAAACATTGTAACTACTGAGCACTGCACTGAGAAAGCCACCAACACTTATCTTCAAATGCACTCCACAAGTCGGACTACCCATTGCATACATAAACATTGTAACTACTGAGCACTGCACTGGGAAAGCCACCAACACTTATCTTCAAATGCACTCCACAAGTCGGACTACCCATTGCATACATAAACATTGTAACTACTGAGCACTGCACTGGGAAAGGCCACCAACACTTATCTTCAAATGCACCCCACAAGTCGGACTACCCATTGCATACATAAACATTGTAACCACTGAGCACTGCACCGGGAAAAGCCACCAACGCTTATCTTCAAATTCACCCCACAAGTTGGACTACCCATTGCATACATAAACATTGTAACTACTGAGCACTGCACCGGCAAAAGCCACCAACACTTATCTTCAAATTCACCCCACAAGTCGGACTACCCAATACATACATAAACATTGTAACTATTGAGCACTGCACTGGGAAAAGCCACCAACACTTATCTTCAAATTCACCCCACAAGTCGGACTACCCATTGCATACATAATCATTGTAACTACTGAGCACTGCTCCGGGAAAAGCCACCAACACTTATCTTCAAATTCACCCCACAAGTCGGACTACCCAATACATACATAAACATTGTAACTACTGAGCACTGCACTGGGAAAGCCACCAACACTTATCTTCAAATTCACTCCACAAGTCGGACTACCCAAGTACCCGAGTGTCATGCCAGCTCCCCGGTGGCCAGGAAATGAAAAATTACACGCAAAGATCGGGTCCACAGACAATGACAGTCTTCATACTGTGTGCGTGATGACGATTAACTTAAATTCACTAAGTGGCATGACACGCACGCGAGAGCCATCAAACACTCCGCAAACACCGCTCAACACCGCTCAGAGTCAGAAACTTTAACGCTACACTATAACAGTTATCTGGTCAACGGATAACCTCAGGGTCAAGAGTAATGATAGTGGGATTACAGCAAGAACAACCCGCTTTACCGAATCTGACCCTATTCCATGGTAGCCCCCACCACGTGGTAGAAGCCATTTGTGCCCCGAAAATGCAGGAACTCAAGAATTTTCAGTCTTGGTGTCAGGGGTCGACTTCGATGCAATTTTAGCTTTAAATTATGTCCTGTCCGAGGTTCTTAAAAATCTAATACGCTTCGTGGTGCGCGATATTGTCCACGTAAATCTCCGCCCTAGAAAACATCAACCCGGCGATTCTGCCATATGCGTGCGCACCTTCGATAACGTCTGCTCAAAACGAGCAGATCAATGTCCTCATATTAAGAATATACCATTTTGAATTAAATGAACGCGTGCTAAAATTCGAATTTATAAGACTACAGAAATATTTATTACCGGCGAAGCTTGAAAGTATTGATCAATCTCACAGGTGTAATATTTTCCGCCAAACACAAGTCCCAACATACAGGTCTAATTTGATGTTGATGGTATTCGATTTAGAACACAACTTTATTACACGCCTGTATGTATATTATTTTTTATTACACGCATCTTCTATGATATCCCTGTCTACAGCCATGCAAAAAATAAAAATCTGTTCCTCACACATGTGCGGAACGAAACTCGTTGACGGACTATTTTTATAAAGAAGCGAAATTTCACTGGAATTTTCCACAAATCGTGTACCGCAATTACAATTTGAATCGCAAGCGATAGCTGAAAATCGTCCCCTGAGTTCCAGTGTGTTCTATGTGCCAGTAGGCCACCAGTAGGCACGCCAGTAGGCTGCCAGTAGGCACACAGAACACATTGAAACTCAGGGGACGTAATAGTAACACGGGTTCCACTTGCAAATTTGGTTGGCGATAAAATGTGTTGTTTTTGTTGATAGTTGTCAAATGAATTGCTGAGTGTCTATCTCATAATGGTTTTATAGACGTGAAGACGTGTAATAAACACAGAGCGACACGCGTGTGTGAATTGGTTAATCCATAAGGCACTTGTGCCATCGCGGAAGAATAAAACTCGAGGCCTGTGGTCTCTCGTTCTATCCTTCCGCGCTGGCACTCGTGTCATATGGATTAACCCATTCACACACTTGTGTCGTCGTATGTATTTCACGTGAAAATTCTGACATTTACAGTTGTATTATGTTTGATTGTGTAAGCCCTTGGGCTGCTATACAGAGAATATCTACAACACAGTGCACATGTCCTTTATCTGGGTGTTCATTCTATGGTATCTATCGGGAACTGAGTTGTCGTTCTTGTACTAACTACTGCTGGTTAGTATTAGTGGTATTCTATACATTAACCCTTTGAGACTTTAATTGTCCTAACGTCACTGGGAATTCAGTTTCTTTAACGTTTTTCAAAATGCGACGTCAGACGTCGGAAAGTACAAAAAACAAAATATTTTTCACATTAGTGATTATCTTGTTGAGGGCTAGATTATTTTTCGTGGTCTGAATTTGTTATTCAAAACTTGTTTTATTACAAAATATTGGAGAGTGCCTGCAGGCACTCTCCAATAATTTGTAATAAAACTAATTTATATAAACAAAATGTTATTTGTGTTTGACTGAATATGAAATATAAGCAAGGAACGTGTTGGCTTTTGCTCTGGTATCCTCATTTTTTGAAAACCCTGGTAGTGGCTTCTAGCAAGATGTCTTGACAGCAGGATTATATTAGCATTTTAAGCTGCGATAACATTTGGCTCAACGGTTGTCACTGAGCACTATTCTAGAGAAAATAGGAATTGAGGTTAAAATTTTAAAAAATCGAAAAATAATAACGAATGAAATGACAATAAAGTATCAACGCGCTGTTTGATTTCGTACATCATAAGACGTACACAAGTATCAAGGGGTTAACATTCCATTTGATAGCATGGTATCACTTTTTCTAAGGGGGAACACCACGAAGTTCTCCTGCATCAACCCACCCCCAGCCGGGATGAGTTGGCGGAGGATGGTCCCGCGGTGTCCAGACCTAGAACAATTGTGCATAACAACCAACATCACAATGAACATCAGCTTGTACATTGCACATCAAACAAAACGATGACACGACCGTTGACATCTTTGTCAGTGTAATCCAGTAATTAGACGACCAAGTTACGCAGTAGTTGGACCTTTTCATTAGTATTGGCGCAGTTTTGGCAACTCGATTCCAAGCATTCAATAGCATCACGATGAAAACCAGCGTTGCAATGAATTCAACATACCAACAGGAAATAATTTATATTAATCTCCACATCTCGTTCCAATGAGGGGTAATAACCTATGTTTTTGTGACATAAAAAAATGAAAACAATTATTTATTCAAGAATTTTGTTTGCAAGTGTCGTCTGCTTTTCATGTTAGGTAAAGGGTTAACATGCATTTGCACCATTCAAGCAGATATTTTTAAACAGGGTCGAAAAATTTTTTATGTTATTTTTAATGAGCACTTTCTTCAATATCATAAAATAGGCGCGTATTTTCACTTTCCAAATACATTTAATATGCTATATAAGGGCGTGAAAATGGTTTACATTGAAATTACCACTTCTCAAATTCCATAGATTCAAATTAAGTATACACAAATTATATGCAGTATACTATTATACTAAATTATATATTAAAATAAAGGGTTTGAAGAATAGAACACTCAACAAATATATTTGTCAGCAGGCATTAATGGGCCCTGGACGTCTGACACCGCTTACGACGTGATAACAAAATAAGATTCCAGGAGATGGTAACCGGTTCTCGTCAGATCACCGAAGTTAAGCAACATCGAGCCCGGTTAGTCCTCGGATGGGTGACCGTCTGAGCGATCGATTCGGACTCCCGCGTAGTGTCCTTGGGCAATACACTTAACCCCGATTGTCCACATGGGGGCAAGATGACGCAGTGTACTAAGGCGTACTGCACGTCGATGGTGCGCATGTCTTCAACCAATCTAACCCTGCCTGTGCCGCAGTGCGGAGTTACGATGTTGGGGAGCTGGCAGCTGCTCGTCGTTGCTCGGTGGTTCTCTCCGGGTACTCCGGCTTCCTCCACCCGTAAAACTGCCACGGTCTTGATTAGCCATTGTATATAAGGATGTGACCTTAAACACCAATAAAATAAAATAAAATAAATAAATACATTCCAGGAGACCAAATGTGCTTCAGGTATATTGTACAAAGCTTTGCATTCAAAACACTTAACGATGCATGCTGCATTTGTGAAAAGGCCAATACTGTCTGCATTTGTTTTTTTAACAAAGAATACCATGGCCGACGGAATATGTACGTCACCTGTTACCACGAATTTTAATCAAAAACCAATCGCGTAGTTCTATCTAAAACAGTCACGTAATTCTAAGAAATTAAAACATGTTTCATGATTTCTCTTGTAAGTAATTTGTAATCTTTGCAGTCTCGATATAGTGATAGCCTGTAACGTGAAGGAGATAAGCCTCATTATTTGATTTAAGATGGTAACATTATATATCATTAGATTTGTTGGCCTGTTGACCTTGACTGAAATGTTAACAAACAGAAACTTAAAACAAAACCGTGAGTTTTGGAACTTACTCGCACGCTCCTCTGTCGCAGTGCTTTGAAGAAGTTTGATTTCCTTATTTTTTCTTGTATCTCTGAAGCATATGGAGCCACGAGTGAAATATTATTTAATTATATGCTCTGATACGAATACTGTTGCATACTTCCCGAAACCAATGACTCTGTGACTTGATTCTATATAATTTTCGTGTTCTTTACATCATAACCTACGGTTTGCTGCATGCTTTGTGTATACTATTTGTTACACACTTTGTTGGTGGCCTAATATGGTATATATGGTGTCAGCGAAGCTCGAGTCCAATATGGAATTAACTGACACTTCGCTCGAGTCCAATATGGAATTAACTGACACCATATATACCACATTAGGCCACCAACAAACTGTGTAACGAATATATCTTACCGACTGCTGCATCGATGCTCAGAACTAATAACAACAGCGATCAAAATGAAATGAGAGAATTCTCACAATGTCCACGTGTCTTTGCCTTGTTACAATTTATGGGAGAGTGCCTACTGGCACTCTCCCATAAATTGTAACAAGGCAAATTCATACATACCAAACAGTTTGATTTCGATGGTAACATAACACACATCCGCAAAATATGAAGCCTTTTAAGTTGTCTAATCTGCACTTCAGACCAAATATGGGCTTCCAACACTCAGTCTTTCAACTTGAAGCGCTTATCGGCTGCCGCCATTTTGAATAATCAATGAACAAGGGGGAGATTACCCATAGCTGTCATTTATATTGATGTTGACCGACAGAATAGGGTTTTATATGCAGTCTGCATGTGACGTCTTTGAACCAATGAAATTCCCAGATACTTGTAGTACGTAGGATATATAATTTATATTTATGTCATGTTAAAATTGGGAAGTTCGAGTTTTTGGCATCGATCTTACATTTTTGTCGGCAATCTTGAAAAAAAGACAAAGAAGGGTTGCAGTAGAATGGTTAATCAGTTTGTGAGGTGCGCACACAGTTCAGTTTTTTTCCAACAACAATCAATACGTACGAACAAAAATAGGAAAGATACGATGTATCGTTCATTACACACAGAGACAGAGAGACCTCGAGATCGTTCGATCCTTTCTGAAAATGAAATACCGAGGACGTCAGTCAGTAGAAATGTTTTCCTGGAAGAAAATGATCTCAGTCATACTACCCATCTTTGTCTCCTTGATTCACAGTGAGTAATTTTTTTTATATTTGTGGGCATGGGCGCAGATCATGGGGGGACGGGGGGACGTGTCCCCCTCAGATCTCATCAAGGGGGGTACATGGTATGCCATGTCCCCCCCCCCCCCCCACCACTGGGGGGACATGGTATGACATGTTCCCCACTATGCTCCCCCACTGCTGCACCCTCTCATCAATTTTAATGCGAGATTCACTTCTGATACACGTTCAACTAGTCCAAACTTGGACCCACAGTTCGTAATCTAATTTTGGGGTTGGTACGGCCTGTACTGTAGCCGTATCAACCGCAAAAATTATATTACGGACTATGTCTGTGGGTACATGTTTGGACTGACGTAACGTTCAACGAACAGTTGTTCATCACTGCGCCTTCAGATAAGTTGTTACTCAGCCAGACACAGCTGTGGGTTGCACGAATGCATAAGCAGCATAACTATTTGATATCGGAATATCAATGTTGCAGACAGAATTCTTATGCAGAGAAAGTAATAGGCCGGTACTGAGCTCGTGAAAATGTGCAAGACAGTATCGTCTGTTTTGTTTACATTTTGAAAACGATATTTATCGATCGAATTCATTCAATTCACGCGACTTGTTGATGACGTATGTGTCGGGCTGTTATTGGATTTGTTAATCCATTAACGGGCCCGACACATACGTCGTCGCTCCATCTGTTGGGCCCTTATGCTAACCCACCGCACAGTTGAATTGTGTTAATCTAATAGGGAACGCTCGGTAAAGCGGGAACAATTATGGTTAAGCATTTTGACAAAATTACAACAGGCTGTTGAAAAACATATTTTTTTCTACTAAATAATTAAGAGAAATTATACCCCAGAGGCCACCAGAATGCACCATTTGAAAGCGCAATTTTAAAAATTTTCTTGGGGGGAGAACCCTCCCCCCCCCCCAAACCCCCCTCTGCCGGCTCGTGCCTGCGGCACTCGCTGCAGATGCCTTCGGCATCTGCCCGTCCCCCCCCCCCCCCCCCACTTTTTGGAAGAGATCTGCGCCCATGTTTGTGGGTAGTGAGCGACGCTGTATAAGAATAAAACACCCGATTGGACCTAGAAATATGTCCCAGGCATAGAAATCGGACGCAAGGAATTTCTTGTGCGTCCACCTCTCGTACAATGGTAATCTTTCATACGGTACAGTCGCCGTACTCAACGCGTAGTTAGTGATGTCCACGCAAAACATGTCCAGGTAACAAAAACTACCATCAACAAAATATTAAGTATTGAAGCACTGGGTTTTATGGCGGTACCGAAAGCCAGGGATGTGGCTAGAGATTTCCAAATGGGGGTGGGTGGGGGGGGGGGGGGTAGGGTAGTGAATTTCCAACTAGGAGGGTGGGGGCTAGTGAGAAAATCACTCTCCTACACCCCCTCCTCTCTACCGGACACAAGAAAAGTCTCTTCCAGTTGAAAATTGCCATTGGAATTTGAAAATTGTAATGTGCTGTCATCTGGACACTGTTTGTCCTGACGAGTTCGCACACATTTCCGTTTTGCTCCATTTTATTCCAATGGGGATTTTGTTATATTTGCAGTTGGTGTTTCATCGCCGTTACCTGGAATATGGGGAGGGCGCTGGATTATTAAATTTAATTTCTAATACGAAATTTCTAAGACAAGAAAAAAAATTAATAAAAAACAAAAGTAAAAGAAAGGAATAAATATTTTAAAAAAAAGCATGTCATTTTAAAAGCTCAAAGATCCCAAGGAGAAATATAAGAGTATGTAGAGAGATTTTCTGCGCGAGACGTTTCTCTGAGATTTCTTCTACAGGGCGTGTACCCATCTCGCGGATTTGAACATTCCCAGAGCGATGAGCGAGAGATGTCTGGGTTGCATGTTGGACGGATCTTCAATCGGGGCGCACACCGGTTACACGACGGAACAGAAGGACGCCAAAGTGCTGTGATTTGCGTCGGGTTTGGGAAAGCTCGACGAGGAGGGGGTGATGGAATGGTGGAAAACGATGATCAAATGTCGAGGACAACCGCTACCTTTGGACTTCAAAATTGTGCAGTTGAGGAAAATGCTCAGAACTCTCACAAATTACGATCGAAGAAGTATCTTGCATTGATTACTGGATAGAGAATATCCGACTCAGATCTTGTAAAGGGAACAAACAGTTTCATAATATAATAGGAAATAAAACAAATCTATATATATTTGAAAGAAATAAACAACTCCTCCCCCCCCCCCCCCACCAAAAAAAATGGATGGAATCATAGACGAAACAAAAAAAAACGAAAAGGAATAGAGCGTCACGGATTTCTCCAAGAAGTGTTTTACGGAACCTTTGCTCATCTCCTGGAAGAAAGCATTCCCAGAGCATTTAATGAAAGATGTTCCGGTTGCAAGTTCGGATGGGACCACGGTACAAATTGATGATAATTTGGACGGAGACGGTATTACACATAAGAGATCAGAGACCCGATGAATTAGAATGTTGGGATTTTCGATTGAATGCGTGTCATCTCACAACTGACGATCGAGAGCCTTTTTTGCATTATTTACTGGAATAGAGAGAATATCAGATTTTGCGTGAAGGAGGAGAAAAAAATCATTGAATTAAAAAAACAAAAAAAAAAAAAAAAATTACAAAAGAAAATATAAATATTTATTTATGAAAAATAACTTCACATTTGTTTTTACAAAGTCACATCTTTTATCTGCATGCGACCCATCACTTTCCCCTCCTCATTTCTGAGTAGGTGTGGAATGATCATATCCACTTTGGATAATTTTTTCACATTGTTTGGAGCTTCTTGGCCGAGTCGATCTATGACATCTTTATCGTTTTTCGGATATATTTTGTTTTTGCCGTTGATCAGATTGATATTTTTTCTCCCTCTTCTTTCAAAAGTTTATGAAATTTTCTGAAAATAAATCTTCTTAATCATCGTTCAGTGTAAATCCCATGCTTTTAGTTTCGTGTTTATAATCAAACTTTATTACTTCGACATCATTCAGTTGGACTGGATTAGCTTTCAAATAAAACGTTTTTTTTTATTATCGTTGTGTGAAGTGATTCTTTTCAATTGGATTTTGTTTTCCATTGCCATTTTTAAAATTAGTTTAACTTTTCTTTTATTTTCTAGACAAATATAAAATGGAAAAATGTTTTTTATTAATTTATTTTTTTTTTCCTTTTTGTTATAAAAATAAAAATAATATGAATTTTTTTACCGATTTTAATTTTTCTTTAACTAAAAAAAATCATTTTTTTGAAAATATTTTATTTTAAAAATAATTTTTTTTAATCAAAATTTTTTGGAAATTTTTTTTTCAATGGCAAATTAAAAAATATAATTTAAAAATAAATTTTTTATCCAGAAAAAATCGAACTTTTCTATACATAAAAAAAACAATTTTTAATATTTAAAATAATTTTTTAGTAAATATAGAAGAAAAATATCATTATTATTACAAGCGTGCAATCTAGCTCAATTGAAAAATTATGTGAAACATCTGGGATGAGAAATTCGTCGTGTTATAAAACTAAACCACAAATGATCGGAGTCCTAAGACTGAGACTAGTGAGATAAAATTGTCAGAATTGAATGGGTTTGAAAGGTATACGGTCACAAAATGAAATTGAGTTGATAAAGTCGATGCTTGGGGGAGGTGGTGACGATCAGATGAGTGCAATAACAACGGTTGGAAAGAGGAAACGAAAACAAAACAATATCTCAGTTAGTCAATCGGCCGGAAATAATTAAAAAAAACCAAAACAGCGATTATTGAAGTCGGGAAAAAAGTAATGGTGACGTTGACTTGACAGAAATTCTAGCTAAAGTCATGTGCGAAAAACTGTTGCCCACTCCCGTACAACAAGAAAAGGTAGTCAAGGGATTTATCAAAAAAGCGGTCGCTAGGGTGCAAAGGGTTAATATTAGACTGAGAGCCATCATCAATCTTTCTACTGTTCAGGATGACCGACAAAAATCTAAGATCGGCTCCAAAAATATGAAAGTGAAAACCTTTCTTAAGCTTCTATATAAGTAAGGACAATCAGTTTACTTTAAACTTCACAATTCCGATATGTCATAAATTATGCAGCAAAATGTACAGTTAAAACTAGAAGTCCTGTCACGAATAGTGCGCTTATCTAGGCTTAATGCGCGTAGGAATTGCGCGCAATTGCCATATCGAATGGCAACCAAATCACGGCAGGTTCTCCTGGTTACTCATGGCAAACACATGCAATGTTTCTGCCAATGGACCTCCGGGTTACCCGGAGGTCCATTGGCTGAAACATTGCTTGTGCACAGGCCATATGTACAGAATTTGATAGCTTTACTATGGCCAAAACGCGTACATTAACGCGCAGATCAACGTGCTATTTGTGCGCATTTCATGACAGGACTTCTAGTTTTAACTGTAGGTTATGATGTAAAGAAATGACAGTTATGTACAGTCAAATCACAGAGTGAATGGCTTCTGGAAATCTGCTACAGTATTCGTATCAGAGCAGATAATTAAATAATATTCCACTAGAACAACTCGTGGCTAGATATTTTTAAGATATCACGGACAAAATAAGAACATCAAAATTCTTCAAAACATAGCGACAGTGCTGCGTGGGAGTAAATTCCAAAACTCTTGGCTTTGTTTTGCTTATGTTTGTTTACAATTCAGTCAAGGTCAACAGGCCGGAAAAGCATCGATATAATACCGTCTAAAACCAAATAATGAGACTCATCACCTTCATACTATAGACTTTTATTACAGGTATCACTTAACTAAATATTTTAATTACAGTTAGTCGCCTTGAAATGTAAGGCGTACTGTACGTCGGTGGTGCTCATGTTTTTAACCAATCTTACACTGCCTGTGCTGCAGTGCAGAGTTACGATGTTGGGGAGCTGGCAGCTGCTCGTCGTTGCTCGGTGGTTCTCTCCGGGTACTCCGGCTTACTCCACCCGTAAAACTGTCACGGTCATGATTAGCTATTGTGCATAAGTATATGACCTTAAACACCAATAAATGAATAATACGATGCGCATTAACGAACGAATATTTTCTGCGCTAACTGTGACATGTTGCATTCTCTAAAAATAAGGAACCTTTGGAAAATTTGTTGTTTCAGTAAACGTTTGAAACATTCTGTTGTCATCTTGCATTATTGTTGAATATTCCAGATAAAAAAGAAGGCGATTTGATGACATTTGAACAAAAAAAGTACAATTTACTTTTTGTGTGTTTTTGTAGGGAATTTACAAATCCCTCAATGAGGTTTAATTTACTACGACTCTTATCCTCATTTCAGAAAAAAGGGATTCTCCAGAAGGCACCCCAATTTCGGCACCCCTTTTTTAGGAATCCCATTTGTGGAATCCCTTTTTTCTGAAATGAGGATAAGAGTCGTATTAAAAATCCCTCAATGAGGTCTAATTTACTACGACTCTTATCCTCATTTGACAAAAAAGGGATTCCACAAATGGGATTCCTAAAAATGGGGTGCCGAAATTGGGGTGCCTGGGAATATGGCCATTGGATATAGGCTTTTATTATACACAAGGGCGATAACTCTGCATACAGATTATGGGAAATCAATGGTTAGTTATAATTTATATAAATGATCTAGATAAATGAAACAACAAGAGTACTTGGAATAGGGTCAGAACTACTGCTATTACGTACCATCTTACCAGTAACAGGATGATACAAAGCATTTGGTAGGTTAATATTATCAACGGTTAGGATAGGACCTGCAGGGGAATATACCTACCATACTCTGCTGCCGTTCTGTATTACCCGGCATTGACCCCACCCCAGAATACGGCTCAATAATATGAAGCACCTGGTGGATCAGTAGTACCAAGGGCCAGCAAGAGACCTACAGGGATATGTACAGCCTATTCTATACTACCGTTCTAACCTACCAAACATTACCCACACCCCCACAAAATCACTAGGTCTACCATAACGTACTATATATACCAGCCATATAATAAAACAAAGCAATCGGTTGGTTAATAGTACCAAGCACTAACGGGGGCCTATAGGTGTATATTCCGCCCATACTATGGTACCGTTCTAAACTACCAGGCAGTACCCCTATGCCTAGTATTGCATACTACCTATACCAGTCATAGGATAACATGAAGCATCAGGTGGATTAATAGTACAAAGGGCCAGCAAGAGACCTACAGGGGTATGTACAGCCTATATGGTATCCTCAGATAAGTATTCTATAAAAGGTATCCTCGATAGGTATTCTCGATAGGTATCCTCGAATAATACAATACCAGGCCATAGGTATCCTCAAATACTGAAATGAGGCTAAGAATCGTAGTAAATTATACCTCATTGAGGGAATTTTAATGGTCCTCATAACCTCAAAATTCAATGAGGCTATGAGGCATAATAAATGAGGACTCATTGATTGCTTTTACATAGCTCTCAAGGCCTCATACGACAAAAAAGGGATTCCAGTCACAGGCGTTTCCCAAAAATGGGATTCCATGGGATATGGCCATTGGATATAGGCTTTTATTATACACAAGGGAGATAACTCTGCATACAGATTATGGGAAATCAAGCAATCTGATTGGTTAGTTATAATTTATATAAATGATCTAGATATATGAAACAACATCAGTACTTGGAATAGGGTCAGAACTAACAAGAATAGACCTGAAAAAGCTAAATATATTAATAATAGGCAGAGCTCTTCCAACTGATAGGCTCTTCTACGCTACTGGAGTATACTACAGAACAAAGGAACATAGTCAGCGACGGAAACACGTATCACCCTAACAACACGCGCTGCGCATGCGCACTCACACCGCGTATCACTATGGAGATGACGTCACAACATGGCCGCTAACGCGGGTTACCATGACAACACAACATGGCACCACTACGTCACGTGACATGACGTCACTTCCGAGGTCCCCCACCGAGGTGCCCCAACCTGGGGGTGAAGGGGAACATACACTACTACTAATATCAATATCATACGACATTCAGGTTGAATTAATACAATATAATACCAATATCATGATACGACATTCCGGTTGAATTAATACAATATAATATCAGTATCATAATATGACATTCGTGGTGAATTAATACAATATAATATCAATATCGTAATATGACATTCGTGGTGAATTAATACACTATAATATCAGTATCATAATATGACATTCGTGGTGAATTAATACAATATAATATCAGTATCATAATATGACATTCGTGGTGAATTAATACAATATAATATCAATATCATAATATGACATTCGTGGTGAATTAATACAATATAATATCAGTATCATAATACGACATTCAGGTTGAATTAATACAATATAATATCAATATCATGATACGACATTCAGGTTGAATTAATACAATATAATATCAGTATCATAATATGACATTCGTGGTGAATTAATACAATATAATATCAATATCATGATACGACATTCCGGTTGAATTAATACAATATAATATCAGTATCATAATATGACATTCGTGGTGAATTAATACAATATAATATCAATATCATGATACGACATTCAGGTTGAATTAATACAATATAATATCAGTATCATAATATGACATTCGTGGTGAATTAATACAATATAATATCAATATCATGATACGACATTCCGGTTGAATTAATACAATATAATATCAGTATCATAATATAACATTCGTGGTGAATTAATACAATATAATATCAATATCATGATACGACATTCAGGTTGAATTAATACAATATAATATCAGTATCATAATATGACATTCGTGGTGAATTAATACAATATAATATCAATATCATGATACGACATTCAGGTTGAATTAATACAATATAATATCAGTATCATAATATAACATTCGTGGTGAATTAATACAATATAATATCAATATCATAATACGACATTCGTGGTGAATTAATACAATATAATATCAGTATCAATATACGACATTCGTGGTGAACCAATACAATATAATATCAGTATCATAATACGACATTCGTGGTGAATTAATAAAATATAATATCAATATCGTAATACGTCATTTTTGTTGAATTAATACAATATAATATCAGTATCATAATATGACATTCGTGGTGAATTAATACAATATAAAATCAGTATCATAATATGACATTCGTGGTGTATTAATACAATATAATATCAGTATCATAATACGACATTCGGGGTGAATTAATACAATATAATATCAGTATCATAATATGACATTCGTGGTGAATTAATACAATATAATATCAGTATCATAATATGACATTCGTGGTGTATTAATACAATATAATATTAGTATCATAATACGACATTCGGGGTGAATTAATACAATATAATATCAGTATCATAATATGACATTCAGGGTGAATTAATACAATATAATATCAGTATCATAATATGACATTCGTGGAGTATTAATACAATATAATATCAGTATCATAATATGACATTCGTGGTGAATTAATACAATATAATATCAGTATCATAAAATGACATTCGGGGTGAATTGAACAGTTTTGTAAATAAATGATATGAATATATGTAGTGAATCGTTTAATTAACTGAGAATGCGTGTTGCGATGTTATCAAAGAGGCTTATAGTCTGTTGCTTTCTCGACCCAGTCGATTGACAGAAAAGATGGGACCCACTCAATGAATAAGTTCGCATGACGTATCGGGTGCTGTCAGTTTTCACCATTGCCCGTGAAGGTATTGCTATGGGATAGAGGCGTTATCATTCCATAGTCTGATCAACAAACAGAAATCAAGAAGAGAAGTGGTGGTGGTGGTGGTGGTAGTTGTGGGGAGGGGGCTTACGTAATACCCTAAATGCAAATAAGGGACGTTGACAAACAAATCTGGAATTTAAGAAACTAATATCCATAAGAAAAGAAATATAGGATATGGAATGAGTATTTTTGGTCACACGTTATTCATGTCATGTGCCGTCCCTATATTAATTATCTCCTTTTGCACCCCAGTTGTTATTCATAATTATGTCATATTTTCACACCTTCTGCAGTTCACTACATCTTTCACAAATGAAGCAGAACTATATCTTTCACAGTTGGGGTTTTCCCACTTTGGGAGAAACAAAATGATGATGAATTTGAATGGATTAGTTTTATTTATTACACTGAAGATATTTCTACGTACAATGACAAACATGAATTTCTAGACAACAATAATTACATATACAGTATGTGGAGAGTGGATTTTAACTGAATCACCTGCGGAGTGGAGTTATCACCCAAGCCATAACTTTCACATTTTGGACACATCGACAAAAACACAAGCAATGTTTGAGCCAATGGACCTCCAGGTTTAACCCGGAGGTCCATCGGCTGAAACTTTGCTGGTACGGGTTATGCTTTGCAACAAATTTTTAATTATTGCTCGGGTGGAATCTCCACTCTGCGGGTGATTTATTGATAATACACTCTCCACGTACTGTATAAAGAAGAAGTGTTGTTCATACATCTATGTAGATAACATATACTTTGTTAATTCAGTCGATAAAGATAATTTCATTCAATATATTTCCGCCCAAAACCTCTTTTTCTTTTATTTCTGAAGACATTTTATGGCTGTATATATTAAAAGAATTTATCCATATCTCTACTGGCATCCAGACACATTCACTACCCCCCCCCCCCTCCCCAAACACACGGGTTTATAGTATATTGGCATACTATGAAACACTTCCAAGCTCCTTTATTACCAAGACAATAGCAAAGTACGAGTCAAAAAATAAGTTGTAGCATAACCACAATAAATGAAGTATCATGCAGCTTTCCAAAAAATGGTTTAAGATTCTGGTATTATCAGCACAGAAGCAGCAGGATACTTCGTTTCCTGCGGTTATGCTACAACTTATTTTGATCTGAACTGTACATATATATTGTGTATGTATGCTATATTATAATGGAATGCGCGAAGGATGGAAGATCCACCTTGACAGATAGTCAATTTGATTTAGTGTTGGGAGGAAGTATTCTTACGTTTTCCTTCCAAACGATAGCTTATTGTCCCCTCCCCCATTGGAACGACCATGACGAGATCGTTTCAATGAGTGGTCATCTGGTACGTTTTGAGAAGCAGAGAGGAACATACTCATTATCGAATTATTACCGGTTGATGGTGGTATATTTGGGTAATTTGACAAACTTTAGTTCATATGACATTATTGGACACGTACGCCGACGCTGACGCCAACCGATCGAGCCATGCCATAACCTTACTCAACTAAAGTTGGTGAGCTAAAAATATCTATTCAAATTTTATTATATTTTCAATTGTTGTCTCAAAACATAGCTTATGACCCCTCATTGGGGCGAACTCATTGAGCTTGTTCCAATGGGGGGAGGGGTCATAAGCTATGTTTTTCAGACAAACATTGAAAAACTTTAGTAATTTAAAAATTTCTCGTGCAAGTATCGTCTGCTACCTGCATTTGGTGAAGGGTTAAGAATGACCATTTACAACTACTGATACAATATGGTGATCATGAAAGTGAACAAGAATGTCAGCAAGTAACTTGCATGCATTACTCTGTATCATATAATTGCCGTGAGCCAGTGTGACAATGTTTGCCTGTTCTGGAGCAAGTTTGTTCCTTAGTTAACCCATATAATACCGTACTTCGAAAGTAACTGTTAACCGATCAATTACTTTTTTTATCAATCAAGAAATTGATCATTGGCTAGTCGATTAATCGATTAACCGTATCAACTCTAATTAATTTCTATAAACATGATTACTGCAATAGCCTTTGATGTGGTGGTTGAACAATCTAACAATCTATGTATTTGAAGAAAAATAAGCATAATTCATGTGATTAAGACACATGTTGGAAAAGGGTACAGCAAAAAATAAATGGGTCCAGCAAAAAATAAATTTGCGAAACCCTGGCTCACTATTTATTTATTTATTTATTGGTGTTGAAGGTCACATACTTATGCACAGTGGCTAATCGTGACCGTGACAGTTTTACGGGTGGAGGAAGCCGGAGTACCCGGAGAGAACCACCGACCATCGACGAGAACCACCAGCCCTCAACAAACTAATTCTGTTCAAGCTCCACTCAAGCAGGGTTACAGCGGTTGAAGATGTGTGCACCATCGAAGTTCATTACGCCTTAATACACGGCGTCATCGTTCCCCCATGTAGACAACCGGGATAAAGTGTCTTGCCTAAGGACACAACACGGGCCGTCCCTGATGGGGATCGAACTCGGGACCTCTAGCATAGAAGTCCAACAGTCTACCACTGAGCCACCGCGCTCCCCTCTGGCTCACTGTGGGAGCCCGAATTATAACTTCGTTCAAAATGAGGAATTTTCTTTAAAAATATTCTTCGGATCCAGCAGTCGGAATGTTTTGATATTTGGTATGCAGCATCCTTAGGGGTGAGATTCAAATGTCTTTATGCGAAGTCCCTGGGTTCATATTAGGGCTCACTGTGGGACCCTGAATTCTAACTTAGTTCAAAATGTGGAATTTTCTTTAAACATCGTCTTCTTCAGATCCAACAGTCGGAATGTTTTGATATTTGGTACCATATCGTCGCCTGAGTGCTAGAATGTCCTATGTCCCATAGGGGACATAGGACGTTCTAACACTCGGGCGACGATATGCAGCAGCATCCTTAGGGAGTGAGATTGCGACTTGTTTTTTTTATTACTTCATTTAGTATCCTCCAAGTTCCTCTCAAATTGTTTTTATTCTCATTAAATATTTTATTAAAGTAGATTACTTTACTTTGCTTTTTAATTCTATTGAAGATTTTACAATAAATTTATAATTTGTTTTATTCTGTTCCGTTGGGGATTTAATTTTTTTATTGTAAAATTTTGACTTGGTGATTGAGGAATTCATAAGGCCCCTAGATATCCACGGTTGTTTTCTGATGTATTTTTTCTTCAATTGGACATTAACCAAAGGAAATGTATTTTTGAAGGCAGTGGAATAAATATTCGTAAAACTCTCATATGCTGTATTCGTGCAACTCGTTTCAAGTACAGACGTAAAATCACTTTGCGATAGAAGTGACCTAAAAGTAGCCAAATTTGTAGCACTGAAGTTACGTTTATAGGCCATTTTCGGACAGTCTTTTTGACGACTTTATTTCCAATATACAATGTAACAAGGTGGTCAGAGACATCTGTTACAATATTCCAGATGTGCACTTGGATATGTCATTTGAAAAAATATGATCTATAAGAGTTGCTGTAAGTAGTAATGAATGTGGTTTTGGGGCCTGTTCTGGGGGTGGGGGTGGAGTAGGGGGTGGAGGGGATGGATGACGTAATGTAATTATAATAGGGGATATAGCTTCCAGAAAAAATGTAAAGCAAGCCGGAGTTGATAGATTCAAAGAAGCCTCGTGCAAGGAATTGCGGGACACTCCCCCCATGGTCAGCCTAATGAACGCCCCCACCCCTGCCCCTGCAAAACGCCCATGGAGTATAAAAGTAGGTCTCAAAAAGAAACCCACCATACCAAAGAAACGAAAGTGAATGGTAAAGAAGGATGTTTTTGACTAGCGATGTCGTTAATTAACCCCAAATCCTCGGAATGTGTCAACAGTGCGCTGGACCTATTTTCCTTTCCTCCCACTCAGACCAGATTGGAATCTGGACAATGGATCGAATTTCGCCCTCTAGCTATGACTGGAAACAGCGGACCGATAGAATTTTTCATTTCTGGAAGTGGCGATGATTATTTGAATTTAGCCCAGAACTGTCTCCACGTGAAAGCGCAAATATTGCAAATGGATGGCAGGTTATTAACCGGGGATGATAAAGTCGCCCCCGTTAATTTATTCATACATTCGTTGTCCCTATCAAGCATACATAGAAACTTTATTGAGCTACGGTCTCCAGCCAAAAAATCTCAACTTACTGCCGCTCTGTGGTACAAAGATACCGCGGGTCATTTTGCCAATTTATCATTAAATAATGGATTGAATACGAGAAAAAATTCGCCAGTACAAGTCAAATTATTGACATGAGTGGTCGTTTACATTTGGACATGTGTTGTCAAGATTGTTATCTTCTCAATGAGGTGAACGTACATGTGAAAATGAACAGATCAAAAGATGCTTTCACATTGATGGGAGATGCACCTAATTATAAAATAAAAATTAACAAAGTTTCCCTGTTTATCAGGAAAGAACGCTTTAACCCTGCTGAGCGACTGGCCCACTTTAAAGCTTTAGAGAGGGGAACCGCTAAATACCGGATCAATGGGGTGCAAACGAAGGTATTTTCCATACCCAAGGGGAATTTGAGCATAACGCAGGAAAATTTATTTTTAGGTCAGCTCCCAAAGCGAATAAATGTAGGTTGTGTCGATAACGACGCTTTCAATGGCAGCTATTCAAAGAATCCATTCAACTTCAAACACTACAATGTTAATTTCATTGCGGTATATCTAGATGGTCAACAAATACCCGCGAAACCACTACAACCTCGTTTGGAGAAATAGTAAGATGTTATAGACCTCTGTTATAGAAGTCTGTTTCAAGCAACTGGACAAATATTTGAAGACGCAGGGAATCACATCAGTCGGGAAGAGTATTCCAAAGGATACACATTGTTTGCATTTGACCTCTCGCCAGATTTGAGCCACGGAGAACATTTCAACTTGCTCAAGCATGGAAATTTGAGACTGGAAATGCAGATTGATGACGCTCTACCTATAACAGTGAACGTTATTGTCTATGCTGAATTTCAAAACGTAATAGAGGTAGACAAAAATAGAGAGATCATTTTCGATTATTCAACATGAACACGCTTCAATTAGTGACAGCCATGAACTCTGATAAATACCTCCGACATGTCAATTTGGGAGTTTCTGCCAGAAATCGACTACCCAGAAAATTAACTACTCCCCGCCCAGTGATGTTCATAGCTAATACAGATCCTAGTTACAGATGCAGTGAACACTGGGTGGCTTTTTGCATCGGACATGAATCGGTCAAATATTTTTGATTCAAATGGAGTACCCCCTCAACACAAAACATTGCCAAAATTTCTAAACAAATATTCTAATGCCTGGCAATTTAATTCCTGTAGCCTTCAAGGATTATTACCAGTATGAGGACATTATTGTTTATTTTATTTGCTTAATCACCATCGAGGCATAACTATGACAACAATAATTGGAATTTTCCTGGGTGACTTGAGGAAAAATGATATTTTTGTGAAGGCTTTCATACGCAATGATCATTTCTATGCAAGACATGAAATTGAGAAGAAGAAACTCAAGAATAGGAGCTCTGAGGGCAGTAAGCCTAGAGGAGGTACGGAGCCCATTTATAACAGATCCACCAGTACCGAGTTTCTCTTTTGAAACTGAATTGAATCACATGACCGAAGCTGAACTGGAGAAAATTTTACGTGGAGTAATAAACCTCCCATTATGTCCATGAATTTCAACAAAGGAGTTTTTTGACACACACAAAACTATTGTTGTTTTAATGGCAAAATCAATGGAAGATGTATCCAATAAATATCCTGTCAGTTCTTTCTTGATTAAATTCATGTCATATCTGGAGCTATTTAATCTGAGGACTGGCATTTCTTGGCTGTAGCGGTCAAAGTCCTCCCTTAAACTTTCAAGCGGGTGTTTTCCTCCTTTAGGACTATTAGGTTCAATTTCAAGCGCTGCATTGATGAGCTCTGCAAGCTGTGAGTATGCCGAGCTGTGTTTCATTGACATTTTCATACTGGCAGCAAATGAAATTTTTTCCAAGAACGTAATCATTTCCTCGACAAGTTTTTGGGAGTCACCGTCCATTATAAAACACCACTGATCTGTATATTCCTCTAGATTACTACACACAGAGACACTGAGTGGGGCATGCCGAGCTTTCCACTGTCTTTTTTCCGTATTTTTGGGTAGGTCGTCTTGAATGAAATACAACTCAAAGTCGAACGCTGCTCTGTACGTATCTATCTTCCTCTGGGACAACAATTCCTTCTTCTTCCAATTTTCGAAGATTGATTTGGTTGCTGGGTAACATTTCTGTGGTACTTTTGCGTTTTTTCGGTGCTTGATGAGCGATGGTTCGGTGTCGATTAAAAAGCAGATGCTGAGCAAACTTTTCTACGCAGGTATAACATGTAAACGCCGAATTATTACATTTAATCTTGTGCGCTACCAAATCTTCTTTTCGAGCGTAAGATTTAAGGCATGTCTCGCAACGGAATTTCTTGACATCTCCAGTGAACAGATGGGTCGTTTCTTCATGGCAATCTTTGATAAATTTTGTGGAAAAGGATTTTCCAAAAAACTGGCAAACGATACCTTCAGCGTGAATTTTCATATTTCCAGCCAACTTGTATTTTCTCTTAAACGTCTTGGAGCAGACATCACACTGGTAGATCATATTTTCAGCATGGATTTTCAAATGTTCCACAAAATTATCTTTTCTCTTAAATGTCTTGGAGCAGACATCACAGGCGTGAGACGCTTCTGCCCCATGTACAGTAGTCACATGGTGATTTCTTTTGCTTTTGCTTGAGAATGCCTTCTCACAGATTCCACAGATCAATGCTTCATTTTCCATTTCGATTACTTACAACATGGTAGATACGATGCGAATGAAACTCGACTTGCTAACAAGGCATTTGCAAAGCAAATGATAAATTTAGTGCAGAGTGACTGTCGTGTGATTTATTTATGGGCGTAATAAAACTGGGAGTTTAAAATAAATAAGGTGACAGATTGGTCTCTTACAATTTCTGTAGCACTTAAATTTGAAGCGTCAGTCTAACAATATATTTTACGACAGATTATGACTGGTTGTTAAAATGTTACAATGGATTTTATTACCCCCACACCTGTTACACACATGTCGTAGTTCGCGTTTGAAAAAAAATCGATTTAACGAGATTTCATTGGTTTTTAATTACACCCATACACACAGACACAATGCAGTGTTTACCTTAGCACGTGTCCAGCTCAGAGTCAGCTGATAGCATTCATATATATGTCCAATGGTCGGCGACCATCAATATTATTCTTAAATATATAATTTATTATCTAATAATATCTATCCCAAATGATGACTTTAAAAAAAATATGTACTAATCGACGTGAACATTATTACTTCATTTATTAATATACTACAGTACAGTCGCTGTGGGCAGTCACTTTTCCACATGTCCACAGTGGGCGCCCACTGATTTTCCACAGAAATCCGTTTGATACCAATTTCTGTGGACTTTGTGGGCATGTAGTTCTGTGGGCAAAATCCTGTGGACTTCTGTGGAAAAGATTACTGAACGATGATAATGCCGGATGGCAGTGTCCACATAATTAATCCGAAACACGTCTGCCCACAGAAATGTAACTGGAAGTAATTCTTAACACGTCTTGGGAGAATATGACTCAGATTAAAAATATTTATTTCTTCATCATTTCAATTTGCAAGCACCGGTATATGGTCATTTGTGTATTTTCCAAAAAGGGAAAAATTGATAACTTGTTAAAATTACGTCACATTTTCTCATTCTGAAAAGGGAATAGCACAACCCACACTGTGAAAACAAGACAAACAGTGGCAACCCATGTCGATTGCGAACGAGTGCTTTGAAAAAAATGTGTACAAAATGCAAAAAATAGTTGAAAATAAAAGAGTGCACCTGCGAATATCGCTGATATGCAGTTAAGTATTGATATGATCTTTCTGTCAAACCGAATCTGATTTTCGATCGACTATTGAACAATTCGTTCACTTTCGTTGACAACTCTAAGCTCGGGCGGGAAGGGGAACATTCGGCCTCTAGAATTTTCGGCCTGGAAATATTTTGACAAAGGAACATCAGCTCGGTGAAATTAGCGCCGAGTTCTCAGGCCCATTTATTTATTTATTTATTTATTTATTCATTTATTTATTTATTTATTTATTTATTTATTTATGCACCCCCTGGCCTTGAACAATTTTTAATTCTGATTGTTCAACATACAATACAAATGCATCGTCAAATTAATTTGGTTTTTATACCGTCAGTCCATCTGTCCGTCAGTCCTTCCGACGTGAAATTGTTTAATGGAGGGTACCGTCAGGCAGTAATTTTAACTTAGATTTTTTAAAATTCTTCTATTTTCATTTGGGATATATTTTCTGATAGTTCAGCATACAATAAAAATGCATTGCCAAATCAATTTCATTTTTTTTAACCTGACCCTATCGATAAATTACTTTGGAATTATTCACTAAAAAGTGCAATATGAAAGTCGCCCTTTTTAGTGGATAAGTTCGGAATAATTCTGATTGTTCAGCGTACGATAAAAATGCATCGTCAAATTAATTTAGTTTTTTTTTAACCTGGCCCTATAGATAAATTACTTTGGAATTATTCACTAAAAAGTGCAATATGAAATTCACACTTTTTAGTGGATAATTTCGGAGTAATTTTGATAGTTCAGCATACAATAAAAATGCATCGTCAAATTAATTTCGTTTTTTTTAAACCTGGCCATTGGATAAATTACTTTGGAATTATTCACTAAAAAGTTCAATATGAATGTCGCACTTTTTAGTGGATCATTTCGGAGTAATTCTGATTGTTCAGCGACGATAAAAATGCATCGTCCAATTAATTTCGTTTTTTTTAACCTGGCCCTATCGATAAATTACTTTGGAATTATTCACTAAAAAGTGCAATATGAAATTTGCACTTTTTAGTGGATAATTTCAGAGTAATTTTGATAGTTCAGCGTACAATAAAAATGCATCATGAAATTAATTTCGTTTTTTTCAACCTGGCCCTATCGATAAATTACAATGCACATGTATATTTTTAATTGTTAAAGTAAAAGAATGAAAAAATATAAACCAAACATTTTTATTCTCTTGGTTGTTATCATTTTTCTGCAAGATTGTTTGTTTTTCATCAATGATTAAATTAATTAACTTGATTGACTTATGTTAATCGACAATTAATGGTGCTCTTGTGTTTATGATTTATGACCTGCTATAATCCTTCTGAAGTAGTTTTACAGAAGTTAGTGGCATGTGTATACTATATACAGCAGCGTTTGAAAGGATTAAAAACTTCAAACGACTTGTGTTCACAAGACTAATGGATCTATCTTGCCTGACGCAGACCACTGGAGCTAACTTTAATTAATATTGAAGGGGTAGGGTTAAAAACCAACATCAGGTATTGGTAAGCGAATGCTCGAGAGGTGCTTACTTGCAATGGACCGACGCCCATGGGGATCCCGGGAAGGTAAGCAGTGCTTGTTCATTGTGGTAAACAAGCCCTGCTTTACTGGTGGATTATGACCCAGTAACCAATGCTTGGGGTAGAAGTTGTTTTTCTGAAACTATACTCTCAACTCTTGATTCGAATTTCGAAGACAGCCGGTAGCTGTCACAAAAACGAACCTGAACTTTGAGGAAGCGGAAAATAAAAATGTCACCGTGAGGGGGAACTGGAGAGGCCTTATTTGGAGACGATAAATTCATAATTGGTGGAAATATCCCTCCTTTTTTATTTAACCCTTTACCTAACATAACGGCCAAAACCGGCCAGCGCTATACACGAAAATCGCCATTCAATCTATTTTATATTTTGACTTTTTGTTCCCAAAACATAGGTTATGACCCCTCATTCGAACGGGCGCGTTACGCTCGTTCCAATGAAGGGTCATAACCTATGTTTTGGTAGCAAAAATTGAAAATTGTTAGTTACAGTAAAAAAATTTTCACGAGTGTCGTTTACTCCTAGCATTAGGTAGAGGGTTAACAAATGGCAAACAGATGAGTAGATAAATATCACAGCATAATATTCACATCATTCGCACCTCTGACTTCAGAGTGTGAGCACCTGATTAATCAATCATGGATACACTGGAATTACCAGAAAGACTCGTCAGAACCATCTCAGCTCTGGGCATCTCTTGCCCTGTCACCTGGACTGTCCAGGAGACCGGTAAGAGAGTCCACCTGAGCCTGGAATTTGAAATAGAGACAACCAGGTCACCACCCCCTTCGGGGAGAGGTAGTACCTTTGGCGAGAGGATTCCCTCTCCCACTGGTCCTCACCCGAAGGGGCACGGAGGCACTGAAGAGAGAAAGAGAAAGGACAGGAAGAAGAGTCCATCGACCAGGTGCAGGGACGTCTGGCTCTTGGAGGCCTCCCGGAAGGGGAAGAAAGAGGTGAGCGAGAGGATGGAGGTTCTGCAGGCAGTCGCCAGTTCCCCTCCTAGTCCCACTAGTACACCCAACCAACTGCCAGCTCCTGAGCCGGTACTGATGGATGAGGAACGTCTGGTGGAGACAGAGGAGGAACTGGAGGTTGTGTTTTCACAACCTTTCACCCCTCACTCCCCACTTCCTCCTCTACTGGATAGCCTGGGTGTGTCGATCACAGCAAAACAGCCACCTCAGTCTGCAGCCACCACCGAAGACATGAAGAGAGCAATAGATCGAGCAATTGAGATAGGACAACAAGCCATCTCCGAAACCCACGGGTTCAGGGAAAAATCCCAGGCAAACTCCAAAAAGGCATTAGATGCAATCCAATCACTAAATTCAACATCATCGACTTCCACATTATCATCTCAACCACCTCCAAAAAAAAAGAGCAGGAAGAAGCCCATGCGGGGCTAAGCCTCCCCCTCCTTTCTTTTTCCTCCTCTACCACGCCTTGACATTCAACAAAAAATGAACAGTCAACGAGGGTTGAAAGGGGCTTGCCCCAAACCGTCCCTGCGCGACTTCAGCGCGCGAAACCATTCCATCCGAGCTTTTTAGTTTCTGCATTTTCGTCAGTTGGATTATCCCGGGAATTTGTCGTGACAGGGAAGAACAGAAACTAGTCTGATATTTTGACCTCCTTCCAGTGTTAACAGATTTTTTTTCTTAGCTATCGTGTAGAAAAATTACGTAACATAAATATTGTAGTAGTGTAATAAAAAGTCAGATCATGTGGACTCCACAGGAATTGCTGTGTTAGTTATTAATTCTGTGGGCAAGTAGGTAGCATGCCCACGGTCTAGAAAAATCTCTGTCCACAGAAATTTATGTGGGCAGTTGAAAGGTAATTTGCCCACGGTTTTCCACAACCACTGTGGACATGTGCAAAAGTGACTGCCCACGGCGACAGTACTGTAATTATTATAATCAACCCCAATTACACTCATTAATTACATTAATTATGCAACAGTCATTAATTAAAATTAATTATGGAACAGTTATTAATTAAAGTGATTAAAAAATATTCATTAATTACATGACGTCATGTTAATTACCTTACGTAACATTTTAATTACATTACGTAATCCCTTGTCCCCAGCTGCGGCCCCGGACTCTGGCAGAACTGGGTTCAAAACCATCTTCACTACTACTGCTGTATGACTGGTTATCTGATTCGGTCTGGTGATACGAGGTATGAATCCCTGGCTCACCATAAGGTCAAGGTAATTTGGAGGTTTTGGGTGGGAATTTGTTTTCAATAGGTCAATATTAAAGTCACCCATAATATATGCCGCTTTGTTTTCATGGTTAATTTCATCAGTTATTTCATTTAGTTTTTCGAGGAAGATATCTATTTCTGCTTTGGCTTGAGTATTTGGTCTACATTTGACCCCAATTATTATTTTCGTATTATCTACTTTAATTTCGATAAATAGAGACTCAATCACATGGGGGCTAAAGATATACAAGTCATTTCGTTTTGAATATATAAGACCCTCCTTAGCATGAATGCCTACACCGCCTCGCCCATCATCTCCCTCGTGTTTTTTAATGAGTGGATAGTAGCTTTCTAAATGGTATGACATATCCGATGGTATTTTAAAAATTTCTGTTAACCTTATAATATTAAAACATTTTCTTCTGAGTCCTGTAGATCAGTCAGGAGTTTATTTAGGGGGTCTCAATGGGCGCTTAGGCTTTGGCAGTTTAGATGAAACACTGAAAATCGCTCATTTTGGTTGATAGTTCAAATTCATTTGGAGAATAGTATTTACATTCACCGCAAGGATCTCTAAATAAGGAATCTTCTCCATTAGTCATTATACATGTTCTGTCATTTTAATTTTTATGAGATCAAATTCTGCATTCGTCTGCCCCTCGTCTAATCCAAAATTACCCGCCATTACTAGCGTAAAGAAACATACCACCAAGTCCTAATGATGTATCATACCAGAATATCGAAGAGGGGTATTTTCATTTTCATGCTGTTAGATTTTTTTTTATAATATTCAGCTATTTTTGCATTTGTAACTCCTTTGATTTTTAACCCTTTACCTAACATGAAAAGCAGACGACACTCGCCAAAAAAATTCTCGAATAACTACTTTTTTCATTTTTTGTCTCAAAAACATAGGTTATGACCCCTCGTTGGAACGGCTCAGCAAATCCTCCATCCGTGGAATATTTAACGTTGCTATCAAAAGCACAGCAAATTGTAGAATCCGCCCCATCGCAATTCAGCAGCAGCCCACACCCCACGCACGATCAAAACGCACTGTTGTTTATTTTACAGTGACTCGGCTGGTTATCATTATTACTATTATCTGTTGGTCTGACCCGTGGTGCGGTATCAATAAGTCGACAGAAGTCCATTGTTCGTGGTATTTATCTATTCTCTGTTGGTTAACATGACTTACAGTATTTAGGGCTATCTAACTGTGACGGGTTTGGTTTCAGTGAGTCGATGTATCGTGAAAATATCAGATAAAGTTGTGCAAACATAGTTTACATTTACCTGGTACAACTTACAGGAATGGTCATTTTCTGTTTTATTCGGAAATTACTGTTTATTGTGTCCCGTTAAACTATTTTAGGAAGTATTCAGCTTGGTGTAACCTCCGATTCCCATCCCATCAGTGTTATTTTACAAAGTTCACCATTTTGGCAGTTCGGCCAAACGCTTTCCACAATCCGCTCTCCGATTGCTCCGTTCTTAAATGATAAGACCAGTGGAGCCTGGTTTGTGGAAGGCGTCTGTCACTTCAGTGCTTTAGTCTGTGCAAGTTGTTATTGGCTGGCGGTGGTTTGAAAAGCCGCGTCGCAACGTAGTCACTTCACTTAGGTTGTGATCTAAGAACTCCCAAGATCACTCTACTTCCTAAGGACTTTTTAGTTCCTCTCTTTGTGGTATTTGATGGTGGGAGGTTTAAGCAGTTTATTTTATCTTGGCATTTTTTTTTATAAACGAAATTGTTAGGATAGAGTAGGAAATAGGTCCGGCTTAAGTCACAAAAACACACATCTCTTACGTCTCAAGTTATCAATAGCAAATATCAAACTTCATAATGTATTAAATATTGACCATCCTTTGTCAGTTTAGGATATCCGTCCGTCCGTCGTTCGTCCCTTTGGTGGCCATTCATCACAAGGATCGAACTTCATAATGTATTAAATATTGACCATCCTTTGTCAGCTGAGGATATCCATCCGTCCGTCATTCGTCCGTTTGGAGGCCATTCATCACAAGGATTAAACTTCATAATGTATTAATAAATACTGACCATCCTTTGTCAGTTTAGGATATCCGTCCGTCCGTCGTTCGTCCGTTTGGTGGCCATTCATCACAAGGATCAAACTTCATGATGTATTAACTATTGTTTGTCCTTTGTCAGTTTAGGATATCCGTCCGTCCGTCCGTTGTTCGTCCGTTTGACGGCCATACATCACAAGGATTAAACTTCATAATGCATTAACTATTGTTCATCCTTTGTCGGTTTAAGACATCTATCCGTCCGCCGTTCGTCCGTTCGTCGGCCACTCGTCTGTCCTTCAGTCAGTAAATCACTAGCTTATAGTTTTCAGCCTTCAGTCTGGATCTTAGGATAAAATAGATCACCTATTAACTTTATTTTGCTACAGTGCGTGATTTATTCTGTTGTTACGCTACAGAATAAACCACGGACTGGGGCTTGGGTGTAAATAAGGCTGATTGCTATTCACGAAAGATACATTGACATACTGAAACCAAAAAGTCATTCTTGTTCCTTCAGAACAAAATGCTTTCTTCAATTTGTAATAAAATTATCTGAGTGTCTACCCTATTCTTGTGTTGTCGTGTTTTTTCTTTGTGTACAGGGTGTTCCCTTGGCCATAGTTCAAGAACTTACCGACCTATGTGGGATAACCAGCGGTAAGAGGGTGTTGAAGTAGGCCAGTGGATGGCGGGATAGTCTGCCCTGTACCGCCCAGGTTACATAATGAACCTGGTTTGGATCAAGATTTATCATTCGTATATATACCCGCAGCTCACGTAAGATAACTTACATCCCAGGAACCAATTTCCGCGTTCCACCTCACCAGAAAAAAAAAACAGAAGTTGACTATCACGGTCAATGATTTCACAGGATTCCAGCAGGAGATAACCCAGTGTAAATTGGTGGACGAAGGTTAAGAATTTGCTAGTGCCCCCGGTCTCAAAACAGTAAAGTGAAAAATGGACAGTTCGATAACTGACTCGTATCCACCCTAGTAAACGTCCGTGTAAAGTGAAATGATGAGAATTTCCCAACGGTGTCGTGTAATACTCTGGTATATCGTCTACTCGGGTCAACACGAAATCCTTTTATTATCACAGGTAACTGTTAATCGTCTGGATAAAATTTACAATTGTCTGCTTTTGTGAAAATAGCCATTGGAAAAATAAAATAATGGAAAACACAAGAAAGAAAAAACTTCTCTCACTTGCGTTACTGTTTTGCACAATGAACAGAAATTAATTGAAAATATTATAACAGAGTGCACGAATTGTGATGCTTTGTTATTTGGTCTTGTCTCAGACAAGGGAGATTGTCACACAAAGGTCCCCAGGATTGAAAATTATGCAGAAATAACTGTCCCGATACAATCTCTTGATGATTTTAAATCCCACTTCAGATTGAGTAGATCGTCATATGAATTGTTCGTTGGTCGGCTTTCCAATTGCCCCGAAGTACAGTTAGGCGAGCAGAGTCATGGACTGCCCCCCCCCCCCCCCCCCCGTAACAGTTCCAAAACAAGCTCTCGTTTACTTATGGTACGTTGGGACTACGGATACTTACAGGTCGATATGCGATCGATTCGATATATCCAAGTCTACTGCTCACTTAGTGTGTTGCAGAGTTTCAAAGGCGATAACAAACAATTTCATGAATGAAATTAATGCAGTGGCCATCTCTTACTAAACGGAGGAAAATTTCTGCAGGTTTCAGAAAATATTGTAAATTCTTAAATGTTATTGGTGCCATATTAGAATCATCAGAGCTCCCAAGAAGAAAGACAATCCTATTACTTATATAAACAGGAAAACATTCCATTCAGTGGTCCAGCAAGGTGTGTGTGACAACGAACTTCGTTTCACACACGTATATACTGGCTGGCCTGGATGCACACATGACGCGCGGGTGTTAAAAAATTCAACAGTCTATAGTAATCATGATGAATTGTTCCATGGTGAGGAAATGCTACTGGGTGACTCAGCACACCCATTACAAACATGGTTGATGACTCCATACAAGGCCTATGTGCACTTAACTAACAATCAAAAAAGATTCAACAGACGATTATCGTCAGCAAGTGTTGCGATCGAGCGAGCGTTTGGTCAGATAAAAGGACGCTTCCGTCGCTTGAAGGATTTTGATTGTTTGGATTTCGAAATGTTATGTCGGACAATTGTTGCCGCGTGTGCACTCCATAACTTATGTTCAGAAAATGGTGACGAAACAGATGAGACTGCTGGTAACGACGACCAAAACGCCGATATCAATGATTCCATACCTCAACCATACCACGACGATAGAAGCGGGATAGAAAAGACAAGACAACTGGCAACTGGATAGGACTTCGAATTATGCTTCGATATTCGTTTACTGTAACAAAAGAAAATGATTTGAGGTGTACACACAATTAAACAAACACATGGCGTGAACCGTTTGTTTTTATTTCTTTACCATCAAGAATTTGGTACGAAATTGTATAGCACGCATATTATCTACACAGAATATATGAAATCAATGGTTATTTCAAGGTACCCACAATATTTCCATTGATTATATCGCACTTTAACCCTTTACCTTGTTTTGTTACAGACTAATGGGGAGTGTCAACAGGCACCCCCAGTTACTTTGAAAATACAGAACCGCAGTTCAAAGTCCTTTAACTTTGTGGATAATCCCCATATGTCATTTGAAGTGCAATTACTTAGTCCATCGGGATTTGCCTGGTTGCAATTTATGGGAGAGTGCCCACAGGCGCTTTCCCGCAAATTGTAGCAGGTCAAAGACATATGGACAAAATTTGATAGTCCCTCGAACAGTTGGGCACAGTTTGGCACCGTATCAGTAAAAGCAACGATAGAGATCGTTTTTGAGTTCCCTCACATTCTCTCTGTCATGGGTTATCGGAGAGTTTCACCGGGTTCCCCGTAGTAATTCCTAATAAAAGAAATTTTTTTTTTTTTTTTTTTTTTTTTTTTTTCACTGATTAACACTGAACGCCCATTCTGTGCTTTCTTCTGAAATACATGTACGGCAATTTAAAGACCTCACATCGCGTGGATGTAAGCTAAAATATTTAGCCTGTAAGCATTTGCCTGGTTGCAGTTGATGGGAGAGCGTTTACATGCACTTTCCGATCAACTGCAACAGGGCAAAAGAATTGTGAACAAATCCATACAGTCCCAAGGCATGATTCGATACCCTATCGGTGAAAGCCACGATAGTGACCAACAGTTTTTCCGCCACAAATTCGATTCGTTATTGGAGAGTGCCATTAGACTTTAATAGTCATTCGGGCAGTCATGCATAGTTTGCACCATATGCATAGAAGCCACGGAAGCGACCAATATCCCCCTCCCCATGTTTATTTGTTATGAGCTATAGAAGAGTTTCATCGGGCACCCCCTAGTAATTTCTAACAAAACAGTTCTCCACTGGAAAAATGTTTTTGCCTTTGGATCATCATGCTGGAAGAACCAAAACATAATGATGGCAGTGGGATAAACTCAACTGATTATTACTGGACTCCCATTTTGGGCTTTACTTTGAAATGACCTTGAAATGTTTTTGAAATACAGGTATCGCAATCGAAAGACCTCTCATCCTGTGGATAGAAGTGAAATTATATAGCCTGTAAGCATTTGCCTGGTTGCAGTTGATGGGAGATGGTTTGCATGTACTTTCTGACCAACTGCAACAAGGCAACATACTAGCGAATAAATTTTGACAGGCCTCAGGCACATTTTGGCACCCTATCGGTGAACCAAAAAACACGGACTACAGCAGGATAAACTCATTTTTCAACTGATTAGTACTGAACTCCAAATCTGAGCTTTACTTTTGAATATTCTGAAATGCAGGTATCGCAATTCAAAGACTTCACATCGTATGGATGTAAATTAAAATATTTAACCTGCAAGCATTTTCCTGGTTGCAGCTTATGGGAGAGTGTTTACATGCACTTTCCAGTCAGGTGCAACAAGGCAAAGGACTTACGAATAAATGTTGACAGTCCTTGAGCATAATTTATAATTTGGCACCCTTGCAGTGAACAAAAAATATAAAGATTGCAGCACGACAAACTCAACTTTTTAAATTGATTTGTACTGGATGCCCATTTTGTGCTTTATTCTGGAAAATTTTTTCAAATACTGGTATCGCAATTCCAAAGAATTCACATCCTGCGGACTGTATTTACATTTTCCTTGAAGAGAAAGTATTTAGCCTTTACGTATTTGCCTTGCGGCTGTTGATAGGAGAACATTTACATGCACTTTCCAATCAACTGGAACTTGGCAAGAGACTTGCAACGAAATTTTGATATTCCTGAGCTTAATTTGTCACCCTACTAGTAAACTGATAAGAAAGTTTGTAGCGGGACAAACTCATTTTTGTTTTTTGAACTGATTAGTACTGGACGCCCATTTTGGGCTTTACTCTGAAATACATGTACTACAATTCAAAAGATATCACATCCTGTGGATTGTCTTCATATTTTCGATGAAGTGAACTTTTTTTAATCAGTAATCATTTGCCTTTTTGCAGCTGATGGGGGAGCGTTTACATGCGCTTTCCAGTCAGCTGCAACAAGGCAAATTATCTGTGAAACAAATTCAGACAGTCCTTGGGCATAATCTCACACCCTATCAGCGAAAGCCATGATAGTGGGCAACAATTGTTCCGCTCCAGATTCGATTTGTTATAGGTTATTGGAGAGTGCCATCAGGTACCCATCAATAATATCTAATAGAACAACTACTTATTTAGCAAATGTTATTGCCTTTGAGTCCTTATAATGCATGAATCAAGAACATGAAGACTGCAGCAAGACATACTCATTTTTCTCTAAGTAACCAACTGAGTGCTGGACACACATTTTGAGGCTTTAGTCCGAAATACTGATACCACAATTTAAAGACTTCACATTTTGTGAATGGTCTTCATATTTTCTTTGTAGTCACCTTATCTGTCTGTAAATATTTGCCTTGTTGATTTTTATGGGAGAGTGCTCACAGGCACTTTCCCATAAATTGCAGCAGGGCAAGGAATTGTGGACAGATTTTGATAGTCCATTGGACAGTCAGGCATAGTTTGGCACCGTACTGATAAACTCCACGATAGTGACCGACATTTTCTCTCCATATTTTAATTATTACGAGTTAGTGGAGAGTTTCACCGGGTACCCCCTAGTATTTCCTAATAAAACATTCTCCACTGGGAAAATAGTTTTGCCCATGGATCAACATAATTTAATGACTTTTGTGGATGGTGTTCATATTTCCATTAAAGAGAAATAACTTAGTTTGTAAGGATTTGCCTTGCTGCATTTGACTGGGGAGTGTTCACACGCACTTTCCAGTGAACTGCAGCAAGGCAAAAACTTGTGAAAAAATGTTGACAGTCCTTTCGACACTCATACAAAACAAGGACATCATTTTCCTTTCGTTTCCTTGACTGATTGGGTATCGGACGCCAATTTGTGGGCTTTAGGATGAAATTTGGGTGCCGGCGTTTAATGTCCCCACATTTATGTTATGCGTGGCCTATAGGAGAAATTTCCTTTTACTCATCGCCACATAATTCGACCAAATAGTACAAACCCACCCGTGTAAGGTCTTAAAAATCATTTAAACTTCATCTTCTTTCCCTTTAACGGACTACAGCCCGTGACCCTCATTGATATGAGCCCGGTGGACTCATCTCAATGAGTGCCATGGGCAGTGGTGTACGGGGAATGGGCCTTTGGAATAAGAGATACTCCAGCCAACCAAAAAACCAAACTACAAGCCGATCTCACCACTCAACACACCCAACAGGAGATGTGTATCACATGTCTAATCTTGTTACAAACTGTCTATACTTGTTACCTCTTAACTTCTCTTGTTCCTTTCACTTTCTTTCAATACTGCCACTCACCAATTTCACTGCCACGCAATCAGTTTATATCAAAAACACAATCAGCCTTCCATGGTGCGTTGGTGGGCCCCATTTCCATCTGTTGTCTAACTTATCTAGACGTTAACCATGGATATTAGTATCGAGCAATATAGGACTACAGTAGGACTTCATTACAATTTCCTTGTGTGCAGGTACTTTGTCACGAGTAGATCGGTTGGACTCCCGCACCGTATAACGATTCGTACGGTAAAAGTCCGTTTCACGCTGGTTTTATGCGTTATCCTTGGAATCATCCTTTTGTCCGGGGACATTGAAGTCAACCCAGGGCCATCTCGAACTGGGCCGGTAGACGTAAGTAGCATTTCTATAATTCATTATAACATCAGAAGCATCAGGAATAAACTTGATCATATTACAGACGACATTGATGAATTCGATATTATTTGTTTTACCGAAACGCACCTTGATCCCAGTTTCAATTCCGACAATGTGTTGATTCCCAATTACCTCCCACCAGTTAGAAAGGACAGGAACCAACATGGTGGCGGTGTCGCGGTCTATTTCTCCAAAGAAATTCATGCCAAACGTGTGCCTGAACTGGAATTCGATCAGTCAGTCTTATGGTTTGAGATTACCTCAAAACGCAAGTTTTTGCTCTACCTGGCATACCGATCGGTTCAATTCTCTTGCAATGACTTCTTGGAGAAGCTCGAAGGCGCCATTGAAGATTCATTCAACATAAACCCTTCCCTAATAATTACCGGAGACTTAAATAGCGACCTTCTTAACCCCTCTAGTCGATTACACGAAGTTATAAACTGTTATAACCTACAAAACGTCATTAAAGAGCCGACTCGTCTAACGTCAACCTCAAGCACCTTATTAGACCCAATAATAGTTAGCGATAATGTTGTAATTTTGAACTCAGAAGTTCACGAACTTGGTGTTTCCGACCACAAAGCTGTATCAGCAGTCATAGAGACTGGAACCGCACAACACGAAACAAAAATTCGACAGATATGGAACTACAACAGAGCAGATTTCCTCAAAATGAATAATTTGATCTCCGAAACAGATTGGTCTTTCATTTCAGACACGACTATGCCTGATACGTCATACCATAAATTTGCATCTAAATTTCTAGGTATTGCCAGAGAATGTATTCCGTCCTACAATGTGGTAATACGTCCCCACGATAAACTTTGGTTTGACTCGGCTCTACGTCGGGAAATTCGCCACAGAGATCGTTTTCGGAAACGAATCTTGAAAAACCCAAACCCACAAATAATTGAAAGATATAAACATTCCCGAAACAAAGTAAATAACATGAAAAAGAAGGCCAAATCCATTTATTATTCAAACCTAGATACTTCACTTTCGGTAAGTAGAATCATTTTGAAAGGAAACCCTCGGTCCCCTTTCTTAACCAAGAAGATGACGTGGGTAGTACAGTTATGGTAACAGACGACAAAGACAAAGCCAACTTGCTCAACAAAACATTTCTGTCAAATAGTAAAATACATGACGAGGGACATAGTTTACCTGTCTTTAGAAGAAAGTGCTCTCAGAGTCTGTCTGAAATAAACTTCTCTGAAGACGAAGTGACTCGAATCCTGGGCAATCTAGATACCAAAAAAGCAACTGGGCACGATGGTATAAGCAACCGCATGCTTAAAGAAACAAAAGCCACAATATGCAAACCTCTGGTTCACCTATTTAGGCTTTCGTTTTCTTCACGCGTCTACCCATCAGAATGGAAGATGGCCACCGTTGTGCCGATATTTAAAAAGGGAGACGCACACAACCCCAGCAATTACAGACCCGTTTCCCTCCTAAGCTGTGTCAGCAAAGTTATGGAGAGGATTGTTTTTAACCAAATGTATGAACACTGTTGTGCTAATAATTTATTTTTTAAATATCAATCTGGCTTCCTACCCCAACATAGCACCGTTTATCAGCTCATTGAAATATATCATAATCTCTGTTTAGCCTTTGATAGGAACCAGTTTTCGCTTGGAGTATTTTGTGACATATCAAAAGCATTCGATAGGGTTTGGCATGAAAGGTTAATTTACAAACTGAAACAAAACGGTATATCTGGCCCACTCATCGAGTGGACCAAAAGCTATTTGTCAGATCGTAAACAAAGGGTAACTGTTAACGCAACTCCCTCTGAGTACTTACCTGTTAATTATGGAGTTCCCCAGGGATCTGTCTTAGGCCCCTTCCTCTTTCTTATATACATCAATGACATTACTGAAAACTTAGATTCACCGGACACCTGTAGATTATTTGCAGATGATACAAGTATAACAGAAAGTGGATTTGAACTGGATGACATTGTTTCAAAGTCTAATGAAAACCTTGCGGCTGTTTCCGAATGGGCAATCACGTGGCTTGTTACATTTAACCCATCAAAAACCGAAACCGTTTTATTCACCAAAAAACGTGTTAACCTAAGTACTGTTGTGATGTTTGGTGACACGCCACTTGAACTCACAAAGTCTCACACCCACCTTGGCCTGACCTTACAGGGAGACTTAAACTAGCATGCCCAAATTAACAGATTATGCCAAAAGGCTAATTCCAGGCTATCTCATTTAAGAAAATTAAAGTATATCCTAGGTCGAAAAAGTTTAGAGACGCTATACAAATCATTCATACTCCCGATCGTTGAATACGCAGACGTGGTGTGGGCCGGTGCACCGGATTACCTACTTACCAAATTGGATAGAATCCACACGGATGCAGCGAGAATAATATCCGGTCTAACAAGATCAACCCCGGTATCTGCTCTATACGCAGAACTTGGTTGGGAAACCCTTGGACAGAGGCGTCATCTCCACAAAATGATAACGTTTTTTTAAAATTGTAAATAACCAGGCCCCTACATACCTCTCTGACTTATTGCCACGAACCTTTGAGGACATTTCCCCGTATAGCACCCGGTCCCATTCCAACTTTCAATTACCACTCACATACACGGAAACATATAAGCGCTCATTCATCCCCTCGTGTATCTCAGAATGGAATGCACTACCTTTAGAAGTAAGACAGTCGAGTTCACTGAACAACTTAGTCAAATATTTTGATGGAGGCAATTGTAAACCACCTAAGTACTTTAATAATGGCGATAGGGCCGTCATAATATACACTGTAAGCTGAGGAATTCTTGCAGCGACCTAAATTATGATAAACACTCCAACTATATTCATAACACACCAAGATGTTCTTGTGGTTACGAGGCTGAAGATGTGAACCATTACTTTTTCAACTGTAGTAACTATTCAAATGAAAGACTAGTCTTACAGAGAAATCTTGCGCATCTTACAATAAGATCGGTCAATGATCTTCTTTATGGTATTCCAAACTTACCGGAATCCGTCAACATCCACCTTTTTCGAAGTGTACAAAATTTCATCAAGGCCACGAAGCGGTTTTAGATAAGACGACAACCGAGCAGATATGACTCACAACATCTTAGTCAAATGACCTATAATATGAACTCGTGTCCACCTCTGTTTCCTTCACACATGACATTTCGCATGTTTGTCCTGCATGTCCTGGTTATAGCATTGGTATGGGGCTCCGCTGGATTCGTGGTTGTGTTGAAATATGACCCGTTAAAACCAACAGTGTTGCTGAGTGGCAGCTCACTTCTCTTCTCTTCTCCCTCTCATCTCTCTGCTCCGACTCTTGTGAAGTTGAATACCCGTTAGGTTTTATTTGGAACTGTGTACATACACAATATTGTATCAATATATACAGATGTTTCTCTTGCCATTATATGCACATTATAACTTCTTATAAATATTTGTAAACATAATTTGTAATTTTCAGATGTATATTACGGAAAGGATATAATCTAAGTGCTAGGCACTTGTTATCCAATCCCTTTTGTTATAACAAATAAAATATGTTTAATCTAATCTACCTAACGGAACGGCCAAAACCGGCCCGCGCTATTCTCAAAAATCGCCAATTAATTTTCAAAATATTTTCATTTTTTGTCTCAAAAACATAGGTTATGACCCCTCGTTGGAACGAGCTCGTCGAGCTCGTTCCAACGAGGGGTCATAACCTATGTTTTAGAGACAAAAAAGGAAACAAATTAGTTATTCAAGAATTATTTTTGCAAGTGTCGTCTGCGTTTCATGTTAGGTAAAGGGTTAAAAATATTTGAAAAAGCCCAAAACCTCTACACAAATACCAAAATAGCATAAGAGTCAATATAGAAACGACCGAGCCCGTTGAATCGGTCGGGGTTCGAGTCCCTTTAGAGGTTGGCCGATACTAACGAGCAAGTAACCAATATCGACCATGCGCGAACATACCGACCGACGTGAGGTAACGGCTGAACGCCAGAGGTACATGAAAAGGTGAGTGTGTGTGGAGGTTCGTGGGAGCGAGGGGGGGGGGGATCGGGCTAGGGAGCCACCATAAAAATTCCCCAGTCAACTACAACATTCCAGAAAATAGATTTCACGGCGATTTTTTCAAAATTGTCATTTCATAAAAGGGTCCCGAAATGGTTCGGTATCACCCAAAATTGCCCTCAACACATTGGATTATTCTAAAAGAAAATTCCGAGGAGAACCCGTGGGCTCCTACCTACGGTAGGGGTATCCCCAGTACCCACCCTCACATCAGGTCATCGTGCTTTGGGATATGTCTTAGGGATCCCGAAGCGCCCGGACCTTCTTGGGTTCCCTTATCGCTTCCATTCTCAATACTCAAGTTCGGTCACTTTGGACTGACTTGTAATTGGTTAAAAGAAATGGCGAATTTGGCGAATTTGGCAATATATGCAAAGCTGCACGATATGAGGTACATATTTTTTGATTAGCGATGGCCTGTGTGGTTACTTTGAACACTAAGATGAAATAAATAGAGGATATGGAATGAGTGTTTTACTCATATAATATTTAAGAAACGAGTCTAAGAATTTTCCGTTTTGGCGAGCCTCTGGAGAGCCCAAACTGAAAATTCGGAGGAGTTTCATAAATATTAGATGAGAAAAACACTCATTTCATATTCAGTTTATCATATGACACACACACGCACAAATTAGCCACTTAGTATGACTTTTTAACCCATCACCTAACTTGAGTTGCAGACGGCACTTGGAAAAAACATCCTCGACGAGCTCGTTCCAATGAGGGGGTCATAGCCTATGTTTTGGAAGCAGAAAGTGAAAATAAATAAAAAAAAATGACTGGCGTATTTCTTGTAGGTATAACCCACCCTAAATAGGACAGATAACGTAAATTCTCCCTACTGAAATTATGCAAAGTGACCCAGTTGTATTTTGTTTAGCCAATCAAATTGTCCAGTTTTGAAATTGACCAATGAAAGCTCCCAACTCTAATTATGCAAATTATGAAAATGTGGCCCAGTTGTATTTTGTTCAGCCAATCAAATTGTCTAGTTTTGAAAATGACCAATTAAATTGACGGAAGGCTTTATTTACCACTGATTAATATGAAAACAAAATATCAAATGTTTTAAAGTGAACAAAACGGACGAGTCACATGATAAAATAAAATACAGAATAAAATATAATGAAAATAAAACATTTGGCGTGAAAACGTCCATTGGCTTGTTCAAATAACCTTGATTATAAGTAGGCCGATGAGACAACAAACATGATTGTTGAGAGAACCATAAACTTGTTTTATTTATTTTATCAACTATTATATTTATTATGTTTTTACCTAACTTCTTTTCACCCAATCAATGTCCTCTGGACGATCGATGCTGCATGAAGCAGTCCGGCCATCACCCAGTTGTATTTTAAACTTGATCGCAGCCATAACAACGCCTAGAATCATGGGGCTGTTACTCAACCAACCGACCAGCCGAGGGGAGTTAGGTCGGTCTCACTCGTGTTAACCCGAGTAGCAGTTACCCTCGGTAATAAAACGCTTTTCGTGTTAACCCGAGTAGACAAGAGTAAGTTACCGAACGCGCTGATACTATATAATAAGTAACTAATTCAGATCAACCCAATACCAAGCATTTGGATAGTTATTCCCAAGGTCCAATGATTTAGTGACAGTATTTCACCTGTCTCAGCAATAGAAAATATTTACAATTACAGTACGTGGAGAGTGTATTATCAATAAATCACTCGCAGAGTGGAGATTCCACCCGAGCAATAATTGCAAATTTGTTGCAAAGCATAACCAGTACCAGCAAAGTTTCAGCCAATGAACGTCCGGGTTAAACCCGGAGGTCCATTGGCTGAAACATTGCTTGTGTTTTTTGTCGATGTGTACAAAATTTGAAAGTTATAGCTTGGGTGATAACTCCACTGCGCGGGTGATTCAGTTACAATCCACTCTCCACATACTGTATGCATGCCATACTAGATATTAACCCATTCTCTGTCGAACGTTAATTCATCTAATCATGAATCCCTAACCACTCACTGCACAGCATTTTCTGAATGTTGTATTACCTGTTCCTGCACAGCACGGCTGGCGGCACCTTGTGAATGTCTCAACAATAGAAAATATTTGCAATTACGCATGCCATACTAGAATTTGACCCATTCTTTGTCGAATTTTAATATGCACCCATTCTCTGCCGAACGTTAACTCATCTATTCAGAAAACCCTAACCACTCACTGCACAGCCTTTTCTGGATGTTATATTATATGTTCCTGCACAACACGGCCCTTTCTATACATGTAGCCAACCATGCATAATACACCATTTCTGAATGTTATGTTTATTATAACCTATGTAGGGAGTTAACCCATAAAACCTGCACAGCCCTATAATACATGTAGCCAACATGCACAGCACTGCGGGGGGGGGGGGGGGGGGGGTCACAATATTACAGTCTCAACAATAATAAGTACCTACAGACACCTACAATTCTATAGTCAGTAATTCGACATTTATTGTCGCAACCCTCCTTACATATATATACAAATATATAAACATAGAAGGTAAACACAAATACCCACTTGATGCCTACAGTTTTGTATTCAGTAATTCAGTATTCATTGTCCCACCCAAGCACTACACAACATTTTCTGGATGTTGTGTTGTGTAATCATGCACATCACAGCCTTTTATATATTTATAACCAATATACATAGCACATCATTTTCCAGAAAGTGCCATGGATATTCCTCACACATATACAATATTTATTTGTGTAGAGAGCAATTTTGATGGTAGGTGAATGGGGGGGGGAGGGGGTCCACAATATAGGAAATGACCTACAATTCTACATTCAGTAATTCAACATGGATTGCCCCATTGGGCTATTATTGGCACAGCACAGCACAATATTTTTTGGATGTTGTATTACAGTACAGTCGCCGTGGGCAGTCACTTTTCCACATGTCCACAGTGGCCGCCCACTGATTTTCCACAGAAATAAGTTTGATAGCCATTTATGTGGACTTCTGTGGGCATGTAGTTCTGTCGGCAAAAGCCTGTGGACTTCTGTGGAAAAGATTACTGACCGATGATAATGCCGGACAGCAGTGTCCACATAATTAATCCGAAACACGTCTGCCCACAGAAATGTAACTGGAAGTAATTTTTAACACGTCTTGATAGAATAGGACTCTGATTAAAAATATTTATTTCTTCGTTATTTCAATTTGCAAGCACAGGTATATGGTCATTTTTGTATTTACAAAAAGGAAAAAATTGACAACTTGTTAAAATTACGTCACATTTTCTCAATCTGAAAAGTGAATAGCACAACCCACACTGCGAAAACAAGACATACAGTGACAAATCCATGTCGATTGCGAACGAGTGCTTTGAAAAAAATGTGTACAAAACGAAAAAAATAGTTGCAAATAAAAGACCGCACCTGCGAATATCGCTGATATGCAATTATGTATTGATATGATCTTTCTGTTAAACCGAATCTGATTTTAGATCGACTGTTGAACAATTCGTTCGCTTTCGTTGACAACCCCAAGCTCGGTCGAGAAGGGGAACATTCGGCTTCTAGAATTTTCGGCCTGGAAATATTTTGACAAAGGAACATCAGCCCGGGGTAATTAGCGCCCAGTACTCAGGCCCATTTATTTATTTATTTATTTATTTATTTATTTATTTATTTATTTATTTATTTGTGTTTAATGTCACATATTTATGCAGAAAGGGGCTAATCATGACAGCACCCCCAGGCCTTGAACCTTTTTTTAATTCTGATTGTTCAGCGTACAATACAAATGCATCGTGAAATTAATTTCGTTTTTTTTTAAACTGGCGCTATCGATAAATTACTTCGGAATTATTCACTAAAAAGTGCAATATGAAAGTTGCCATTTTTAGTGGAAAATTTCGGAGTAATTCTGATAGTTTAGCGTACAATAAAAATGCATCGTCAAATTAATTTCGTTTTTTTTTTAACCTGACCCTATCGATAAATTAATTCGGAATTATTCACTAAAAACTGTAATATGAAAGTCGCCCTTTTTAGTGGATAATTTCGGAGTAATTCTGATTATTCAACGTACAATAAAAATGCATCGTCAAATTAATTTCATTTTTTTTTAACCTGGCCCTATCGATAAATTACTTCGGAATTATTCACTAAAATGTGCAATATGAATGTCGCACTTTTTAGTGGGTAATTTCGGAGTAATTCTGATTGTTCAGCGTTCGATAAAAATACATCTTCAAATTAATTTCGTTTTTTTTTTAACCTGGCCCTATCGATAAATTACTTTGGAATTATTCACTAAAAACTGCAATATGAATTTCTCACTTTTTAGTGGATAATTTCGGAGTAATTCTGATAGTTCAGCGTACAATAAAAATGCATCGTCAAATTAATTTCGTTTTTTTTAACCTGGCCCTATCGATAAATTACAATGTATATTTTTAATTGTTAAAGTGAAAGAATGAAAAAATATAAACCAAACATTTTTATTCTCTTGGTTGTTATTATTTTTCTGCAAGATTGTTTGTTATTCATCAATTATTAAATTAATTAACTTGATTGACTTATGTTGATCGGCAATTAATGCTGCTCTTGTGTTTATGATTTATGACCTACTATAATCCTTCTGAAGTAGTTTTACAGAAGTTAGTGGCATGTGTATACTATATACAGCAGCTTTTGAAAGGATTAAAAACTTCAAACGACTTGTGTTCACGAGACCAATGGATCTATCTTGTCTGACGCAGACCACTGGGGCTAACGGTTATTAATATCCACGGGGTGTAGGGTTAAAAACCAAACATCAGGTATTGGTAACCGAATACTCGAGAGGTGCTTCCCCACCTGTAATGGACCGACCCCCGGGGGATCCCGGGAAGTGAAGCAGTGCTTGTTCATTGTGGTAAATAAGCCCTGCGTTACTGGTGGATTATGACCCAGTAACCAATGCTTGGGGTAGGAGTTGTTTTTCTGGGTCGCCGGACATTTTCCCATCGGACATTACCCCATTCTGCTTAATACAAAAACGGACAATTCCCCATGCGGACTTTTCACCATTCATTTCTAAATTTTTTTGTGGGTCTGTTTGTTTGAAATTTTCCCGTTGATTTGTTGTGTATCATTCCTTTTTTATTAAGCTGACATGGGTAATGTTGTTTGAATTGTTCGATGAAAGTGCTTTTATCACTATAATTGACGGGATTAAACCTAATCAGGATTTAACAGTATTTATATATTTTTATTTGTTCTCTCTGAGAAGCTTCTTTTGTTCAAAGATGTTGTCGAGTTGATTGATAAGCAGTGGTGTCTTCATTAAAGGAAATTCTCAATGAATACATCACTTTTTATCACACAAGTGGATTGAACAATATGGATGTTTTCATTGCAATTTTAGTATTTGTTCTTTCTGTCAAGCCACTTTCGTTCAAAAATATTGTTAAGTTGATTGATAAACAGTCGTGTCTTCATTTTGTCACTCATTCACATGTGGAAGCTGTCAGCTACATTGGAAATGGGGTAATGTCCAATGGGGAAATGTCCACCCCCGATAGATAAAGTCTGATGGGTAAATGTCCGCCCTCGATGGGGAAAGGTGTTAATGTCCGATGGGGAAATGTCCATCTCCGATGAGGGAAATGTCCGCCTCAGATGGGGGAATGCTGATGGGGAAATGTCCGCCCTCGATGGGGAAATGTCCGGATGGGGAATTGTCCGATGGTGAAATGTCCGGATGGGGAAATGTCCGATGGGGAAATGTCCGCGCACCCCCATAATAGTCCAGGCACATTAGACATAAAAATGAGAAAGTAAGGAAAAAAATCGGAGAAAGCTGATTTTTTTATATGTTTCCGGGACACACACTGCGGATAAAGTGTGAAAAGTCCCCGCGAATCCGAGTTGAGCTTTTTTAGTTATAGCGTTTTTTTTGATGAAAAAAAAAATTTTCAAAAAAATTCGACTCAGCTCCATATTTCTCATTCTTATTCGCCTTAGTAGGGTGAGAATCATAAATATCGTGCTGAATTATATTGAGAATACATATCCCCAACAGAAAATACCAACTTTGTACCAATCCTCACACTCAATGGTGAAATATTCACGAAAATGTACAAAATTACGAAAAAAAAATTATTGTTTTCATACACACAACGGTACACAACGTCCATTAAATTAAATCTACGACTACTTTGGGAGTTAAATTATATATCAAAAATTGCAGAAAAGCAGTGGCTTTATAATGATATATAACAATAGTCATTTATTCCATAATGAACTGGTGAAACGTGTGAAATATTAACCATACCCCCTAAACTCAAATTCAAACGGCATCGACTTTTCTCATTCAAATACCGTATTATAGCATCATTGTTTCAATTTCCATGTTCGATTAAATCACATAATGTGGTGTTCGCCTACACTCAAGATGCATTGGCATGTAATGTGTGCACGCCCTTGATGTGTATATATCAAAGCAGTGGAGATTGTGTCTTCGTCAGATAAGTTGACAAAAGTTTTCGTTAGACTCGGCGGCTTCCATATGATTATGTCATATTTAGGGGCAATTGGTTCGATCATGGCTGGTAGCGGCTTGGATGAACTTTGGGGGACTGTTTATGCTGGTGGGTCAATCCATCATTTGATCAGTGGTCATGCATATTCAAGGGCAGTTCGTGCCCATTTGCTAACACAAATTGCCATTACAAAACTTGTGTTTGAAGAAAGCCGAACACTAGATAACATAGACTGCACAGAAGTCAATGAAATATTCTGTGGACTTGCCAGAGGTGACTGTACAACAGCTGACGCTGTCAATCAAGAAAGTGTCAACCATCTACTGTCAAAATTACACGAACTGCTCCAGAATGCGTCCGTAGGACGCACAGGAAAGCTTTGGGTACAATACGAGCAAATAGGTCTTCTCCAGTTGTTCTTGAGAGCAGAGCGCACAGGCGACTGGGAACTCCACACATATTGTGTTCGCAATATGATTCCAGTATTTCACGCAGGTGGTCATTTTGCATACGCAAAAAGTTCTCATCTCTATTTGCAGCAGATGAATGAGCTAACAGAAATAATGCAACAGGATGATTTGAAGTTGTTCACTGAGAAAGGTTACTTTACCATAAGGCGCTCAGATAAATTCTGGGACGGGATATATTCTGATCAGACCATAGAGCAGTGTTTAATGAGAATGTTCAAGCTCCCTGGTGGTCTCACACATGGCAGGGGAATAACCGATAGCACTGTTGCGAAATGGGTACATGGACTACCTCTTTGCCTTCCGATATGTAATGCTATCGAAAATTTTGTTCATGTTCACACTGGTCATGGCGAACAACATCGGGATCTCCGTCAAAGTTCACAATTGACTGATGCCAATGATATCACCAAATTATTGAACTGGCTCAGAGTGCATTCCCCCTTTCAGAATAGAGATCCACTACAATTAGTCTCTATAGCGACCGGGGTTGTGGCCGACGAAACTGTGAACTGTGACCAAGTTCGCAAAATTGGTGAATGTTGCGTATCGAATGTTGTAAGCAAAACGTTCAACAGCATCAAACTACGACGTGTTGACACTGTGAAGTCTTTCGCATCGATGGCAAATAGCATCAAAGTCCGTGGAAGTAAGGTAGTGATTGACCCCACAATTCTGTTCAACCGCATCACATGTGTTATTCAGTCACAAGCAGAGATGGAAGAGTATCTCAAATATGAACTCGCCCCGAAACCACCAGCATTGTTTGATTCTGCTGGAATGAAGAAGACACAGAAAAGCACGCTCGGGCACTTCGCTTCCTCCGACGGATTGGGGGTGGTCGCTAGACAATGGACTTCTTGTACCGACTGCAGCCACAAAGCCATGTGCCCCCGATAACCTACTGAATCTGATCAGTTGTGGTTGCAAGAGTGCTTGTACAAAAAGGTGTGGGTGTAAGAAGGCAGGACTCTCTTGCTCAGGTTTGTGTAATTGCAGTTCGGATTCTTGTAACAACCACAGAAACACTGTCCTGTCGGAAATTTCTGAGTTCGATGAATAATATGTATATAGGTCATGTCATTTCTGTATATAGCGTTGATAATAGTCAATGTAACTTAATCCATGTTGATTGATTTGTACATTCTGTAAATATTATTTATTGATTTTTGTACATTCTGTAAATATTATTTATTGATCTAATGCTGCCAGACACAGACGTGTCTGTTCGGTCCCAAGCCCGAAAATAGTTGAGTTCTCATGCTGACGAGTTTTATGCCAAAAGGGGAACTCGGACAGAAGCAGAGGGGGTCTTCCATAATGTCTATTTTGTAAGCAATGATAAAAGTCTTCAAATGGTGGTGGATTTTTTATCGTCTGTCCAACTAACATCCCGTTCTGTACTACGACCCTTTGGGCAAATCCGTTAGGAAAATCGTCATTTTTTGCGTAAATCCGATACTTTTTTGTGAATTTTCAATAATTTTTCGCAGAAATTGTCACAGAATGCACATTTTCCTCTAGGTAAATGTATATTAGACATTATGTAGCTCGAAATACGCGTAAACAAAAAATACAGTTGGATCAATTCGAGGTTACAAAGTTCGTGCGATTTTTTTATATTTTTTTCAAACGCGTTTTCGAAAAAAGGCTGTAGAAAAAAAAGCTCAACTGGGATTTTAGGGGACTTTTGTCTAATCGTTCAGTGACATGTACTCGACATTCCCTGAAAAAATCAGCTTTCTCCGATTTTTTTCCCTAGTGAAACCTAATGTTCTTGGGCTATAAATTACACTATCAACTCTTGATTCGAATTTCGAAGACAGCCGGTAGCTGTCGCGAAAACGAACCGGAACTTTGCGGAAGCAGAAGATAAAAATGAAGCCGTGAGGAGAAGAGGCCTTATTTGGTGACGATAAATTCATAATTGGTGGAAATATTCCTCCTTTATTTAACCCTTTATCTAACGTAACGGTCAAAATCGCCATTCAACCTATTTTATATTTTCATTTTTTGCTTCCAAAACATAGGTTGTGACCACTCGTTCGAACGAGCGCGTCACGCTCGTTCCAATGAGGGATCATAACCTATGTTTTGGAAGCCAAAAATGAAAATTTTTAGTTACACATGAATTTTTTCACGAGTGTCGTCTACTCCTAGCGTTAGGTAAAAGGTTAACAAATGGCAAACAGATGAGCAGATAAATATCACATGGTGCACAAGCTTTTTAGTTTCTGCATTTTCGTCAGTTGGATTATCCCGTGAATTTGTCCTGACAGGGCAGAACAGAAACTAGTCTGATATTTTGACCTCGTTCCGATGTTAACAGATTTCTTTTCTTATTGCTATCGTGTAGAAAAATTACGTAACATAAATATTATAGTGGTGTAATAAAAAGTCAGATCATGTGGACTCCACGGGAATCGCCGTGTTAGTTATTAATTCTGTGGGCAAGTAGGTAGCATGCCCACGGTCTAGAAAAATCTCTGTCCACAGATATCTCTGTGGGCAGTTGAAGGGTAATTTGCCCACGCTTTTCCACAACCACTGTGGATACGTGGAAAGGTGACTGCCCACGGCGACTGTACTGTATGTATTCATATACCGCACATCCTTTTCTATATTTGTAACTAGTATACGTAGCACAGCATTTTCCAGAATATATTATGGATATTCCTCATATATATACAAAATTATGTACACAAAAAGTACATACAAATACGTATGCCCACAGATGCCTTCATTCGGTAATTCAGCATTCATTGTCCTACCCATATACTGAACAATATTTTCTGAAAGTTGTATTATGTATTCGTGCGCAGTTCAGCCTATTCTATATTTATAACCAATATACATAGCGCAGCATTTTGAGCCATGGATATTCCTCACATACATAGAATATTTGTTTGTTTGACGAGCAATTCTGGGGGTAGGAGGGGGAAGGGTCACTGTATTGGGGCACCAATACTGGGAAAGTACCTACCAATGTTTACAAGAGCCTGCAACTTACCATTCAGTAATTCAATATGAATTGCCCCATTCGGGCTATTATTGACATTCAACAACATTTTTTGCATGTTGTGTTATGTATTCAGACACCACACAACCTTTTCTATATTTGAAAGCAATATACATAGTAAGTAGTAGAAGATGAAGTAACCAGGTCTCATTGGCAGGACCCCGGGCAGGACCCCGGAAATGACGTCATGTCTCGTGACCCAGTGGCGCCATGTTTGGTTGTCATGGCAACCCGCGTCAGCGACCATCTTGTGACGTCATCTCCATAGTGATGCGTGGTGTGAGTGCGCAAGCGTAGCGCGTGTTGTTAGCGTGATACGTGTTTCCGTCGTCCATTTTGTATACTGGATGTGGCCATCTTGGTTTCTATGGTAGCAGGTGGTTGTTATGTTACCCAAAGGTCTATAACAAGACAGGGGTATGTCGTTCGAAGGGTATGTTCGATTGAACAGGAGTAATTTCCCGATTCGTAGAATTACCCAAATAAACCCGACAATCCCTCCAAATCACAAAAACGACATTATTTCCCCAATTTATCGGTGTCGCACGTAGTGCTATAGTACCAAGGGGTACCGGGGGTGCGTTCCTTTAGACTAGAGTAATGTTTTTTGTCCAATAAATTGTATAAGAGTAGTGCTCTACGATAAATTCCATTGGTCATTACCCAGAATCCTTTGCTTCTACCATTTGGATTTATAAAGATTACAAGTAGGGCTCATATATGTAATGAAAGCCACGAAGCTAACTTCAAGTTCCTCCATATACTCATGTGAGGATCTACCCATATGTTAAGCTAAGAGATGTGTCGTATGAGGTCTAATTTACTATCCCTCTTAGCCTCATTTCAGTATTTGAGGATACCTTTCGGGTTTGTTAAAAAATAACAACACAATTTTTAACATATTAATTTCTTTTACTCAACAACAGAAAACATACAACTTTTTATGGAATCTTCTATGATATGTAGATTGTCAGATATTCATAAACAGTCTTTCAGCAGATTGGACATCTTCTCAGTGGTTTACAGCAGTCTCTGCACAGTCACAAATGGTTACATGGTCGCGGTGCGACATTGGCTTCAGCTAATAAACACACACTACATTTCGTCCTCCGTGAATCTTCTTCTTGAAATGATGTGTCCATTTCTTCTTTGATGGCCATTTCTTCTTCTTGAACTTTTTCAACGTCCATGAATTCAGGTGGTAAATTATGAATGTAATAACAGTCTGGAGAATATTTTCTATAACATCATCTTCTGTTTCCCAGAAACGAACAATAATACCACAATGAAAACATTGAGTTCTGTCTCCTGTCCCCAAATAAAAGAATCCAGCTTTTGTCAGTTCATTCGGGGTTTTCACACTTTCACTTTTTAACATGAATTGAAATGTCTAGAGAGGATTTTCCTTCATTGCATACTTGATGTGTTTTAGTGGTCTTTGTTCTGGTGTATTTCTTATTTTCTCTTCTCCACGTAATAACTGCACCAGTACTGGTGGTGGAACATCACGAAAATACGTTTCGAATGAAACGCTCATTCTCTCTACAAAGTATCTTGTATTTCTTATTTCTTGGTTTCGTGATTGATAATCATTCAGTGCCATCTGTATCAACGACGGAATAGTGGACATTATTCAATCCTTTTTATCTTCGTTCTTCTTTGGTTTTTTTTCTCTCTTTGGTTTGGGTTCTCCTATTTCAAGGCTCTTCTTTGCAATATCCACTGTTTTGGTCACTTGTTCCCAATCTCTCGTGGTAAACTGGAACCCAACGTCGTTCTTGAACAGTTGAATCTGTAAATCGTTGTTAAGTTTGAAGACGGTCACATTTGTAGACATCCTTCTTCTTTGGCTGTCGAAACAAAAAAATGAGCTGAACACCAAGTGCACTCTGCTTTATAGTTTTTCTTCAATACAGCGACATGTAGTGGCTGGTTTCTTCTATGACGTCATTAACCAACACATCATTATCCTCTAGATCAGTCGTAAACATGTTGGATATGGTTTCCATCGAAGTAAAATAGGCAGTATTGTCCACACACTGGTAATGGTCCTTGAAGGCGTTTTGTGCTATACTTCCAATATCTGGAATTCTTCTTCAGGAAATTCTCGAGTGGTCCGTGTTGTGGTGGTAATCCATAGGAATAAAAGTACTCTGCGTTGTGGTGACTCACAAAGAGAGCCACCCAATGTTCTTCTTTTCTGTGGTCTGGATCCGTGTTTGCTATCGAAGCCACTGGTCTGTGATCTGGTAATCTTCTTGGTAATTAATTTCTTGCAAATACACCCAAACATATTCTCTTCAAACAACTATCTGATCGAAGGGCGCTGTCTAACTGCAACGTGTTCATGTTGAGTAATCGAAGTATTCTTATAGACTTCTATGATGTTCCGGAATACTGCATACACCAGTACGTTGATTGTGGTTGATAATGGGTTTTCGAAATGGACTTCAAGTCTCAAGGTTCCTCTCTTCACCAGATCGAAGTGTTGTCCATGTGATAGGTCTGGAGTCAGGTCGAATACGAATAGGGTGTATCCATTTATGTACTCTTTTCGGCTGATGTGGTTTCCTTCTTTCTCATACATTTGTCCAGTTCCTTGGAACAGGGTCGCATAACATCTGGCCACTTCTTTTTGTTCGAATCGAGGTTGTAATGGTTTGGCTGGAATCTGCTGGCCAGCCACGTACAACGCCAAGTAACTGATTTTGTAGTTCTTGAAATTATATGGATTCTTTGAAAAGTTTCCATTGAAAGCATCGTTGTCTACACATCCCACTACGATGCGTTTAGGTAGTTGGCCTAAAAATAAATTTTCTTGTGTAATACTCAGATTTCCTTTCGGCACTGAAAACATCATGGTTTCCACACGACCGATAGGATATTTTGCAGTTGCTTTTGTTAGTGCTTTCTCCTGAGCAATTCTCACGAATGATTGGAGTCTCTCTTTGCGTACAAACATGGATACATCTAGAATTTTGATCATGTATGTATCGGCATCGGCCATCAATGCGAAAGCATCTTTGGCTCTAATCATTTTAACATGAACATTAACTCCATTCAGCAAGGAACGAGTTTGGAAAAACATGTCCAAATGTAATCGCCCAGTCATGTCCACGACTTTACTTTTCTCTGTAAATTTCTTTCGAAGAAGAAATCCCTTGTTATCATCTGTCAAATCTTCCCTGAGTCCGGCCGGATGTCATCGAACGATCCACCGAAGTCCCAAACTTTTCCCAGAGAAAGGTCTTTAAGGCTGCATCGGTCTCCTTCTGCTGATGCCACTCACATTCCCACATTTCTATTACATCGTACCCAAGGCTCTGTAGGTACTGGGTGGTTCCCTCGGTTTTTTCCCTAAGCTCTGACATGGACGTCCCCCGTACTGCATTGTGAGTGGCCAATGTAACATAGCATTCATGACCGTGCCAGAAACATCCGTGAAACTGATAAACAGTTTGGTGCCTTTACACCACCCATCTACTTTACGTCTACCACTCTTCTTTTCTGTATCATTGTATTCATGTCGGATGTGGACACCATCCCTGGTAGACATATATTCCAGCCACTGATGTGCCAGACTACCATACTTATGGGAATATTCTGGTTTAAAGCCCGTCTCTTCCTTGCGTCTAGTGTAGCACCCTGTTGGCATTTCCTGCATTAATGACCATAAGTACAAGGCGCTGGCATCATAACCTACAACACCCCCACATTCCTTTGCTGCTGCGCCATACTTAAATTCTCTTATGTTGGTAATATTCTTCTCGTGATAACGATTGAATATAATAGAAGGCCCTATTACAACCAGTAGTGTATAAATTTACCAGTAATGTCAAAATCGACCAGTAATGTCGAAAAAATTAACCAGTAATGTCGAAATCAACCAGTAATGTCGAAAAAATCGACCAGTAATGTAAAAATCAGTAATGTCGAAAAATTAACCAGTAGTGTCAAAAAATGACGACCAAAATGAGGAGCACTAACACTTGCCGATGGGGGAGGGGAGTATAGCCCCCTCCCCCGATGACACCCCTGGCCGTGTGCTTTAATGACTGACTATTATAATGTCAGTCACTACCCGATATTTGCTACATGTCTGTCATCTAGTTCTACCAATTTGCTACCTGTCATTTTACCTACATCCATCAATCAGTCAGTCTGCGTCACCCGCATGTACCCGCATGTACGTGGGGAGCACTATTAGCTCAATCGAGAAATTGCCTCGCAATTCAATTTGATGAATATCCGGGTTCTATACCTGACGAGGCCAGTTAAGTTGTGTCCTTGGGAATGACACTTTATCTCAGGTGCACGTTGACTTCGTGTGCCAAGCCACATGCCGAAATGACACGTGTATGGTGCGCGTGCTTTAAACTAAGTGTCGTAAACGAAATCAATCAATCAATCAATCAATCAACCAACCAATCAATCTTTGTATGTAGGTCTGCCTGTCTTTCCGTCATTCAGTTGTCTATCCATGTCTAGGGGTTATTTTTCACACGCCACATTGCTATCTGTCTGGATTTCTGTCCGTCTGCCTGGATGCTGCTAACCTGCCTGCCTACACACTTGCCAGCCTACATGTGTGACTGTATGTCTGTCTGTGCGAGCGCTAAATACTAGACTAAATATTTCAGCGTCGTATCAATTCATTATCTATCCAGAGAGAGAGAGGGGGAAGGAGGGAGAGAGAGGGGGGGGGGAGAGGGGAGATACAGAGAGAGAGAGCTGGACAAAGACAGAGGGAAAAGGGGATAGGGAGAGAGCGATAGAGAGAGAAAGAAGGGGAGAGAGAGAAGGAGAGATAGAGGTAGGGGCAAAGGCAGAGGGACAGGGGATGGGATGGGATGGGATGGGATGGGGTGGAATGGGATGGGATGGGATGGTGGGGTGGGATGGGATGGGATGGGATGGGATGGGTGGTGTGGGGTGGGGCGGGGTGTTATAGATAGATAGATAGATAGATAGATAGATAGATAGATAGATAGATAGATAGATAGATAGATAGATAGATAGATAGATAGATAGATAGAAAGGGCAAAGGCAGAGTGAGAGAGAGAGAGAGAGAGAGAAAGAGAGCTGGGCAAAGACAGAGGGAGAGGGGGTAGAGAGAGAGAATGATGGAGAGAGAGAGAGAGGGGGGGCAAAGGCAGAGGGACATGGGATAGAAAGAGAGGGGGTAGATAGAGAGAAAGAGGGGAGAGAGAGAGAGAGAGAGAGAGAGAGAGAGCAAATAGGATGGGATATGTTGTGCAAATGAAAGAGGGAAATAATTGTTAAACATAAAATTCCATATTTACTGGGGTAAATGTGTTTAAACTTGCGCGAAAATGGTTAAAAGTCGATAAATATAGGCAAAAGTACAATTTGAGCAACCAGAAAAAATATTGAAATTTTTGCGAAAAATCGTCATTTTGGTCGTCACTTTTTGACACTACTGGTTAATTTTTCGACATTACGGATTTTTACGTTACTGGTCGATTTTTTCGACATTACTGGTTGATTTCGACATTACTGGTTAATTTTTTCGACATTTCTGGTCGATTTCGACATTACTGGTAAATTTATACACTACTGGTTGTAACAGGCCCCCCTACAATATTTTCTTGATGAGATGATGAAGATCCTTGTTCTTCTCGTTGATGTTCTCGAAGGAAATACCTTCGTCGACGGTACTGAATAAATATTTTAGCGTCAGTCCTGGAACGCTAATGCCATCCTTAAACATATCGATCCCCCTTTCCAAGTAAAATTGTGATTGTTTCTCAATAGCCTCTAGGAATGGCTGGACATCGCTATTATTGTACCAAATCAGGAAGTCCCTGCATGTCCTCATCCCATTTCCCCCCCAAACTTTCTGGCAGTAAGCATGTTCTTCGTCGGTAATGTTTTCCTTTTTTAAAGAGTTATAAAAGGAAACATTGGTAGTTAATTCTGTAGTGTCCAATTTATCAATACAGTCAATCCATTCATAGGGAAAAAATCCTTTAGTAATGAAACACCCAAAAGCCTTGAGAAAATTATCATAATTAAATCCAGGGGCTAAGTAATTGCAAATATCTAAAAATTTCAAATGATCTGTTTTTAAAACCATAAAGTTGTTACTCTTTTTAACAACTAAAGACAGTGGGTCATACTTTTTCAGATAATCCATTAACAACAAAATACAGTGGGTCATACTTTTTTCAGATAATCCATCACTTCTCGTTTAATCACGTTCACATCATATTTTCCAGAATTAAAACCTAAGACGGGCATTTCCTTCATGTAATGATCAAATTCTGCAGCTAATGTTTCAAATGGATGGGGTTTAGAATCATCTGTACCTTCCTGTGTCAAAGCATCTTGAATCATTTTCCTGAGGGATAATATGGTGGTCATGTGAATCTCTTGCAAGAGAGAGTAACGTTTCTGCGAAATTTCCATTAAATAATTCATCATATTTTCAACCAATGTGTGTGTGTCTCCATCAGTATCAAAATATTTGGGATTATCAAAACCGGGCGCATTACTACATACACTAACACTGTGGGGTTTGTGTTGAGTTTCCCAGACAAGGGTATCAGTTGAAATGGGGAGAGAAGTTTTATCAAAATAACATTCGAAATCAAATGTTCCCCTATAGGGATATGACCGTAAGTGTTCTGGAATAACAATACCTTCTTCATGTAACTTTTCAAAAATGGTCTTTGGAGTGTGATACATGCCACCAACATACTTATAAGACACATCATCAGTACAAGAGAACTTATGGCGTTACATCGGCCGTGCCGATTTCCACAATTTACCACATTGACGACAAGCAAAGGATTTACAATATTGATTAATGTCAATGATGTAATTAAAATGGTTCTCATACAAATTGACATACATGGTATTCTTAAAATTTCTATTAGACCTATGTACAATTTTAGCCAAAACTTCATCATCTTCCAATAAGAGTTCAAATACTTCAATATTCACTTTAAATACATTTTATACTTTGTGGAGTTCATCTAATTTGCACACTAGGAAAGTTATCTTTTGGTTCATTTGTGTATTTGTAGTATTCAAAGTATGGCGCTCACTTCCGCTCCAGAGGGCTAAACACCGGAATAAACAGAGATTGTCATTATAAACAAAATGGTGGTTCTGATCACTGACAAGGGCAACAATCGACTGATTTTCCAAAATATACTTGGGAAGATTTTCAGGGATCCCACCAATTGGATGGTTTTTAATTTGTTTACTTAAAAAGCTACATTGGTCAATTGATGGACAATCCATTTAGAGTTGGGTCTTTGCTGCCTAGCCCAAACCAAAATATCTTCCTGTTGAAGGTCTTCAAGGAAATTCCCAAAATCTACGGCATTTTCAATAAGGGGTGGCCTACCAAGAACCTGGGCATTATTTTGTGATGGATGATAAAATCTTAGTTATTCTGTTTCATTAAAACGTAAAATGAAGCCGTAGCTTAAATTAATTTTGAATTTATTTTTTGGAGATTGAAAGATTGTTTTATTTAATGCATAGTTCATGGTAGATAAATGAGTTGTGTCTACCCTATAAATCAAAATGTCCTGTATTTTCCTATTAGTTATGTGATGGGTTAAAATGGTGTTCCAATTCCTACGATAATTTTCCAAAATTTCCTCACTTGTTGCTGCCAAAAGGTTCTGATCAAAATCAATGGGGACAATATCCAAAACAGTACGGGTTTTTTCAGGGTCGTTGCCGGTCGTTCAGATTTCCATTTCTTGGGGAGAGTAACAGGGAGATGGGCGGTGTTTTTATACTTGTTAAAATGTAAAAGTTCTTTAAATTCCTGTCCGCATTCCAAACATGTATATAAATCTAAGCAAGTGTTTTTATGTTTATTTAAATATTCTTTCCTAGTAAGTGTTTTATAGCAGTTGTTACAGTCAAATCTCTTACCTTGTCCATGAGCTGTCCGTTGATGTCTATTCCTGTTCACTGTGAACATTTTCCCATAATCCTCACAGAAAATCCAGAAGTTTCCATAATCCTTAGAATAATGAATGCACAAAAATAGCACACACAAAAACAATTGAACAATCTGAGTACACAGAGATGATCCTTTTCCGTTAAGAGATGAAAATGGAATGAAGCCGACGCCACAACGTCGCTGAATTTATTTAGACGTGACGGACGTTTTTGAAAAAGTCATGACGTCACATCGTTTTTTATGGAAATTTTCATTCTTGATTGGGGTTTGTGTTTGTTTCCTATAGGATTATAGGTTAAAGTTGGGAAATTAGAAAATTAGTATAGAAAGTAATGGGAAAGAAACACAATAGGAATACATTAATCTGACTGGTCGATAATTTTGTTATTTCATTGGTCAGTTTGGAGATCCAAAAAGGAATCTTGATCCTCACATTAAAAAAAAATAAAGTTAATGAACTTATTAAAATAGTGATGGGTGTCATTTAACAATGTTACTAAAAATAGAAACTATATAAAAAATAGAGGATTCTAGGTAAATTTGCCCTATAGCACTACGTGCTACTCTTATACAATTTATTGGAGGAAACAAATTTACTCTAGTCCAAAGGAACGTACCCACAGGATCCCCTCCGTTCTATTATAAGTTAAAAGTATGGTGGTTCTCAAAAGAAGTCTATGGGACAACAAATAGAAACCGCGAATTTAGTGGAAAATTCGAACTAGTAAAACAACTTGTTGGGGTTTATTTGTGTAATTCTATGAATCGGTAAATTACTCCTTTTTAATCGAACACACCCCCTGTGCCCTTTGGTACTATATCGCTACGTGCTACACCGATAAAATGGGGAATCCGTAGTAAATAAAGTCAATTTCGGTGATTTCGAGGGATTGTCGGGTTTATTTGGGTGATTCTTCGAATCGGGAAATTACTCCTGTTCAATCGAACATACCCTCCGAACATACTCCTGTTTTTTTATAGACCTTTGGGTCACATAGCAACCACGTGCTACCATAGAGACCAATATGGCGGCCTCCAGTATACAAAATGGACGATGGAAACACGTATCACCCTTACAACACTCGCTGGGCATGCGCACTCACACCACGCATCACTATGGAGATGACGTCACAAGATGGCCGCCAACGCGGGTTACCATGACAACCAAACATGGCGCCACTGGGTCACGTGACATGACGTCACTTCCAGAGTCCTGCCTAGGGTCCTGCCAATAAGGCCCGGTTACCTCATCTCCTACTCTATAGTACTGCATTTTCCAGAATGTACTCTGGATATTTCTTACATATATACATTATTTCTTTTATTCAATGAGCAATTTTGGGGGTAGGAGAAGGGGAGGGGGCGTCACATTGTAAGGGTCTAAATAATGGGAAGTATCTACACATAAAATAGCTTTTTTTTCTTTTTCTTCATAGAACAATTTTGAAGATTGGAGAGGGGGGGGGGGGGGGCATCCGAGATAGGAAATTACATAATCCTTCCCTTAATCCGACGACTAACAAGACATCTAAGCAATAATATTTTTCCAAATAAATATAATTAAATGTTACCTTCAGCTGCCTTCACAAAATCCCAAAGTCTAATCATTCAGCAACGATTTTACACATGAAGGCGCAATCATGCGATACATTCTTCTCGTAATTATCGCTATGAAAAAGGAAATCCGTGCAGCTATTGGTGTTTGAATTATCCGTCTCCGAGTATTATGATTTAACTCTTCCTCGAAGGCAAGTAATAACATTTAACTCTTCCACGGCCACTACCATCCGTCCCAAACTACTGAACCAAGCCGAGAATTATTTACCGACCCTACCACGACTGGATCGTTTCACACGTCTTCATTTATGAAGCATCTCTCGAATCCAGGAACTTTATTTTTTAACTTGCTCCTGCCTTTATATAACCTCCTCCTTGCCCTAATTGGTGAAACGGATAATAATTTACCGTGTGGTATCTTCACGTTTCGACCCAAACTGTTGCGATCGATCTATGTCACTTATACTTAGCTCTGTCTGCAGTTTATCAGCAAGACTCAAGATAATTTGATCTGTATTTTCATTTTCAGTTTCTTTTACACCACTGACTCTTAAGCTATACCTTCGAGTATATTGCTCCAACTCATCCACCTTTAGTTCAAGATCATTATTTCGCTCATTCAGTTTAGTATTCTCGGCTTTTAACACTGCAATATTCTCCCTTAGATCTTTCATAGCATCCTTCACGGCCACGCTGATGAGGGACCTGAAGTCATTATAGAGATTTTTTTAGCTGATCTGCAAGAGCCACCACGTCAACCGAGGTGCCCGATACCTCTGGAACATGCGGATTTACACCTGTTACACATGTTGCCATTTTATCGTCCAGGGCATCCACTTCGCTATCAGTAGCCCACATCACTTCTTCGATGATGTCCGATAACGTACAAACAGCTTTTGCGCGAGTATATTTCTGTGGGCTTGATCATTTCCTATTCACTTTAGCGACAGGTTTGGGCATTATTTTATGAAACTTTAATCGAAGCATCAGAGTCAAATAACGCTAATACCAGAGTAACACCACTGCTTATTATGTTAAATAGGGCTGAATGTGAATGTTTATGTGAATGTTTATCTGTTGTCAGGACGACGATACATCGAAGTTGGCTAAGTTTTGGACTTCACTCATAAAAACGAACTTAAAAGTCAATATCCACAAAACAATAACAGTACTTCCATTTCATACCTGTATTACAATACATCACCCATAGTATACCCATAGTATACCCATAGTATATCCATAGTGTACCATAGTGTACCCAAAGTGCATCCATGGTATACCCATAGTATACCCATAGTGTAGCCATAGTGTACCTATAGTATACCCATAGTATACACACAGTATACCAACAGCGTACACATAGTGTACCCATAGTATACCCATGGTATGCCCATAGTATACCCATAGTATACCCATAGTATACACACAGTATACTCACATCGTACCTATAGTGTACCCATAGTATACCCATAGAATACCCATAGAATACCCATAGTATACCCACAGTATATATAGTATACCCAGAGTATACACATAGTATACCAATAGTATACACATAGTATACCCATAGTGCGCCCATAGTATACCCACAGTATACACATAGTATACCCAGAATGTTCACATAGTATGCCCATAGTATACATATAGTGCACCCACAGTATACCCATAGTGTACCCATGGTATACGCATGGTATACCCATAGTACACCCATAGTATACACTCAGTGTACCCATAGTGTACAAATAGTGTACCCATGGTATACCCATAGTATACACATAGTGTATCCACAGTGTGCCCACATTATACCCATAGTATGCACATATTATACCCATAGTGTTCCCATAGCATACACGTTGTATACCCATAGTATACCCATAGTATGCCCATAGTATACCCATAGATATACCCGTAGTATACCCAGAGTATACCCACATTATACACATAGTATAACCATAGTGTACCAATAGTATGCCAATAATATACCCATATTATACCCATACTATACACATAGTTTATCCAGAGTATACCCACAATATACACATAGTATAACCATAGTGTGCCGACTGTATACCCACAGTGTACCCACAGTATACCCATACTACACACACAGTATACCCATACTCTGCCCATAGTATACCCATAGTATGCCAATAGTATACTCATGCTATACACATAGTCTATCCATAGTGTACGCAGAGTATACCCATAGTATACCCATAGTATACACATAGTTAACCCATAGTGTACCCATGACATACACGCAATATACCCATAGTGTACTCATAGTATGCACACACTGTACCCATCGTATTCCCATAGTATACACATATTATACCCATAGTATACCCTTAGTATACCCGTGGTATAGCCATAGTACAAGCCCGTTATGCCCTTAGTCTGCCCATAGTGCAAGCATACTATGCATAGTATATCTATAGTGTACCCATAGTATACACATGGTATACACATATACCTCATAGTATACACATAGCATACCCATAGTATACACATAATATACACATGGTATACCCATGGTGTACCCATAGTGTATGCACAGTATACAATAGTATACCCATAGTATAGCCATACTATACACATAGTATACCAAGAGTGTACCCATAGTATATCCACAGTATACCCGTGGTATACCCATAGTATACACATAGTATGCCCATAGTGCACCATAGTATACACATAGTATACCTATAGTATACACATAGTTATCTATAGTGTACCTGTAGTATACACATGGTATACCCATAGTATGCCCATAGTATGCACATAGTATACACATAGTATACACATAGCATACCCATAGTATACACATAGTATACACATGATATACCCATGGTGTACCCATAGTATACGCATAGTGCACTCATAGTATACCCACAGTATGCCCATAGTGTGCCTATGGTGTACCCATAGTATACCCAGAGTGTACCCATAGTATACCCATAGTACATATTACACACATTGCATGCCCATATTGTACCCGTAGTATATCCATGGTATACCTGTAGTATACCCACAATATGTGTATACCCATAGTGTGAACATAGTATACACATATTATCCCCACAGTATATACATAGTATACCCGTGCTATACCCATAGTATATGCATAGTATACGCATAGTATACCCATAGTGTGCCCATAGATACACATAGTATACACATAGTGTACACATAGTATACCCATAGTGTGCCCATAGTATACTCATAGTATACCCACAGTATACACACAATATACACATGGTATACCCATGGTTCTTCCATAGTATACCCATAGTCTACACATAGTATACCCACAGCTTACACATACTGTACACATAGTATACCCATAGTGTACCCATAGTATACCCATAGTATACACATAGCATACCCATAGTATACACATAGTGTACCCATAATTTACACATAGTATACCCATAATATGCACATAGTATACCCATGGTATGCACATAGTGTACCTGTACTATACACATTGTATACACATAGTATACCCGTAGTATACCATTAATGTAGCCACAGTATGAACATAGTATACCCATAGTATACACATAGTATACCCGTGTTATACACATAGTATACACATATTATGCACATAGTATATCCATAGTGTGCCGATAGATACACAAAGTATACACCTTAAATGTTTTCACTGCCCCTACAATGGCGTAACACTCTTTCTCAACAACTGCATAATTACACTCTGCACCCTTAAGTTTTTTGCTAATAAATGCAATTGGATGCGTACCTTCTTCAAAATCCTGTTCCAAAACTGCCCCAAGACGAGTGTTAAAAGCGTCAGTTCGTAATACAAACTTACGGGAAAAATCTGGACTTCTTACTACAGAATCACTACAAAAGGCAGATTTTAACCCATCAAAAGCTGCCTGTGCTTTTTCCGACCACTTGACCACTTGACCTTGTTAGGAAAATTTTTTTTTGTTAAGTCCGTTAATGAGATAGTTAATGAGATAGCAATTGTGGAAAGATCTTTAATGATCTTACGATAGAATCCCACAAGACCTAAAAAGGATCGAACTTGTTTCTTAGTTTTTGGTGTGGGAAATTCCTTAATAGCTGTAATCTTATCTTGCACGGGTTTTACCAAACCATTTCCAACAATGCGTCCAAGGAATTCAATCTGTGGAAAGCCAAATGAGCACTTACTTGGTTTTACCACAAGTTTAGCATTTCTTAGGGCCTTAAATACAGCTTTCAAATGTTCAATGTGGAGTTTCCAGCTATCACTAAATATGCCCACGTCATCAATAGAGGAGTCAGCAAAATCCTCAAACCCGGTTAACACTTTATTCCTCATACGTATAAAACAGTTTCTCATTCCAAATGGCATGACGGTAAACTGGTATTGCCCAAAGGGTGTAACAAAAGCACTTTTCCTACGACTGTCAGGATCTAAAGGAACCTGCCAATAACCTTTTGCAAGATCTAACTTACTAATAAATGTAGACTTACTTACTTTACTCAACACCTCGTCCATACGAGGCATTGGTCTAGGATCAAATAAAGTAACAGCATTTAGATCTCTGTAATCAACACAAAAACGTATATTTGAGTCTTTTTTCTTAATCAATACAACTGGTGCTGCATACGGGCTATCAGAATATTCTATAATTCCCAATTTTAACATTTCATCTATTTCCGTTTTGACTCTATCTCTCAACGCATACGGAATGTGATAAGGTCGTTTATAAATTGGTTCTTCATTTTTAGTCACAACCGAATGTGTTATGGCATTTGTAATACTTGGGATATCACTGAAGATGTCTGAATAATCATCTAGTAAAAGCTGTAATTGCCAAATGTTATCATTTGACAAATTTGGGGAGATAGTGACATCACGGACATCTTCTAACCTTTTATGCCCTGGATTTACCTCTATATCGTTTAGATCATCAATATTGTCATCTATAGTGCTAAGCCCTGAACAAATCTGAATACCACAAGTAAGATAATCAACAACACTGTCATTGTTTGGTCTCTCGTTCCATAATTTCAACATGTTCACATGAAAAGTCTTAATCTTGCCTTTGACCTTAATTTTATAATCTACGGATGCTACTTTATCAGTGATTTCAAATGGACCTTTCCAACTGGCCTGTAACTTTGGCGTACTTGTTGGTAACAACACAAGAACTTTCTGTCCTACCTCAAACGTTCGTTGTCTTGCTTTTTTATCATAATAAAACTTTTGTCTTTTCTTTGCTTGAATTTCATAGAAATTAGCTAAATTTGACATACTCTGTAATTTTTCCCTAGTTTCTATAATATAACTCAACACTGAATTTTCACACTGACTTGGCTCTTCTCACTCCTCTTTCAACGCGGCCAGGGGTCCTCTCACCTGTCGACCATACAACAATTCAACGGGCGAGAACCCAGTACTCTCGTTCGGTACCTCACGATACGCAAACAAAACATATGGTATGTACTGGTCCCAATTTGATGGTTCTGAACTTGCATATGCCTTCAACATACTTTTTAAAACACCATTGAACTTCTCACATAACCCATTACTCATTGCATCATAAGGACTTGTGCACATCTTATGAATATTTAATAGCCTACAAACTTCTGTAATCAAACTAGACATAAAATTACTTCCCTGATCCGTGAGTAACTCCTTTGGAATCCCGACCCTAGAGAATATATTTATTAAAGCATTTGCAACTGTTTCAGCTTCCTGATTCTTTATTGGCCTCTGGATATTTGGTGGCATAATCAACGCAAACTAATATGAAACGATTTTTGTTTTTGTTAATGGTAACGGTCCTACAAAATCAATCGCCAGTCGCTCGAAAGGCTCACATATTGGGGGTATACTAACCAAATGTGCTTTTGGCACACTGCCCTTAGCTGACTTTTTCTGACACACTGGGCAAGATCTACAAAATTCTGCGATGTCGGAAAACATACCTGTCCAAACAAAACGCTGCGTTATTCCAATTCTACAGTTAAAACTAGAAGGCCTGTCACGAACTGTGCGCTTATCTAGGATTAATTGCGCGTAGGAATTGCGCGCAATTGCCATATCGAATAGCATCCAAAGCACGGCAGGTTCTCCTGGTTACTTATAGCAAACACGGGCAATGTTTCAGCCAAAGGACCTCCGGGTTACCCGGAGGTCCAATGGCTGAAACATTCCTTGTGCACAGTCCATATGTACAGAATTTGATAGCCTTACTATGGTCATAACGCGTAGATTAACGCGCATATCGACGTGCTATTTGTGCGCATTGCAGGACCGGACTTTAGTTTTAACTGTAGTTTTCTTATTCCCCAAATGCCTAGTCAATGGTATATCATGACCAAAGGACATAATCATCTTTCTTAATTGCTGTGGCATAACTATTTAACGATTTTTTTCCTTACCTAGGGGTTTGAAAATTCGATGCAACATTTCTGACTCAATAACAAAATCGGACTGGGAGCCTTGTGGTTCATCACACACAAAAGTCCTAATCCTATCAAGACTTTGATCTTCTTTCTGAGCTTGAATTAACTTTGTTCTGTCAAGAATATGTTTATTTTCCATCGAATTCACCTCAGTTTGTTCAGAAATAGGTATATCAGTACTCAACTTTTCTGATAAAGTTTTAATTTGTCTATCTGCTTCATCTTATTCCGTTCTCATCGATCTAGTCTGCACAGCATAACATGACTTATTATTTATACTGTTACTTACCTTTCTATCAGTATCGGTCGCTTCTGGCTTTGATATCAAAGTTTCAACATCATTTCCTATAATCAAATCAGCAAATGGGTTATCAAGCCCCAGAGCTAATACAGTGCCAATGATATATGGGGTCTGAATATCCAACCAAACCTGTGGACACCTACGTGGGGTCCCATCTGCCAATACAATTTTCTTGTACTGATTGGTAAAGTTTTCTGATTTTACAAACAGGTTGTGCACGAATACGGTCGAACTACCAATATCCCTCAATACAGAAACTCTCTCAATACCTATATTTCCCTCAACTATATCAAGACCCGGGATGGAAGTTGTATTTATCATTTCACTACTCACTACACCTGGTAGATGGACCACCACCCCCGTCATAAAATCAGGCTCAATAACACTTGGACCCAAATGTTCTTTTTACTGGCAAATCTTCACACAATCCCAATTTACCTCTATCGTTCTTTATCTGCCGCCTTAAAGGACAATTTGAAGAATACGGCCGCTTCTATGACATGTATAACATGTACGTGTGTCACGTTTGAACGGTTCCTTGGAACCAAACTTACCTTGCTGCATAGTTTTGGACTCATTGATCTTTTTGTTTTGGACTCATTGATCTTTTTGGGGTACGGCTGACTAAATTTCTGCGCACCATGCACATTTTTATTTGCTTGTTGAAAAGCTTCAGCTAAATCAACTAACTCCTCCGCATTTTTAACTTGTCGTTCCTGTATGTGTATTTCAAATCTAGTTCTACAGCTATTTATCAACTGTTCCCGAAGAACTAAATCCACCAACTTACCAAAGTCACCATCAACACTCTCTCGTCCACACCAATACCTGAAATGATTCTGAATCCGTACCGAAAATTCCTAATAGACTCCACTAACAATTGCTCAGAATTTCGGATAAACACTACCACAACTGAGACAATACACATATTATACCCATAATATACCCATAGTATACCCATAGTACACACATAGTATATCCATAGTATACCCATAGTATGCGATATTTATTTCTATAAGCGTCTGCTGTTAATTCATATCTGGTTCAAATGGACGTCTTAATATCATCATAATTTCGATATTTTTCATCATGTAGTCGGGAATATGCCTCTAATGCTTTTCCCGTCAATAATGGAACCAATTTAACAGCCTATTCAGATTTCGGAATCCGATGTAATGTCACTAGCTTTTCAAAGGAATTTAAAAATACATCCGGATCCTGCTCCTCTATAAATTTAGGTAATTTTGTTTTCAAACAAGACTTTGATTCACCCTTTTTCTCTTAAGTCTAACTCTCTCATTTTAACATCTCGTTCCATTTCGGCTTTTTCAAATCTCTTTCAGCTAATATCTCCTCTCGCTCAGACGCTTTTATGTCTTTCCACATTTCCATACACGTCCCTACAGACTCACCTTTCTCAATCAGCTTAGACAACCACTTTGCCATACCGGTTGCCATTTTATACGAAATTCTCAACAATTAATGCAAACTAAATGACAATCTACACCAAGGATAAACACTACCACAACTGAGACAATACACGTATTATACCCATAATATACCCATAGTATACCCATAGTACACACATAGTATACCCATAGTATACCCATAGTATGCACATAGTATACACAGAGTATACCCATAATATACACATAGTGTACCCATAGTACACACAGACTATACCCATAGTATACACATATCATACACATAGCATACCCATAGCATACACATAGTATACCCTTAGTGTACACATACTACACACATATTATACCCATAATATACCATAGTATACACATAGTATACCCATAGTATACCCACAGTATGCACACGTTATACCCATAGTGCACCCATAGTATACACATAGTATACCCATAGTACACACATAGAATACCCATAGGGTACCCATAGTATACACATGGTATACCCATACTATACACATAGTATACACATAGTGTACCCATAATGTACCCAAAGTATACACATAGTATACCCATAGTGTAACAATAGTATACACATAGAATACCCATAGTATACCCATAGTACAAACATATTATACACATAGTTAACCCATAGTGTATCCATGGTATGCACATAGTATACCATAGTATGCCCATAGTGTGCCCATAGTATACCCATAGTATACCCAGAGTATACCCATAGTATACCCACAGTGTACCCATAGTATACCCATGGTATACCCATAGCATACGCATAGTATACACATAGTGTACCCATAGTATACACACAGTATACCCAAAGTGTACCCACAGTGTACTCATAGTATACCCATACTGTACAATATTATACCCATAGTATACACACAGTATACCCATAGTACTCCCATAATGCACACATAGTGTACCCATAGTATACACATAGTACACCCATAGTGAGCCCATATTATATGCATAGTGTACCTATAGTATACCCATAATGTACACATAGTATACCCATTGTATGTACGTAGTATACTCATAGTACACCCATTGTCTACCCATAGTATGCCCATAGTATACACATATTGTACCCATAGTATGGACATATTATACCCATAATGTACCCATAGTATACCCATAGTATACCCACAGTATGCCCATAGTTTACCCATAATGCACCAACAGTGTACCCATAGTATACACATAGTGGACCCACAGTGTGCCCATAATATACACATAATATACCCATAGTGTACCCATAGCATGCCATAGTATAACCATAGTATACACATAATATACCCATAGTACATCCATAGAATGCAGATAGTATACCCATAGTGTACCCATAGTATACCCGTAGTATACCCATAGTGCACCCATAATATACTCATAGTGTGTCCATGTTGTACACATGGTGTACCCATAGTACTCACATATTATACCCATAGTGTACCCACAGTATGCCCGTAGTATACCCATAGTGTACCCATAGTATACCAATAGTGAACACATAGTGTACCCATAGTATACACATAGTATACCCGTGGTATACCCATAGTGTACCCATATTGTACCCATATTGTACCCATAGTGCACCCACAATATACCAATAGTGTATCCATAGTGTACACATGGTGTACACACAGTATACACATATTACACCCTTAGTGTACCCATAGTATAACCGTAGTCCACCCATAGTGTACCCATGGTGTACCCATAGTGTACACATAGTGTACCCATAGTCTACACATGGTATACACGTTGTATACCCACAGTGTACCCATAGTATACCCACAGTGTACACATAGTTTACCCATAGTATACAAATAGTATGCCCATGGTCTACCCATAGTTTATCCATAATATACCCATAGTATACCCATAGTATACACATAGTGTACCCATAGTATACCCATGGTGTACCCATAGTGTACCCATTGTTTACCCATAGTATACAAATAGTGTACCCATAGTATACCCACAGTGTTCCCATAGTATACCATGGTATACGCACAACGTGCCCACAGTGTACCCATAGTGTTCCCACAGTGTGCCCATGGTATATCCATAGTGCACCTGTAGTGTACCCATAGTGTACCCACAGTGTACCCATTGTGTACCCATGGTATACCCATAGTGTACACATAGTGTATCCAGGGTGTACCCATGGTGTGCCCATAGTGTACCCATAGTCTAAAACATCGTACCATAGGATGCCCATAGTGTTCCCATAGTATACCCATAGTGTGCCCATAGTGTACACATGGTATGCCCCTACTTTACCCATAGTGTACTCATAGTATGCCCATAGTACACTCATAATATACCCATAGCATCTCCATAGTGTACACATGGTGTCCCCATAGTATACACATAGTGTACCACAGTATACTCATAGTGTTCCCATAGTGTACCCATAGTGTTCCCGTAGTATACCCATAGTGAACCTGTAGTGTCCCCCATAGTTTACCCGTGGTGCACCATAGTGTACCCACAGTGTACCCTTAGAGTACCCACAGTGTACCCACAGTGTACCCATAATGTACCCATAGTATACCCATAGTATACCCATAGTGTGCCCACAGTGTGGCCATAGTATACCCACAGTGTACCCATAGTGTACCCATAGTGTACCCATTGTATACCCATAGTATACCCATACTGTACCCATAGTATGCCCATGGTATACACATAGTGTACTCATATTGCTCCCATATTATAACCATACTGTACCATAGTGTACCCATGGTGTACCCGTAGTATACTCATAGTGGACCCATAGTGTACACACAGTATGCCCATGTTTACCCCTAGTGTTCCCGTAGTGTACCCATAGTATACGCATTGTATAACCACAGGGTGTCCATAGTATATGCGTAGTATGTCCATAGTATACCCATAGTGTACTCATAGTATACCCACAGTATCCTCATAGTGTATCGACAATGTACACATTGTATACCCATAGTACACCCATAGTGTACCCATAGTGTACCCACAGTATATCCACAGTGTACCCACAGTGTACCCATAGTGTACCCATAGTGTACACATAGTGTACACATAGTATACCCGTAGTATACCCATAGTGTGTCCATAGTATATCCATAGTATACCCATAGTGTACCCACAGTGTACACATAGTGTGCCCATAGTGTACCCATAGTGTACCCTTAGTATACCCATAGAATACTCATAGTATACACATAGTATACCCATAGTGTAGCCATAGTATACCCATAGTATACCCATAGTGTAGCCATAGTATACCCATAGTATACCCATAGTATACCCATAGTATACCCATAGTGTACCCATAGTATTCACATTTCAAATATATGACTGCATCACCGATCCAACTTCAAAAAGAACTTTTAGGACTAGAAATTTACATTGTGTCTTCTTCCTGTACAAGCGCCATCTCCTTTCTATGGGTTAATATTTCGGCTCATTTTGGTTGCTCAAATTAACTCATTGCAACATGAGAAAATGTCTTTAAAAATCTTTTTCTTCGGACCCACCAGTTAGAATGTTTTAATATTTGGTTTACAACATCTCTGGAGAGGTCAGATTTAAATTTGTTCCAATTTGGTTCCTGCCAGTCAGAACCCTTTCATATTTGGTATCGTGGGGGCGGGAGGCAGATTTGAGTTTGTTCATTTCGAGTCCCTGGCTTAATATTTGGGCCGGGGTGGGTTAGGTTCAAGGTTGTTCGTTAATGTTCAAATCCATTACTTAAAGTTTTTCCATAAAATTTGCCTTTCAAGCTGCAGTGACACAACAACCCTTGGAAGTTTGGCAGTACTTGTCTACAGCTGACAGAATTGGAAGCAATCAGGAAAGCCTATGCTAATATTCATCTGACATGGATACTAGAGTTATGAATAATTTCATACCATCATTCCTATGTAGTGTTCATGAACCATGACTAACTGAATGTGACCCAAAATACTTCTCTGAACCGCTTTGTCAGATGAGCGATTAAGGTCCCCAGCCGGGGGGGGGGGGTTAAAAATAAGTAGATGGTGTTTTAAAAATTCAAAAGCTGTATTGGAGAAAAGGTTAACATGTATTATCAGTATGCAGCAGGAGTTCAACCATACTGGCCTCATGGGATCCTTGCCCATGGCAGGTCTGAATTCTCGGAACGATTTTCGCAAGAATCCAAATTGATTCTCCCAAATTTAGAGGAATTATAAGCCCTGCACAACGCCCAACTTTGAAACAAAATTGCGATATTGTTTCATTGGGGTAGGGCACTATTTATATTGGTGTATGGTTAATTAAAACAGATTTTGTCAAAAGGTTTTGTGTGCTGATGCAGATTTTAGTTTTAGTTTTATTTTGCCATTTGGGTAGTTTTCAAAGAAGCTGTGAATTCTTATCCCTCCCAACTTACTCATTAGGTAACAGCGTAGGAATTCTGTAGGAGGCAATACCAGTTTTTAAGCCCATTTTTCCCATGCTTTTGACTAGGCAAAAGCCAAAAGTTGAATTCTATTTCTGAAATGAGGCTTTCATCACATGAAAGAGGTAAATGTATCTTTGGTAGGTTTGAGTTTGCTCATAGGTATTAATGTTGTAAATATTTTAATTAGATTTACCTACCTCGAAAAGTTGCACTTGGAAATTAGGTAATCCCCAAAACTGAGCAGTCTTGGGAAAATATATCATTTCAATAAACATTTGAAGAATTCTTCTGACATCTTGCATACTGTCAAATGTTCCAGATGAACAGAGAGGGTGATTTGAGGACTCTTAGAACCTAAAACTTTGTTTGACTATTGGTGTGTTTTTGTTGGGAATTCCCTGATAAATATGTATATGTGACCAGCACTTCCCTTTCTGTTAGTTTTTCTCTCTTATTTGTTGTATGACCCCCCTGTTCAAGAATCAGAAAAAGGTTGTCTGAAGGGCTATACTTGACAAAAGATATTTGAATGCCAAATTTAAAATGATGCGACCATATTTTTTCGCATGAACGTTATAATGGTCGCCTATGGGAAATTATTTGGTACTGTGATACGTATTCATGTTTGGCTGAAATTAAACAATTGCAGGAATTCGATTGCATAAAATGTTTTGGAGTAATGGTTGCAGAATGAACTATTTCAATATGTTGGTTACTTTGGGTTTCCTTCTTACACCTTGCGTATTGTCATATTATTTAACATAATAAATGTTGATATTGGTTGCGTTGGGTAAAGGGTTAATTCATGATTGATGACCGCAGTCACGTTTCCACATTTTCCCTGTCAGTCTGAGATGTGTCAAACCATTTCCAAGCACTAAACATTCCCGACCTCCTACACTACAAAAAATATAGGTTCTCTTTAGAACCAAAACTGGTTCTAATCTTGTCCCTGAGATGGAACCAGTTCTGTTTAAACAGTATTTATTTCAAATAAAATACATTTATAAAGATTAACATTAAATATTAACAGAATTAAACATAAAATGGGGGTGGGGGGAGCCGTAAGTTTAGAGCTTATACGAGGTTGTCTCAAATCATTATTAAGCAAAGGAGATACGAACAGTTGGCATATCGGACCAGTATTGGTTGTATAGAGAACCAAAACTTGTTCGATATGCCAACTGTTCATATCTCCTTTGTTTCAAAATGTTTGACGACTGCATTGAATAAGCTCCACGTTTAGTGCTGAATCTACTTCAGTTCTTGTAATATTCTGTTAAAACTAAATGCTAATCTTGGAAAATTTATTTGATTTGAAATAAATACTGTTTAAACAGAGCTGGTTCCTCTCAGGGACAAGATTAGAACCAGTTTTGGTTCTAAAGAGAAGCTAAATTTTTTGCAGTGTACAGGCTACTAGTGGTGCCTGGAGAAAGCAATTTTCAAAACGATAAGAATACCTGGCCTGAACGTTCCGGACTGGCATGGTTATGCATATATACCCTCGCCCATCCTTACACACACATACACATCCTCATATGCACAATCTTATTCTCATACTTTTAATACCTTCCTTTGCTCTCATCAAGATCAAAGAACAGGGGAAGCAACATGCAAGGATAAGTTTTTCAACTTTGTTGTGCGCCATGGCGACTCATGTCAGGTACAATACGTCGTCAATCCTTAGTATACCTCCTTCATCGAGATCCGGTGCACTGGCGGCGCCATAAAACGTTTCACGGAGGATAGTCGGAGACAGTTTCCCCATGAAAGGGCGGATTTGGGCACCAAGTCATAGGATTATAGCCTCGTAGCATTGCATTCAGATTCCATAGACATCTGCGTGAATTAGGAACCCGTATGCATTGTGCAATCAACGGAAGTCTGTTTGACGTTTTTTGTTGGGTGGGTGCGGCTTTCCTAGAAATAAAATGAATTTTATTTCAAATGAAATTTTCTGGTGGCTTTTGGGTAAATCTCCAGTTTTGTTGGACGTCGAACATAATGAAGAGCAACTACGATTTTAATGATCGGTCAACTTTCACATGAAGATCTATCTGGGGGAATAAAGCTACGATAACTCAACTTTCACATGAAGATCTATCTGGGGGTATAAAGCTACGATCGCTCAACTTTCACATGAAGATCTATCTGGGGGTATAAAGCTACGATCGCTCAACTTTCACATAAAGATCTATCTGGGGGTATAAAGCTACGATCGCTCAACTTTCACATGAAGATCTATCTGGGGGTATAAAGCTACGATCGCTCAACTTTCACGTGAAGATCTATCTGGGGGTATAAAGCTACGATCGCTCAACTTTCACGTGAAGATCTATCTGGGGGGTATAAAGCTACGATCGCTCAACTTTCACGTGAAGATCTATCTGGGGGTATAAAGATACGATCGCTCAACTTTCACATGAAGATCTATCTGGGGGTATAAAGCTACGATCGCTCAACTTTCACATGAAGATCTATCTGGGGGTATAAAGCTACGATCGCTCAACTTTCACGTGAAGATCTATCTGGGGGTATAAAGCTACGATCGCTCAACTTTCACATGAAGATCTATCTGGGGGTATAAAGCTACGATCGCTCAACTTTCACGTAAAGATCTATCTGGGAGTATAAAGCTATGATCGCTCAACTTTCACGTGAAGATCTATCTGGGGGTATAAAGCTACGATCGCTCAACTTTCACGTGAAGATCTATCTGGGGGTATAAAGCTACGATCGCTCAACTTTCACGTGAAGATCTATCTGGGGGTATAAAGCTACGATCGCTCAACTTTCACATGAAGATCTATCTGGGGGTATAAAGCTACGATCGCTCAACTTTCACGTGAAGATCTATCTGGGGGTATAAAGCTACGATCGCTCAACTTTCACATGAAGATCTATCTGGGGGTATAAAGCTACGATCGCTCAACTTTCATATGAAGATCTATCTGGGGGGTGTAAAGCTACGATCGCTCAACTTTCACGTGAAGATCTATCTGGGGGTATAAAGCTACGATCGCTCAACTTTCACATGAAGATCTATCTGGGGGTATAAAGCACAGCTGTAATGGGGCTGGGGTATTTCCCTTTATAACCGTAACAATTTATTCTCAATTTCGCATTGCATTCTGAATAACAGGTTCATGCTCCAGAGATTTTTCACTGGCTATATTCATTTATTGTTTGGATCTTAACGACACTTTCAACAGCCAGGGTCACAACGTATTGGACAGTTTTACGGGAGGAGGATGTCGGATACCCAAAGAGAACCACTGAGTAATGGCGAGACACTTCCAGACTCCGCAACATACTAACTCCACACAAGCAGGGTTAGCATTGGGTGAAGACAGGTGCACCATCGACATGCAGTACGCCTTAATACATTTCGCCACCGTGCCCCCACGTGGACAGTCGGGATTAGGAGCCTTGACCAAGGACACGATGTAGTTACCCCTGGCGTGGGAACAAACAGTGCAACTCTCGGTTTAATGTTCAATGTCGTAACCAGTGAGCCACCACGCATACTTTCACTAACTATAAAGGTTTCTCTAGTACATACACAGAACGACACGCGTGTGTGAAAGGGTTAATCGATACGGCACTTGTACCATCGAGGAAGGATAAAACTCGAGGCCGCACCCATTCACACGCGCGTGTCGTTCTGTGTTTATTACACGCCTTCACGTAAAAAAAACAATTATTAGAAGCACACTCGGTAATTCATTTAACAACGATCAACAAAAAACCTACATTTTATCGCCAACAAAATTTGCGAGGGGAACCCGTGTTACTATTTCGTGCCCCGAGTTCCAATGTGTTCTATGTGCCTAATGGCACATAGAACACATTGAAACTCAGGGGACGATTTTAAGCTGTCGCTAACGATTCAAATTGAAATTGCGGTGCACGATTTGTAGAAAATTCCAGTGAAATTTCGCTTCTATTTAAAAATAGTCCGTCAACGATTTCCGTTCCGCAGATATGTGCGGAACAGATTTTCATTTTCCGCATGGTGTAAGTTTGCTGCAGATAGAGATTACATAGAACAGGCGTGTAATAAACGACATGACGACCCTAGTCGACTTAGGTAGAAGTGACGGATCCTATTATTATTGTCACGCTCTATATATACATGGCGACCCTAGTCGACTTAGGTAGAAGTGACGGATCCTATTATTATTGTCACGCTCTATATATACATGGCGACCCTAGTCGACTTAGGTAGAAGTGACGGATCCTATTATTATTGTCACGCTCTATATTCCACTCTGCAGTATAAACGAACCACTGGATTCGAGTTATTTAAAATAAAGAGATTGTGCAGTGCACGGGCGCCGGAAGCACTTTGGGGCAAAGTGTCAGACCCCAGGAAAAGGGCATTTATTCTCACTAGCAGCCCCACCATGCATGTCTTGAAGGCCCGAGATAGAGGAGTTTGAGAGGAACTCCCCCAACCCCTGCTGAAATATGAAAGCTCCCAGAAAGGATTTGGGGGTGTATTTTAGCTTTACTTCGAGAATAAAGCATTGAAAAAAATTGTATCAAGAACCTGGGACCCGTGGTCTAAAGGCAGGGAGGGTAGAAGCCCCCCCCCCCCCCCCCCCCCCCGTCCTGCTCCCGTGCATCTGGCGTCCCTGTTGCTGTGAATGTGAGGGAGAGTGAGGATGGATATATGTGAGAATGGGTGTGTCTTTGTGGCCAGGGAGCCAGTAGGGGAGTCAAAGTCTTTATTTGACTGCAAACCTCCCATAGACTCTTCCTTAGCGACGCCACTCCTGCTCTGCCCTCTACTTGCTATACTATAAATCAAATCGTAAAACGCCCTCTACCCCTGCAAATTTACTCTTCGACAGTATATGTCTGAAACCACCAAAATGTTTATTTTGGATCTGTCGTCTTTCCAGGTGTCTCAGAAATATTCATTCCATTTTCTTTTTTAGGATCGGATTGTATCAATTTAGCTCTAGGGAGGCCAGTTTGGGAGTCAGAGAACGACCTCGGTGGATTAGTAGAGAGAGCTGTGGACGGAAGCAGAAGGACAGATTTCAGTTTCTACTCCTGCACACATTCCTCGTTACACAAGAATCCTTGGTGGATCGTTGATTTGGAATTCTATTATTGGATAGAAACCCTCATCATTGTCAATAGAGGTGACTGTTGTGGTAAGTATAACGCAGTTAAAAGAAGGTCCTAAATATACCCCATCTCAAATGTTTGTACTTGGAATGTTTAACCCTTTACCTAACATGAAAAGCGGACGACACTTGAAAAAGAAATCTTGAATAACTATTTTTTTAAAAACAATTGTCTCAAAATCATAGGTTATGACCCTTCATTGGAACGAGTTTCGACAAACTCGTTACACCGAGGGTCGTAAACTCTGTTTTTGAGACAAAAAATGAAAAAATAATGAAAATTAATTGGCGATTTTTGAGAATAGCGCTGGCCGGTTTTGACGGTTACGTTGGGTAAAGGGTTAAACTGTAACAAACTTCCATATAACGTTTAACCCTTTACCCAACGTAACGGCCAAAACCGGCCAGCGCTATTCTCAAAAATCGCCAATTAATTTTCATTATTTTTTTCATTTTTTGTCTCAAAAACATAGGTTATGACCCCTCATTGGAACGAGCTCGTTCCAATGAGGGGTCATAACCTATGTTTTTGAGACAAAAAATGAAAAAAATAAGTTATTCAAGAATTTTTTTTGCAAGTGTCGTCTGCTTTTCATGTTAGGTAAAGGGTTAACGTGAATAGAACGCAAACCTACAGCGAATTTAACTCTGTTTCAACAATTATCAAAACAATATTTTCTATCGTTTGCACTGATCTTTGTACACCTTGATTGCTGGAACGCTCAGTGATGACATTTAGAATTTCATCTCCCGCTATATGTGGGTTGGGGTGGGTATGAGGTGTGGGTGCCGCTATATGTAGGTTGGGGCGGGTAGGAGGTTTGGTTGCTAGAATTTCATCTACCGCTATATGTGGGTTGGGATGGGTAGGAGGTGTGGGTACCGCTATATGTGGGTTGGGATGGGTAGGATGTATGGGTACCGCTATATGTGGGTTGGGGTGGGTAGGAGGTATGGGTGTATTATTATTATAAATAAACAACGCCCTCTACAAAGAAAAAAAGCTTTCCGTCGCGGAAGCCTCGAAATCGCCGATCGCATTTTAAATGATGTACAGTACGTGAAGAGTGGATTGTAACTAAAACACCCGCAAAGTGGAGTATCACCCAAAGTATCACTTCCAAATTCTGTACATATGTACGAAAAAATACAAGCAAAGTTTCAGCCAATGGACCTCCGGGTTTAACCCGGAGGTCCATTGGCTGGAACTTTGCTTGTGATGGTTATGCTTTGCAACAAATTTGCAATTATTGCTCGGGTGGAATCTCCACTCTGTGAGTGATTTAATGATAATACACTCTCCACGTACTGTACGACAGTACAACTGCAGTGGAATGACCACTTTTCACGTGTATTTCCAAGGACGCAATAATATTATATACCAAAACTCTAATTATAGAAATAATCATCAACAATTTAATTTATGAAGCATTTGGTACCTCCCGGTGCTTCTTTAATTAAAATTTTGCTGATTAGGATTTTTATTACCTGGTAAACGGATGCGTGGATATAACTGCCCACGCTTGGAATACGACCAGTACACGGGGACTGTACCGTATTTTCCAGTATGACTAAAATTCTTGACATCTGATTGGACAAGAGCTTGCATATTTTTTATCTATGTTTACTTCTCCTGTAGCGTATGTTACCGTTTGACGTCACCGCGCAAATTATTTGAAGTTTGCTTACCAGTTTCGCAATTATTTCATAAACGTAGTGACTTACAAACGTTTCATTTTTCTAGTTTTCCATAGTTGGACTCTTATAATGCCATGCAGGCTGTTGGTCAGTCTGTATGCAGTCTATAAATGCATTCTGTTGGGTTTCTGTTAACCGGCAGAAGTTCGTGACAGAATTTATGTGTCTGCAAACTCAGCATCATGTGATGCCAATGGGTGTTCTCACAGTGTGATTTATAAGTTGATGACAGTTTTGACAGCTAAAATTTACTATTCAAAGTTTGCAAAACACTAAGTATATCCAACTACCTGTTTTACGTTTCAGTTGAAATATTGTTATGAAAAGTGTATATATTTTTTAGTTAATTATATCTTTATTGATTTAAGTACAGAAATTAAGATTTTATTTGTGTTTGACATTATTTGTTAGCTTTTGAATACGATAACCATGGAAAATGGATATTATTGGTGAAAGAGAAAATTGTTCAATTTGCCAAAAGGTTCACGGAGCGAACTGGTATGGGTTCAATATCGAGTATGAGACCCATTACTGTTAATTGTAGCTTAACAACGCATTCTCATGCTCCCAGTCAGGCTCCTGATGGTCCTTTGTGGGATGTTGTTCCATTCTTGGCCCAGCATGGCACCAAGCTCCTGGACACTTCTTGGTTGGACTGGATTGGCTGAAATTGCAAGCTGCAACTCATTCCAGACATGTTCAATTGGATTGAGGTCAGGGGATCTTGCTGGCCAGTCCATACATTCAATCCCCTCCGTCTGTCGGTACTCCCGGGCAGCATGGGCAACATGATGACGGGCATTATCGTCCATCTATTTATTATTTGTTTATTTATTGGTGCTTAACGCCACATCAGCAGCTAGGGCTATATCGTGGCGAGAAAACGGAGGTATATAAAAAGTCATTTATTATCAAGAATGAAGTAAAAATTGAATGAAATAAAAATAACCACAAAAGACATTTCAAAGACAAAAATGATTAGAAAAGCAATGAGTACTGAGGTAAGAAAATACATTATAAATCAACCTGAGGAAATGAGACTTGATGATTCGAGATTAAAAGAATAAAAACAATTTTAAAATTTTGTAAAAAGGTTGATTACTTTTAGAAATGACACAATTTTGTGTGGGCTCGTATTATAAAATAGATCTCTAAGGGATCCAGCTGTGAAGTACTGTCCTCTAACAAGATTAAAATCAGTGCAATGTAAAATAATGTGTTCCACTGACAACACCTGCTGACATGGAACACAATCTGGTCGCAAATTACCCTCTAACAGAAAGGAATGTGTTAGTCTTGTATGACCAATATGACATCGTGTCAGAATAACATGATCTTTCCTACAAAGGTTACTAGATGGGCAGTGATCAGAAACAGTTGGTCGGAAGCGATGAAGCTTGTTGTTAGTTGCCCCATCCCATTCCGCCTGCCACATAGATTTGATGTAGCTACTAATATGTGGTTTGAAATCACCGGAAGGGATGTTAAAATCAGTGAGAGGCTTTGTTAAAGCCTGTTTTGCTGCACTGTCTGCCCTGGTGTTACCAGCGATACCAACATGTCCTGGTAACCAGCAAAACACGATATCATATTGGTCAGACATGAGAGTTGTTCACTTCTCACGAAGTTCCAAAACTAGAGGGTTCTTCAACTTGGGGTTGAGTAAAGCAAGTAAAGAGGAAAGAGAGTCGGAAAAAATAATCGACTTCTTTTCCTGAGCATTCTCGATATGTTCAATAGCGAGTTGTAAAGCTTTAACTTCAGCTGTGAAAATATAACTCTGATTCGGTATTCTGATTGAGGTGATATGATCACCAGTAACAGCAGCTGATGATACTTTATCACCATCCTTAGATCCATTCGTATAGATCCTTGTATATGTACTATACTTGGACTTTATTTCGGCATATTTTTGTTTCAACTCCAAGGAATTGGTATCAGATTTTTTGGTAGAAGCAAGGTCCAAAATAACTGTAGGTTTTTTAAGATGCCAAGGAGGAATATGTGTTTTACGATTTTCTTTTATTGTATGTGGTTCAATTTTGGTGGACCCCATGTGGGGTTTAATTCTAATTCCCAATGGAGGAATATGTTTCTGGTGGCGGTTAAAGAAATCGAGATTTTGAGGGTCTGTAACACAATTATAAGCAGGGTTTGAAGGATTAGCCAAAAGTTTAGACACATATTGGATAGACAATTTAATTCTGCGCTTCTCAAGAGAAGGTTCCTCTGCTTCAACAAGCATCGAGTCTATAGGGGATGTTCGAAAAGCCCCTAGGCTAATTCTAATACCACTATTATGAATTGCATCAAGTGGTTTGAGATATGACTTCCTTGCAGAACCGTAAACTACACAACCGTAATCTAATTTGGACCGAACAAGTGATCTATACAGATGGAGCAAAGTTTTTTGGTCAGCACTCCAATCGGCGCTACCAACAACTTTCAGCAGGTTCAGAGCTTTCTTACATTTAACTTTTAGTTGTTTTATGTGGGAAGTGAAATTCAGTTTGTTGTCAAAAAACAAACCTAAGAATTTTACTTCCTTAACAACTTTAATAGGACTCCCATCAATTTTTAACTCCGGATCGAGGTGATGTCTCCGAAGTTTACAAAAATGAACACAATTCGTTTTTGACTTGGAAAATTTAAAACCATTTTCTGTGGCCCATTTTTGAATCCTATTCCAACACAGCTGAAGTTTGCGCTCGATAGCATTCATTTTTTTACTGCTATAACAGATTAAAAAAATCATCGACATACAATGAAGAATCTACCACATTCTCAATTGCATCGATGATACTGTTAATTTTAACCGAAAACAGGGTAACGGATAAAATACTACCCTGAGGAACCTCCAATTCCTGCTCGTGAGGACCAGATAACGTTGACCCAACACGAACCTGAAACTGGAGGTCCTTTAAAAAGTTTTCAATAAAAAGAGGCATACGCCCTCTCAACCCCATGTTAAAAAGATCTTTTAATATCCGATACTTCCACGTTGTATCATATGCCTTCTCCAGATCAAAGAAGATGGCGACCGCAAGTTCTTTTCTAGCAAAAGCATTTCTAATAAACGTTTCAAGTCTGACCAAATGATCCACAGTTCTTCTTTGGATTCTGAAACCACACTGAACATCCGCAAGCAGATTGCTCGATTCCAGAAACCAGACAAGCCGATCATTGATCATCCTCTCCATGGTTTTACAGAGACAACTAGTTAGTGCAATTGGTCTGTAATTACTTGGATTACTGTGATCCTTATCAGGCTTTGGAATAGGAATAATTGTTGCCTTTCGCCAGGAAGGTGGAAACTGGCCAGTCACCCAAATGTCATTAAAAACGGACAATAAAAGTTCTTGCGAAGTTTGAGGAAGGTGTTTTAAAAGTTTATAATGTATATCATCGGGGCCAGTGGCAGTATCCTTTGCTCTATGCAAAGAGTTACGTAACTCTTCCATAGAGAAAGGTTCATTGTAATGCTCTAATTCGTTGGAGGCAAATTTGATCTTTTGTTTTTCTTGTTGTTTTTTAATGTTTAGAAATTCAGGATTACAGTTTTCAGACGCCGAATGTTTCGAAAATGTGGAGGCCAAAGTGTTTGAAATTTCTGTTTTAGATGTAATTGAGGTGTTGTTTTCCTTCAGGTGTTGTACAGTTGATTTTGTTTCTTTTCCTTTAATCTTTTTAATCATTTTCCAAATTTTAGTGATGGGAGTGTTTTGGTTAATCTTAGAAACGTAAGATTCCCAAGAACTTTTCTTTTTTTGTTTTAAAAGTCGTCTTGTTTTTGCCCGATTTATACGAAGTTTGTCTAAATTATATGTGGTTGGTGATTTGTTGAATTCCCTTTCAGCTTTCTTACGATCCTTTATAGCCTTTTTACATTCATTATCAAACCATGGTTTGGTGAAACGTTTTGGATTTCCCGAGGTTTTAGGGATGACTGTGTTTGCAATGTAAAGCAGCTCGTTAGTAAAATGCTCCATTTGGTCAGCACTATCTTGAAATTTCTCCCGTGTGAGGCGTCCAGAACAAAGCGATGAAAAAGTGTCCCAGTCAGCCTTTTTAAAGTTCCACTGGGGCACTCTCTCATCGTCCGCCGGAACTACACTCTCCAACACAATTGGAAAGTGATCACTCCCGCACAAGTCATCTTCTACCTTCCCAGAAAAATCTAGGAAGATAGAAGGGCATGCAATTGAAAGATCAATTGATGTATACGAACCAGATGCGGGGTGCAGATAAGTATCTGAACCATCATTAAACAAACTCAGATCATATTTTGTAATGAACTCTTCTACATCTTCTTGACTGCAGGAATCACCCCAAAGAGGGCTATGTGCATTAAAATCACCTAACAAAATGTATGGAGTTGGGAGCTGTTGGACCAGTAGCTCAAGATCATTCAGTTGCAGGGCTTTACTTGGCGAAACGTAAATAGAGCATAATGTAATTGTCTTGTCTAAAGTAAGGCGTACCGCTACAGCCTGTAAATTTGATTGCAAAGATATAGAACTGTGAATAATGTCGTTTCTAACTAAGACGGACGTTCCACGAATGTGAAGGTCAGTATTATCTACTCAGGCATTATACGAAGTAGAATGCTTAAAGGCTGAATGATCTGGAGCCTCGGGTTTCTTTAAAACAGTTTCCTGCAGACAAAAAGCAGCAGGTTTATATTTTTGGCTTAGAAGACCAAGTTCATTAAAATTCGCTCTAAAACCTCGACAATTCCATTGTATGATATTATGATTATTTGTATTATCCATATTTGGATGGAGATGTGGATGGTGGACGAATGGTCGAAATAGCCCCGGTATTTTTCTTTGGCGATTTGTTCCTCGGGGATCTATTCTTTGAGTTCTGGCTCAGTTGCCAGAACGTTTCGTCGATGCATTCATCGCCTGCCATCTCCCCAAAGCCTTCAAACCTGTTACGAGTAACAGGATTCTGAAGTGCTTTGTGTGATCTATCTGATAAAAGCTTTTGTTTTTCCTTCTCCTTTTTCTTATTTTCTTTTTCTTATTTTCTTATCTGATTCTGACTCAAATTTTGTTGTGATTTTTGAAGTGGTTTGTGTTTAATTTGGTTTGGCTCATTTTTCTGGCCTGATGTTATTTGTTGTTTAGGTTGTATAGTTTTGGGTGAATCTTTGTCTTGTTTCTTATCAGTGTTTTCCTGTCTATGGGTTTGTGTGGACTGTGTCTCTGTTTGACTTGAATGTTCAATTGAAAAGGCGTGTAACGGGACTGGTATAGTGCCTTTGAGCCATGTATGATTAGTTTGACATTCTACTGATCTTGACTGTATTTTTTGTTTTACAGTTGTAGCATACGATGGGATTGATGTATTGATGCCAGGCATAGATGAAACAATATCTCTGGCCTCCTTAAAGCGTATTTGTTTTTCACATTTTAATGTTTGAATTAATTTTTCCTTTTTCCACACAGGGCAATTCCTTGAAGAGGACATATGGTTGCCTTGGCAGTTTACACATTTATGATCAGAACTAGTACATGGCCCTTCGTGCTTTTCACTGCATTGGTGGCATGTTGTTTGATCACGGCACGAATCTTTACTATGTCCATATTTTTGGCATCTGAAACACCTCAGTGGGTTAGGAATATACCGATCCACTTTGATGTTCAAATAACCCACTTTTATTGATTTGGGGGTTGAGTGGTATTAAATCCAAATATATAAGTGTTAGTTTGAATTTCATTTCCATTTTTCTTAATTATTATTCTTTTGACACTAATTACACCTTGTGGTTTTAATTCTTCCAAAATTTCCGAGTCATCAATATTTGCCAGCTCTCTAGTTCGAACAACACCTCTGCTGGAATTGAGTGTTTTGTGAGAGCTTGCAATTACTTCCATGTCTACTAATCTTTTTGTTTTTAACAGATTGAAGGCCTGAGTATGGTTAGCACATTCAATCAATAATCCCCCAGATCTTAACTTTTTAACCCCTTTGACTGTTCCCGCTATACCTTTTATTGTTTTTTCTAAAGCAAATGGATTTATATTAACTGCTTGTTTATTCTCTTCTGTAGATGAAATGACAATGAACCTCGGCCAGTTGTTAGTGTTTTTCTTTTGAAAGTCCTGATCGGAGTCAGAATCAGATGTCTCCACATGCTGTCTTTTTTGAGTTTGTTGGGTATCCATGTTTAATATTTTAGCGTTCACTGCCCCGGCTCCCACCCACCACGAATTCCAACAAGGGGCAGGATCACTATTAAGCAGTGAACCCACCGGGTTGCCGGTATTCCCACATACCTGGTATGGAGCAGTATACTCAGTCAGTGTTGATGCCGAAGCATACCACTGACTGATTGACCCGTGTGTGGAAGTGCCAGGTCTTCAGATGGCGATCATCCAATCAATCACTTTACAAAGCATTAAAATAATAATTGTCACGTAGAACTGAAACAGACAGTGCAGCAAAATTTAATAGTTGTTCAAAATAGGAATGTTGAAAAACAGTATACAATGGCAATTATGGTAAGTGATTAAAAGAAATGACTGATAGAATGACCACCAAATGCCCCCCGACGTGACACCCAGTACTTTTTGGGGTGGGGCTCCCGATTGGCCAGAACGGGCCATCCGATCATCCTTCTACTCCCGAAATTGGGGCCAAAGCAGTGTCTTGGACATTATCTGAAAAAATGGAGACCAGGGTCAAACAGAGTTTACGACCTTATTTTACAGGGCCAGTTGGCAGTAAGATCAGTCTCCTTTGCACACTAGGAAGGTTGTGGTGCTTTTCTACGTGTTCTGTTTCTAGTACTCCTTTGCACACTAGGAAGGTTGTGGTGCTTTTCCAAGTGTTCTGTTTCTAGTACTCCTTTGCACACTAGGAAGGTTGTGGTGCTTTTCCAAGTGTTCTGTTTCTAGTACTCCAGTCATACTCTTTGCATTTCAACAGAATTTCCGAAGCGAGATCGTACGTTAGTTGTAGGTATTTATTTTATTTTATTTTTTTTTTTTTTCTAGGGGTGGGTCGTGGGGATTCTTTTACGAAGGAAACAGAATGCCGTTCTATTCATATGTGCAAGCAATTGGCGCTATTTTCCGTGGATACGCCGCTGATTGTAGCGCTTGGTTCCGCCTTTCAAAAGTCCGAAAAGTAAATCTACAACAAGCTAAATAACGTCATCGTCCCTGCATCTACCAACGATCAAAACAAACGAACTTTATTTTGCTCAAATTCTTCCACAAAATATCCGATCTGAGTAGCACGCAGTGCTATAAATCCAGTATATCATAGGACGCGTTCGACTCGATATTAGAGTATCTAACTGTCGACAAAAAAACTGGCAACTGTCTAAAATCCCCCAACACAACTCGTGAATTATCGAAATGGGCATCGAAATGGACAGTTAGCTTGAAATATCCAACCAAAAGTTCCAAACAAGTAACCAATGAGACGTTTCAGACCAGTAAATTCCCAAAGGTTTTCATTATTTTCACTTATTTCAAAATGAACTTCATGAGTACAAAGAAACAACAATAATGTCTGTATAAAATAAAGAGTACTGCACATGTGCACATTTACAGTAATGGCGACATTTTTAGAGAAATCCCCCAGATTTGAGCTTGCGAGATAACAATCACAACAATCTAAATAATGAGAAATTTAGATTAATTTTTAACCCGATGAGTAGTTTCAAGATATTTGCCATAAAATCTAATCATGGCTGGATTTTATGAAAACATCATCTACATCTTAATGAGTGGTGCAAAAATCCAGTTTTCAGGGGAGGGAGCGTGGTGGGGGGGGGGGTGGCGGGGGTTGATTAAATATACCCAAATTATACAGATTTCAGTAGCAAGAGAAATTCTGTCCTGGGCGGGTATTCAGTTAAAACTAGATGTCCTGTCATGAAATGCGCACAGCTATCGCGTCGACCTGCGCATTAATCTACGCGTTATGACCATAATAAGGCTATCAAATTCCGTACATATGACCTGTGCACAAGCAACATTTCAAGCAATGGACCTCCGGGTAACCTGGAGGTCCACTGGCAAAAACATTGCCTATGTTTGATATGAATAACATTATCTCCGGGTAACCTGGACGTCCATTAGCAGAATCATTGCCTGTGTTTGATATGAGTAACATTATCTGGGTAACCCGGAGGTCCATTGGCAGAAACATTGCCTGTGTTTGATATGAGTAACATTATCTCCGGGTAACCTGGACGTCCATTAGCAGAATCATTGCCTGTGTTTGATATGAGTAACATTATCTGGATAACCCGGAGGTCCATTGGCAGAATCATTGCCTGTGTTTGATATGAGTAACATTATCTGGATAACCCGGAGGTCCATTGGCAGACACATTGCGTGTGTTTGAGTAACATTATCTATATTTAAATCATTGTTACAAAACTCCATCTAATTTACAGGGTAAAGTTTGAATAAATGTATCCAGAGATCAGTAACAAGAGACATTCTTACCTGGGTGTGTGTTTCCATTTCGCATTCTATATCTTGGTGTCATGTACATAAACGTGTTACCATGTATAAAACGTTGATCCTCCTTTGACCTTAATACTATACCATGTGTTTTCTATTATTTAGGGGATCGTTTACACAACTTCACAATTGATGTTGGTACCCTTATGCCACAGAAGGACAACTTCACATATTTCAATCGATGTTACTATTACCCTGGTATTGCTCCTCAAGGTGCGACTTTGGAACTTAAGTGTGATAATCCTGTTATTGGAAGATACGTCAAGGTACAGCTTTTTGACACGGAAATTCTCACACTTTGTGAGGTGGAGGTGTACGGGATTCCATTTAGCTGCTCTAAAACAGGTAAGGGTACAACATAAGTATATTTGTTTATGATCATCTATCATACTTCATCTAACCTCTATTACACATGATTCTTTTCACAGTTTGAACTATCGAGACGGTGTTATTTCTCATGATTACTATTGTAGTCGTATAAAGACAGTAAAATGTTAAACTGAGTCCAATCAAGGGCGTGGCTAAGGGGCTTTGGTGGTCCCCCACTCCCGCAATTGCGATACGTTTCCAGTAGTATAGCATGTACCCGATCGTCCCCTACTGGGGGATCTCATGTGGGATCTCATATGTGACGTTATGTGAGTGCGCATGCGCAGCGCGTGTTGTTAGGGTGATACGTGTTTCCGTCGTCAATTTTGTATACTGGAGGCCGCCATCTTGGTTTCTATGGTAGCACGTGGTTGCTATGTGAGCCAAAACCTTCTAACAAGACAGGGGTATATTTGAAGGATGTGTTCCTTTGTACAGGAGTAATTTCCCGATTCGTAGAATTACCACAAACAACCCGACAAGTTTTACTATTTCGAATTCTTTCAGAATTCTCTGCTTCTATCTATCTATGCAATAGGTTTCGTCTATCTGACCATGTTCCTTTGCCCTGGGGTATACTCCAGTAGAGAAGAAGAGTCTATTAGTTGGAATAGCTTTGCTTATTATCACTATAGTTAGCTATTCTGGGCTATTCTTGTTAGTTATGACCCTATTCCATGTACTCTTGTTGTTTCATTTATCTAGATCATTTATATAAATTATAACTAACCAATCAGATTGCTTGATTTCCCATAACCTATACTTAATCGTACAGAGTTATCTCCCTTTATTACAACGAAGTTGTATCCGATTCTCATCGCCTCTATATCCAATGGCCATTCAATGGGATCCCATTTTTGTCATATGTGCTTATGTGAAAAGGCACAGAGTGACACAATGTGCCCTAGCACATAGGCACATGTTTTATGTGCCGATATGTGCTTATATGTGCTTATGTGAAAAGGCACAATGTGACACAATGTGCCCTAGCACATAGGCACATGCTTTATGTGCCGATATGTGCTTATATGTGCTTATGTGAAAAGGCACAATGTGCCCTAGCACATAGGCACATACGGGTATTTGAGGATACCTATGACCTGGTATTGTATTATTCGAGGATATCTACTAGAGAATCCCTTTTTGTCGTATGAGGCCATGAAGGCTATGTAAAAGCCCTCAATGAGGCCTAATTTACTATCCCTCATAGCCTCATTGAATTGTGAGGTCATGAGGGCCATGAAAAAGGCCTCAATGAGGTATAATTTACTATTGGCCTCATTTCAGTATTTGAGGATACCTATGGCCCAGTATTGTATTATTTGAGGATACCTGTCGAGGATACCTTTTATAGGATACTTATCTGAGGATACTATTACCTGTACCACAAGACATACCCATCCCAAATATCCCTTATAAGCTATTGAGCAAATACTGAAAAGCCATTGCTCGAATGACTCGAAGCCCATGGAGCAAATGAGCTTTAGAGTAAATGCTCGTTCGAGTGACTCGCACATTCTGCTCGAACGAATCGAAGTCTATCGAGCAAATGAGTTATCGAGCAATTGCTCGTTCGAGTGACTCGCACATATTGCTCGTCGACTAATTTCAGTATTCGAGGATACCTATGACATGGCTACGTATCAGTTGAGGATACCTTTCGAGGATACACGTCTCTCTTTTTGGTGTGCATGTTACTGTGATAATTTAAGTAGAGAGTCTCCCTTTTTGGAGTGCACGTTACTGTGATAATTTAAGTGAGAGTCTCTCCTTTTGGTGTGCATGTTACTGTGATAATTTAAGTGGAGAGTCTCTCTTTTGGTGTGCATGTTACTGTGATAATTTAAGTGGAGAGTCTCTCTTTTGGTGTGCATGTTACTGTGATAATTTAAGTGGCGAGTCTCTCTTTTAGTGTGCATGTTACTGTGATAATTTAAATGGAGAGTCTGTTTTGTCGCTTTTGGTGTGCCTGTTACTGTGATAATTTAAGTGGAGAGTCTCTCTTTTTGGTGTGCACGTTACTGTGATAATTTAAGTGGAGAGTCTCTCTTTTTGGTGTGCCTGTTACTGTGATAATTTAAGTGGAGATTCGCTCTTTTTGGTGTGTACGTTACTGTGATAATTTAAATGGAGAGTCTCTCTTTTTGGTGTGCATGTTACTGTGATAATTTAAGTGGAGAGTCTCTCTTTTTGGTGTGCATGTTACTGCGATAATTTAAGTGGAGAGTCTCTCTTTTTGGTTGCATGTTACTGTTGGAATCTGAAGTAAGTTGATGTGTTACATATTCGTCGACGATTTTCCAGCCGAGCTCAGACGAATCGGCCAGCTTGATCAATTTCTGCCTGTGAAAAAGTAAGTCCAAACCTTCACTGAGTTGCACACTAGCTTTTTCGATGGAATCTTTTACACCACATGCCAAGTGAATTTGTGCTTCCTGCTGCTTCTTGATAACTTGATTATTTAACTTGGATTGTTCTTCGTTCTCTTTGTAGAACTTGTCGTCCTGAGTAGTAGGAGATGAGGAAACCGGGCCTTATTGGCAGGATCTCATGTGACGTCATAAGACGCAGTACAGTAGTAGGAGATGAGGTAACCGGGCCTTATTGGCAGGATCTCATGCAGGATCTCATGTGACGTCATAGTCACGTGACCTGGCGACGCCATATTTGGTTGTCAAGGTAATCCGCGTGAGCGGCCATCTTGTGACGTCATCCCCATAGTGATACGTGGTGTGTGTGCGCATGCGCAGCGCGTGTTGTTAGGGTGATACGTGTTTCCGTTGTCCATTTTGTATACTGGAGGCCGCCATCTTGTTTTTTTGGTAGCACGTGGTTGCTATGTTACCCACAGCCTTCTAATAGGACAGGGGTATATTCGGAGGGCATGTTCGATTGAACAGGAGCAATTTCCTGATTCGCTGAATTACCACAAACAATCCGACAATCCCTCCAAATCACCAAAATCCACCACAAACTATCAAAATTGACTTTATTTACTACGGATTCCCCACTATCCAGAATCCTCTGTTTCTACCATTTGGGTTTATAAAGATTACAAGTAGGGTTCATATGTGTACATGGACTTCAAGTTCCACCATATACTCATGTGAGGATCTACCCACATGTTAAGCTAAGAGATGTGTCGTATGAGGTCTAATTTACTTTCCTCCTTTGCCTCATTTCAGTATTTCAGGATACCTTTTTAGGATACCTTTTGGGTTTGTTAAAAAATAACAACACAATCTTTAACATTTTAATTTCTTTTATTCAGCAACAAAAAACATACAACTTTTTATGAAATCTTCTATGGTATATAGATTGTCAGATATTCATAAACAGTCTTTCTGCAGATTGGACATTTTCTCACGGGTTAACAACAGTCTTTGCGCAGGCACAAATGGTTACATGGTCGCGGAGCGACATTGACTTCAGCTAATAAACACACATTTCATTTTGTCCTCCGTGAATCTTCTTCTTGAAATGAGGTGTCCATTTCTTCTGTGATGGTCATTTCTTCTTCTTGAACTTTTTCATTGTCCATGAATTCAGATGGTAAATTATAAATGTAATAACAGTCTGGAGAAAATTTTCTGTGTTCTTCTATAACATCATCTTCTGTTTCCCAGAAACGAACAATAATACCATTATGAAAACATTGAGTTCTGTCTCCTGTCTCCAAATAAAAGAATCCAGCTTTTGTCAGTTCATTCGGGGTTTTCACACTTTCACTGTGTAATATGAATTGAAATGTCTTGAGACGATTTTCCTCCAATGCAAACATGATGTGTTTTGGTGGTCATTGTTCTGGTGTCTTTCTTATTTTCTCTTTTTCACGTAATAACTGCTCCAGAACTGGTGGTGGAATATCACGAAAATACGTTTCGAATGATACGCTCATTCTCTCTACAAAGTATCTTGTATTTCTTATTTCTTGGTTTCGTGAATGATAATCATTCAGTGCCATCTGTATCAACGACGGAATTGTGAACATTCTTCAATCCTTTTTATCTTCATTCTTCTTTGGTTTTCTTTCTCTCTTTGGTTTGGGTTCTCCTATTTCAAGGGTTCTCGTCTTTGCAATATCCACTGCTGTGGTCACTTGTTCCCAATCTCTCGTGGTAAACTGGAACCCAACGTCGTTCTTGAACAGTTGAATCTGTAAATCGTTGTTAAGTTTGAAGACGGTCACATTTGTAGACATCCTTCTTCTTTGCCTGTCGAAACAAAAAATGAGCTGAACACCAGATGCACTCTTTTGTATAGTTTTTTCTTCAATACAGCGACATTTAGTGGCTGGTTTCTTCTATGACGTCATTAACCAACACATCATTATCCATTAGATCAGTCGTAAACATGTTGGATATGGTTTCCATCGGTACACCGCGACAGCGATGTTTCAAGTAAAATAGGCAGTATTGGCCACACAGTTGTAATGGTCCTTGAAGGCGTTTTGTTTTATACTTCCAATATCTGGAATTCTTCTTCAGGAAATTCTCGAATGGTCTGTGTTGTGGTGGTAATCCATAAGAATCAAAGTACTCTGCATTGTGGGGACTCACAAAGAGAGCCACCCAATGTTCTCCTTTTCTGTGGTCTGGATCCGTGTTGGCTATCAAAGACACTGGTCTGTGATCTGGTAATCTTCTTGGTAATTTGTTTCTTGCTAATACACCCAAACATATTCTCTTCAAACAACTATCTGATCGAAGGACATTCTCTAACTGCAACGTGTTCATGTTGAGTAATCGAAGATTACTTGTCTATTCTTATCCACTTCTGTGATGTTCTGGAATTCTGCATACACCAGTACATTGATTGTGGATTTGTAATGGGTTTTCGAAATGGACTTCAAGTCTCAAAGTTCCTCTCTTTACCAGATCGAAGTGTTGTCCATGTGATAGGTCTGGAGTCAGGTCGAATACGAATAGGGTGTATCCATTTATGTACTATTCTCGGCTGATGTGATTCCCTTCATTCTCACACATTTGTCCAGTTCCTTGGAACAGGGTCGCATAACATCTGGCCACTTCTTGTTGTTCGAATCGAGGTTGTAATGGTTTGGCTGGAATCTGCTGGCCATTCACGTACAAAGGCAAGTAATTGATTTTGTAGTTCTTGAAATTATATGGATTCTTGGAAAAGTTTCCATTGAAAGCATCGTTGTCTACACACATCCAACTACGATGCGTTTAGGTAGTTGGCCTAAAAATAAATTTTCTTGTGTGATGCACTGATTTCCTTTCGGCACTGAAAACAGCTTGATTTCCACACGATCGACAGAATATTTTGCAGTTGCTTTTGTTAGCGCTTTCTCGTGAGCCATTCTCACGAATGATTGGAGTCTCTCTTTGTGTACAAACATGGATACATCTAGAATTTTGATCGTGTATGTATCGGCATGGGCCATCAGTGCGAAAGCATCTTTGGCTCTATTCATTTTAACATGAACATTAACTCCATTCATCAAGTAACGAGTTTGGAAAAACATGTCCAAATGTAATCTCCCAGTCATGTCCACGATTTTACTTTTCTCTGTAAATTTCTTTCGAAGAAGAAATCCCTTGTTATCATCTGTCAAATCTTCCATGTGTTCGGCCGTATCCTTGTACCATAATGCATTAGTCAATTGTGTCTTCTTGGCAGCTTGCCCATAACTCAACAATGTTTCTAAGAAAGCTCTGTAGTGATAAGTGTTGTTGGAAGGAGATACCAGTTTTTCATTCAAGCTGATATCGATTTGATAAATAAGGAATGCATCCATAAATTGACTGGGCCCACATTGGCATCTGGGACAATCGATGCCCCATTGGAATCTACAACCTTTGCTTTAACATACAAGTATGCCTGTGCCAAATTCAAATAATCATCTCCTAAGCCTTCAATGTGGAATTCTATTTGGCCCACTGTTTCCTATGATCGCCAAAGGCCTGTGTTCTACCCTTTGCTCATGTTCCACATTTGTGTCGGTGGCATGGAAAATAAGTCGATTTCGCTGTTGACACACTCACAAGATTTTTCATTGATGAAAGACATCATGCACCAAGAAAGTCTTGGGTCTGTACAGTTCTCCTTCTTTTTGTCGATTTGCCAGTTTTGCGTGATGCAGGCCTTTTTATATTTTTCCTGCCGGGTGGGTTTGAACCACCAACCACTTCATTCCAAGCTCCCACACCAGCATCTTTGACTCTTTTGATTGCTGCCTTTTTAATATTTTTCCCTTCAATGACATCTTCGGCAAAGGCCTCTCCTTTTCTCAATAGCTGTTTTGCCACGGACCTGGGCCTCCTGGCTGTAGTTTTCAATAAAGGTAACACCATATTCTTCAGTCCTCCCAATATACTTCCCAAACCAAAACCTCTCTGTATTTGAGCTCCAGAAAGAGCTGGTAGGCAGTTCCCAGTTTGTTTCGTGTAATATTCTTCGTATAATTTGGACTTACAACAGTAAGTCATGTTTATGTGAAATGAAGAGATCTACGATTTCTGAAATGAAGTTTCACTGTCACTTTCCCAAACTCAAAAGGATACTATGGCTCCTAGTACTGAATTTTTTTCGTTCCACTGATACATAATGTACATTCTCAAAAGTTTTAGAGATGATATTCCTATATTTTCCACGTATATGTACGATACGAAGAAGGGGTATTCTTGTATCTCCCACGACTTGGTCACGAACCAAGTCACAGTACACATAGAGTGAATAAAATCCTTGGTTGACATCAGCAACTCTAGAAGAATTGTAAGTTACTGATTTAAAAACACACTCATTAAATCCCTAAATATTTTGAAGCGTAGGGCTCAATGTGACCACGACCCCATCACGTACCATGATACGGACTTTACCAGTCACTTTATCCAATTCAAAATCTATCTTATCGTGACGAGGCAAGAGTAATTCTCTAACACCATTGATAGCCCGCATCACATCAGTGGGATCCGAATAACGAACTTTCTTGAGAGTAAGTCAATATTTCTTATTTGAAGACCAGAACACTGTAACGAAAGCGTCTTCTCCATGAATATTGAACCAAGTATTTGGATACTGGATCTCTACCAGACCTACTTCCCATTCCCCCGTGAGATTCACTGGTTGTGATAACTGAGTGGTGTACGTAGTCAACATGTTTTCAGGAAACACGTTCATAGAACTATTACTTGGTGGAGTCAAATAAAACATTACTTTTTCTTAATGGATGGATTAGGTACGGTAACAAATATTCCGTACTACTACTCAAGAGAGCAGTCCACAACTTGCTGTCTGTGTTCTCGAGAGTGAGATTAACAACACTGGTAATGATGATGATGTGCAAAATGATTATTTGTGAAACTTTTACAAAAAATTTCCAAATAGAGGCCAAGATCCGTTCGATCCTTCTTCCAATTTGACCAAACTTCAGAGGTTCATTTCTTTTTATAGGTGAGCTGACTCTGCTTGATCCACGAATTGAATGAAGCAGGGTATCCTAACAACTTTACGAACAATTCTTTGTTTTTACCACGACCACGTCTCTTCAGTTCGATTTTGTAAATAGTTTTATGTGCAACTCGCTGAAGCTCTTCAGTGTAGAATGACCCTTTCAATATTTCCCCATTATCATCTTGTAAGATGTATGTGACTGGATGACCTTTTTGACAGATGCCACTGTGAATAACCCTTCCGCCCAATTGGACAAATTACCTTTCTCAAAAGTTTTCTTAACTTTACTGATTCTCACTCTGTCTCCCACTTTGTACTTTTGGGTCTTGTGTTTTATGGGTTTGCCATACAACCTTTGCCAAACCTCTTCTTGATTTTCAAAGTTCACGGCAATAGGGGCCATACCTATACTACGATGATGAGAATGATTATATGATTTCACCAACTTTTGAAGTGGCAAAATTAGTGTATAGTTCTTGGTAAAATATTTTCACATCTTGGTTTTCAAAGTTCTATTGAAACTTTCTACTATGGAACATTTTGGTTCCACATTTTGTGGAGTGAAAAAGTCGACTTTGTGATCTTTGAGAAAATTCTGAAATTTTCTGTTTATAAATTCTTTGCCTTGATCAGTTTCTAACTTTATTGGTTTACGACCTTGTTTAAAAATGTTAGTAAAAGCTTTAACGATGGAGTCACCAAGTTTGTTTTTTAGAGGTATGACCCAAGCATATTTACTAAACACATCTATACATGTCAACAAATATTTTGTGTTTTTGTTGAATTACCTTATGTTTGCTACATCTACCAAGTCAGCTTGCCATTGTACATCGATACCACTAAATATCACTTTCCTTCTAGGAAATGTACGACGAACAGGTTTCTGAAGAGTGTATGTGTCTTGAGTCTCCAACCATTTCACAACTTGTTTAGTCTTTTTCTTGGACGCTCTACGAAGAGCGTCTATACCACCAAAACTTCCAGGAGCTTCATAATCAAAGTATAATGCTTCCATGACTGACTTTTTTATTATGTGACAACTCTATTTATACCCTTTTTTCGGTCCACTTTGGCGTTTCTGTTTTCTTTCATTGTTTACGTTCCAACTTTGTCGGGATATGTTTCATAAAATCCCAACGTTCTTTTTGACCAATCAGTTCTTTTGGTTTGTTATGATCTCCCAAAGCTTCGGCCAACACTTCCCATTTCTTTGGTTGGAAAGATTTTCGTCTTCTAAGTAAATCGTTTAGAAGATGTGTTACATTAGACCCTACCACTGTTTGATCTTTGCAAACTAATTCACCCTTCTCATTCCAAAATATATTTGGGTCACTCCTAATACGATTCAACAACTTTCCCTTTCTTTTCACTGTCATAGGTACAGAATCGAGAATGTCTTCGTCTTTATTATCTTTCTCGAATTCGACTTTAATCGGTCGAGGGGCCACTACTTTTTGTTGAAATGTCAAGTATCATTGTAAAACTTGATTATAATGTGTCATCTTTTCATCAGCTGAAAGAAAAGGGGCATCGAGAATATCTCTTATTTCTCTATCCAATGATGAAACAGCCAGTTCATTCGGTTGTCTTGGAGTCTCGTGTAGACGTTCCAATAACCTTGGTTCTACCAAAGCCATCTTCTTTGCATATTCCATCATCCAAAAATACCTTTAACAGCACCCAGTAATACAGGAGGTAGCAACGCCCCCAAGAATCCCCCTTTCTGCAAGATTTGTCTCCTCTTTTTGTCAGAGGTACCATTATTTGCCACTGCCCTCACTAGTTATTTCTGACTACTGAGTTTGGCTCTCTGAGTTTTGGTCAGAGGTACTGCCCCTTTCAGTATACTCGAGGCACAGTCACACAAACAAGTAATCAATTCGTTGTCCGCATGTTTTAGTATGGATTTAACGAGTGTGGGTTTCGATTTAATAAGAACCTTGAGAAGAGCGATGTCACGCTTGAGACGGTCAGACATGCTTCTGACTTAAGACAGACTTGTTGGTCCCCTTTTATACTTTTCGGAGGTACACATATTGGGTTTCCCATGGGACAATTTGACTTCTTAATTTCATATGTTCAGGAGTATCTTGTTTGAGATCGATTAAAAGGTAACCGTATGGGGTCGAATTGGCATCTTCGAAAACTTCTCTCAGAAACTTGGAATGACCAGGATATATCTGTGCTGCCAAATGTGAGATCTGAGAACGATCCCTAGGATTTTTAAACAAGATCATGTAATGTCTATTGAGAGCTACAGTCCTATGGACTTTATTTTTGTCGAATAAATTTTGAACAATGTACATCACACTAATCTTACGGTGATGACTAACTTTAGTAAATAATCTAGACACTCGAACATTTGCGTCGAGCATCAGATTATCCAATATGACTAAACTATCAGATTTTAATTCTTGAGGGAGACTCTCTACGAATACTGCTTGGGGGTAAAGTATTGTATAATGGTTGCCATTCACTATAACACCAAATGATGTGATTTGGAAGATGTGATATAATATTTTGAATGTTTTGAATAACTCAGTTTACAAAGGATGATTTACCACTACCTGTGGGACCACACAATAAACAAGTAAATGATTGCTTCCAACGAGGATCCATGTTTGTTGTTCTATGCGGTAACTACTCACCCTTTTATACGTTTTTGGGAAGGGGACATCTAGCGAGTTAAAAAAATGTGTATGCATGCATTGTATGCAGGGGAACTAAATATCATTTTTGTTGAAAGAAAAAGGTTCGTCCTTGCCCAAAAGTAACCTAACAGGCGACTTCAAGACATCCACAACACCTTTCTCTGTGGTTGCCAAAACAAAATTCAGTATAAACTGTTTCGTCCTTGCACACGGGAAACTCATCAGGTGGCTTAAGGGCAACCCCGACATTTTTTTTTCTTTTATACTTTTTTTTTATTTTTTTATTTTTTTATAAAAAACATCTATTTACATCTTCATACTGAGAGGTTCCTTGAAGGTCATGCATTCAATCACCAAATCCATAATACAACATCTCTGTTCATTTGTGAGAGGTTTCTCGAACATATCTTCATACTTTTTCTGCTCTGGTTGTGGATTCATTCCAGAAGTATTATGGAGCCACAGTAGATGGACATCATTCTTGTTAACTCTTTCAAGTGCTTCACTAAAACATGTTATAATCTTCTCTTCTGCAGACATCATGAGGCATACATTATGCTGAATCTGACTTGGATGATCGACTGTACATCCATAACATTTTTCTTTCACCGCAACGTAAATATTCTCTTCCACATAATGAGCATATGCCAAACAAAGTTCATGTTGCAAGCGAACTTCCCTGAGTTCACTATCAATTTCATCAACGATCAATGGTAGTGGTTTCGTTATTCTTACTGTGATCTTCTTCTTCTTCAAAGGTGGTTCCCCTGGTTTTTTGAAGTCATCAGAAGCTTCAGTGTTCAGGTTTAGTATCTTCAGTTAACGCTGTTTGTTGGGTGTTGATGGCTGCATCTATTTCTTCAATTTGGGATTTCAGAGAATTCCATTCTTCTAAAGATAGAGCAACCCCAGTCTTCGTTGGATAAGGTTTCTAGTCTTTACCCTCAAAGTATCTTCGAACATGTATCTTCAGTTCACCGTGGTACTGGGTGACTTTAGTGTAAGTCTGCTTGCTACCAAGTCGGAACATCTTCTCTGGTCAGTGGTTCGATCGTGAATGATGCCAAGTCCATTCTTCGTCTAATCTTATATATCTTTGACAAACGTGTTTGAAAACACCACCACAGTTCAAAATATTCCGATCGATTTTTTGATTCTTGGTTGGGGTTTGTGTTGAAGTTAGAAAATTAGTATAGAAAGTAATGGGAAAGAAACACAATAGGAATACATTAATCTGATTGGTTGATTAACTTCGATCTGATTGGTCAGTTTGGCGATCGTTTAAACTGCAATCTTGATCCTTAAACTGTAGGATATGGTTCTCTGCATTTTTCTCTGCATTTATTGGGACAGGTCAAGCTACAAACCTCTGTCCAATGGAGATAAGTCAAATAGCTTGAGTGCATTCCCACCCTCTACAGTTCGTACTTTTTTTCTATTTCAATTCTGTAAGAAGTGTCCCTCTGCATTTTGTACTGAACTTGGTACAGGTCAAGTTTGTCTGATATTTGTCAAAAAGATAACATCAAATAACTTGAGAGCATTACCACCCCACAAGAGGATTTTTTTTTTTTTTTTTTTAAATTTTTAAAAAATTTTTGGTTTGTTTTTTATCTTTGTTTTTTTTTTTTTTTTAAATTTTCTATAAAAAAGGTAGAAGGAAATTTATTCTTTGTTCAACAGAGAATGATGATGATGATGATGAATTGACAACATGAATTACTCCATTGGTAGGGATAACCTAAACATTTTTTTTAAAACTAAATACAATTGGGTGTCATCCGGTTCCAATAGGGGTGACCTAAGGAAGACCAGGAATAAACTTCTTTTTTGTTTTTAAAAAATAAATGGAATGAAACTAAACATAAATTCTTTGAGTATTTTGAAAATAAATATAATTGGATATCATCCGGTTCCAATAGGGTTAACCTAAGGGATACCGGGAATCAACATTGGAAACTGAACATAATTGTTTTTGAGTATTGGTTTTACTTAACCTACGACAGGAGTGTACAACATGGATGATATTTGTTGAAGAACAAATTTCCTTCCATAAACTATTTACCAATATGTACAAGTAATTACTTTCACCCACCCCCATGAGAAAAAAAGAAAGAAAATTTTCATCTTGGATAACCATCTCTGTAAATATAAAAATAATATTGATTGGGATACTTTTAATATAAGAATTATGCTTACCTCTGGATTTCTGTAAAGATTGTGGAAGAATATTCACTGGTTGTTGAAAAAGAAAATTAAATTGTCAATGGTAAAGTCGATACACGGTCATCTTGAACTAGTCGTTTTGGATAAAAATAAGATAAGCCGTCTTTCGTCTGTACACAATTGAGCATGTCATTTCCATTAAGTCTAAAGCCTTTATTTTTTTTCCTTTTTCTGTTTGTTTGTTTTTGATTACTTTTAAATATGTTTCCTTTGTTAAATCATTTTGTCTTTTATTTATTCCTTTACAACTCAGTTTATTTGATGGGCCGAAACAATAGTAAGTTTAGCTACACAATCCAATAACCCCTTCTCACTCCCATTCAATTTTGAAAAGACACTGGGTTCTTTTATCAAAAGCTTTCCTGTCCCTGCAGCATTGAGATGGCATCCAGGTATCTCCCCTTAATTTAGTTTTTACATAATCTTCCATATGGGCATCACAGGTTCCTGAGGGTAAATATTTATGGACTTGACGATAAAATGATTCTTTTTTCTCTGGTCTGACTACTTCTTCAAGGGAAGATCCAGAAAGGGCTATGTATAAGATGTCCGTGTCTGATTCATAAAGTTCAAAATCCTTACGATCAACAAAAACATCAAAAAACCATAGTAGAACTGGAACACACGTAACTTGGCATACTGATACACGACAAAAACAATATGGTGTGGCAAGTCAAGTTTGATTTCGCTTTTATTCATTTCAATTTCATAAAGTTCTTCAGTGAGTGTGTTCAGTTTCAGAAAGGCCAGATTATTATCTTCATCACAATACACTACATTCTTATCTTTTGCCTTATTAGTGACTGTCTTCCCATAGCCCGAATTACCTAATAGCTTCATCTTGTCAGCTTCGATGGCTTTACTTGGTCAGAGTCTCCTACCCGTCGGGCCTGTGATACTTGATCACCAAATGTTTGGAAGCACGCCTTAGACTGGTACTGGATGACTTGATACACTCGACTGACTACCAGACCGTAATCCAAATACAATTATGGTGTAGCCAGAAAGATCTTTTCGCCAAAGTAGCTACCAATGAGACTACGGCGAGGTTGGCGCATAATGTTGTTGGCTTCAGTGTAAGCCTTCATATGTGGCCCGATATCTTCCCGAGAAATATTTGTATTTTTGAAGATTTGTGCCATTTCTTCCAAACAGGGCTTCAGTTGGTCGGGTACAGAAATGTCGCACTCCACTAGGCCAAAGATATTGCCTGTGCGGATCTTCTCGAGAAGTTCGCTGGATGTCATCGAACCATCCTCCGAAGTCCCAAACTTTTCCCGAAGAAAGGTCTTTAAGGCAGCATCGGTCTTCGTCTGCTGATGCCACTCACATTCCCAGATTTCTATTACATCATGCCCAAGGCTCTGTAGGTACTGAGTGGTGGTTCCCTTGGTGTTTTCCCTGAGCTCAGACATGGACTTCCCCCGTACTGCCTTGTGAGTGGCCAATGTGCCATCCTTCATATTCAGATAACATTCATGACCGTGCCAGAAACATCCGTTAAACTGTTGGCATTTCCTGCATTAATGACCATAAGTACAAGGAGTTGGCATCATAACCTACAACACCCCACATCTCTTTTCTGCTGCACCATACTTAAATTCTCTTATGTTGGTAATATTCTTTTCGTGATAACGATTGAATATGATAGAAGGCCCCCCTACAATGTTGTCCTTGATGAGATGATGAAGATCATTGTTCTTCTCGTTGATGTTCTCGAAGGATATACCTTCGTGGACGGTACTGAATAAATATTTTAGTGTCAGTCCAGGAACGCTAATGCCATCCTTAAACATATCGATCCCCCTTTCCAAGTACAATTGTGATTGTTTCTCAATAGCCTCTATGAATGGCTGGACATCTCTATTGTTGTACCAAATCAGGAAATCCCCAAATGTCCTCATCCCATTTTCTCCCAAACTTGCTGACAGTAAGCATATTCTTCTTCGGTAATGTTTTCCTTTTTTAAAGAACTATAAAGGGAAACATGGGGAGGTAATTCGTTAGTGTCCAATTTATCATTACATTCAATCCATTCATAGGGAAAAAATCCTTTAGTAATGGAACACCCAAAAGCCTTGAGAAATTTATCATAACTAAATCCAGGGGCTAAGTAATTGCAAATATTTAAAAATTTCATGTGACCTGTTTTTAAAACCATAAAGTTGTTACTCTTTTTAACAACAAAGGACAGTGGGTCATACTTTTTCAGATACTCCATGAGTTCTCGTTTAATCACGTTCTCATCATATTTTCCAGAATTAAAAACTAAGACGGGCATTTCCTTCATGTAACGATCAAATTCTGCAGCTAATTTTTCAAATGGGTGGGGTTTAGAATCATCTGTACCTTCCTGTGTCAAAGCATCTTGAATCATTTGCCTGAGGGATACTATGGTGGCCATGTGAATCTCTTGCAAGAGAGAGTAACTTTTCTGAGAAATTTCCATTAAATAATTCATCATATTTTCAACCAATGTGTGTGTGTCACCATCAGTATCAAAATATTTGGGATTATCAAAACCGGGCGCATTACTACATACACTAACACTGAGGGGTTTGTGTTGAGCTTCCCAGACAAGAGTATCAGTTGAAGTGGGGAGAGAAGTTTTATCAAATTAACATTCAAAATCAAATGTTGCCCTATAGGGATATGACCGTAAGTGTTCTGGAATAACAATACCTTCTTCATGCAACTTTTCAAAAATGGTCTGTGGGGTGTGATACATACCACCAGCATACTTATAAGACACATCGTCAGTACAAGAGAGCTCATGGCGTTGCATCGGCCGTGCCGATTTCCACAGTTTACCACATGTACGACAAGCAAAGGATTTACAATATTGATTAATGTCAGTGATGTAACTAAGATGGTTCTCATACAAATTGACATATATGATATTATCAAAATTTCTATTAGACCTATGTACAATTTTAGCCGAAACATCATCATCTTCCAGTAAGAGTTCAAATACTTCAATATTCACTTCAAATACATTTTACACTTTGGGGAGTTCATCTAATTTCACACCAGGAAAGTTATCTTTTGGTTCATTTGTGTATTTACTATACAGAGTCTGAGTTGTAGTATTCAAACAATGGCGCTCACTTCCACTCCAGAGGGCTAAACACCGGAATAAACAGAGATTGTCATTATAAACAAAATGGTGGTTCTGATCACTGACAAGGGCAACAATCGACTGATTTTCCAAAATATACTTGGGAAAATTTTCAGGGACCCCACCAATTGGATGATTTTAAATCTTGTTTACATAAAAAGTTACATTGGTCAATTGATGGACAATCCATTTAGAGTTGGGTCTTTGCTGCCTAGTCCATTCCCAAATGTCTTCCTGTTCAAGGTCTTCAAGGAAATTCCTCAAAATCTACAGCATTCTCAATAAGGGGTGACCTATCAAGAACACGGGCATTCTTTTGTGAAGGATGATAAAATCTTAGTTCTTCTGTTTCATTATTACGTAAAATGAAGCCGTAACTTAAATTAATTTTGAATTTATTTTTTTGAGATTCAAAGATTGTTTTATTTAATTCATAATTCATGGTAGATAAATCTGTTCTGTCTAATCTATAATTAAAAATGTCCTGTATTTTCCTATTAGTTATGTGATGGGTCCGAATGGTATTCCAGTTCCTACGATAAATTTCCGAAATTTCATCTCTTCTTTCTGCCAAAAGGTCCTGATCAAAATCAATGGGGTCAATGTCCAAAACAGTACAGGGTTTTTCAGGGTTGCTGCCGGTCGTCCAGAATTCCGTTTCTTGGGAAGGCTTACGGGGAGATGGGCGGTGTTTTTATGCCTATTAAAATGTAAAAGTTGTTTAAATTCCTGTCCACATTCCAAACATGTATATAAATCTAAGCAAGTTTTTTTTATGGTTGTCTAAATATCCTTTCCTAGTAAATGTTTTATAGCAGTTGTTACATTCAAATGTCTCACCTTGTCCGTGAGCTGTCCTCCTATGTCGATCCCGATTGGTCCTGGCAGTGAATATTTTCCCACAATCCTCACATGAAAATCCAGACGTCTCCATAATCCTTAAAATAATGAATGCACAAAAATATCACACACAAAAACATTTGAATAATCTGAGTACACAGAGATGATCCTTTTCCGTCAAGAGATGAAAATGGAATGAAGCCGACGCCATAACGTCGGTGAATTTATTTAGACGTGACGGACGTTTTTGAAAATGTCATGACGTCACAGCGTTTTTTTTTTATCGATATTTTCTTTCTTGATTGGGGTTTGTGTTTGTTTCCTATAGGATTTTAGGTTAAAGTTAGAAAAATTAGAAAATGAGTATAGAAAGTAATGGGAGAGAAACACAATAGGAATATCTTAATCTGATTGGTCGATAATCCTATTTTTTCATTGGTCAGTTTGGAGATCCAAAAAGGAATCTTGATCCTCACATTAAAAAATAAAGTTAATGAACTTATTAAAATAGTGATGGGGGTCATTTAAGGATGTTACTAAAAATAGAAACTATATAAAAATAGAGGATTCTGGGTAAATTTGTCATATAGCACTATTCTTATACAATTTAATGGAGGAAAAAAAACATTACTGCAGTCCAAAAGAACTTACCCACGGGGCCCCTCGGTACTATTATAAACCATATGGGGCAAATTCACTATGTGGATAACGTCACAAGATGGCCGCTCACGCTGGTTACCACGACAACCAAATATTGCGCCACCAGGTCACGTGACTATGAAGTCACATGACATCCTGCATGAGATCCTGCCAATAAGGCCCGATTATCTCATCTCCTACTACTATCCTGCGCCTTAATGGCTTAATGGCTTCTATTTTCATCTCATCATTTCTTTGTCTCTCTAGAGAACTTTCCTTACGAAATTCATCCAGCCTTGTTTTCATTAAAGTATCCAAATTATCTAGCATTGATTTGTGAGACTGAATAATTGAGTTCTTAATCCTTTCCTCAAAAAAATGCTGCACTGAAGGATCCAATGTCAGATGATTTTCTAAAGATAACTCAATCAGTCCGTGTCCCTGGCTAGAATGACAAATAACATTGGAACAAAATCATCAAAGTTTGACCAAAAGGACCTCATTGGTTAAATGAAAATCGCTCATGTCGAACCTCTACCAGTTGATAGTAACCCGTACCAAGCTGGACAAATTTTTTTTTTTTTTTTTTGTGAATATCGCTGGTATGGGCGGTATGTTAGGGAAAAAGTTAAGAGAAATTACAGAACGTTAATAACGTCCATATAATGACCGTGTCGTAATAAGGAAATGACGTCATACCGTGATGTATGTTAACATGACGTTTGACACACGAGTCAGAATTGCAGTCAAGTCCCAGCACAGCTGATCACGTGGTTTGCCATGACAATAACACTGGAGCTAGGTAATATGGTCTCCAAAGATCATCGTATACTATTTCTGTAAAACATGTCCGCAGTTCATTAACTTCTTTTTTCCCAGTCGTCAGTATATAATCCGTACAGAAGGTTTAACTGATGTTAAGTCATTGGTTCAGCATGAACGGAGTGCTTAAACGCTTATTTTGTTTATAATTTCCAGGTTTATTCTATGGTATGGAGAACACAAAAAGTGTTGTTACCACTTTAAACTTGGCACTTGTACATGTGAAGAACGAATGTGCCATCCATTGCTCCCAGAACAGCAGCTGTCTATCCTTCAACATCAAAGACAATGGAGATGGTACTTTCGACTGTGATCTACTAACATCGTTTGTGCCAGCTACTGATTCACTAGCTGGGTGGAGTTATTACAGTGTATGCCAAATCTAATTCCGTTATTGGCGATAAGGAATGAAAACAAACTCCTCTATCAGTTATTAATTCTATATCTATGACTGATGATGCCATTCTGACATTTTCATAGCAGTTCGATTCATTTACCTCTAAATAATACATACAACCTTTACTTACATATTTACAGTAGAGTCGCTGTTGATTGGTCGCAACCCACGCGGGGGCAGTGATATCCACGTACAGTACGTGGAGAGTGTATTATCACTAAATAACCCGCAGAGTGGAGATTCCACCCGAGCAATAATTGAAAATGTGTTGCAAAGCATAACCAGCGCAAGCAAAGTTTCAGCCAATGGGCCTCCGGGTTAAACCCGGAAGTCCATTGGCTGAAACATTGCTTGTGTTTTTTGTTGATATGTACAAAATTTGAAAGTTATAGCTTGGTTGATAACTCCACTTCGCGGGTGATTTAGTTACAATCCACTCTCCATGTACTGTATCATATGTTACTAGGCCAATCATGTATACGTTTATCAGGTAATACAAATCATCATCAGCAGTAATATTTTAAGTAATGAAGCATCGGGTTGTACCGGGGCGGGTTGTACCTGGTGCTTCATTAATTAAATTTTTGATGATTATTCCTATAATTAGTGTTTGGAATCTAATATTATTGCGTTCGTGGAAATATTGACCGCCCGTGGAAAGTGACCAGTCCACGGCGGTCGTCCTGTACTTGATTTTGGCGTCATTATTCTATTAGTCCACTATCGTGAGTTCATTACGCAGTCGATTAGTATTTTTCTTTGTCTTAGAAATTGAACGGCCTCCTTCATGAACCAATCATAAATGGCAGTGAAACCTTGACTGGAGCCAACTTCCACTCAGACAAAAATCTTACGTAAGCAGCAAGGAGACGCCTGGAAAACAGACAATCTGGCTATGGCGTCTCCAAACAATGTACCAAACCAATTCTGAAAACATGTTCAATGTTATTACATTTGGTAAATTATATGTCCACCCTGTGAATTATTGTCTGTCTAGCATGTTTTACTATATTGGTGTATTGTTGAATAAACATTCATTCCTTCATTCATGCAGTAACCTGCTTGGTATTACCAAACAATTGTAATGTGATTTTCTGCATGATAAATGCGTTTTTCAATGTGAGAAGATGATAGCTCAAAACTGTAAATATGTGTTTGTGTAGTGTGAAATTATTGTTGTTGAATGACCACAAATGAAAATATAAAGACTCTTAATAACCCAGTTATGATATAAATATAGAGACTCTTAATAACACAGTTATGATATAAATATAGAGACTCGTAATAACCCAGTTATGATATAAATATAGAGACTCTTAATAACACAGTTATGATATAAATATAGAGACTCTTAATAACCAAGTTATGATATAAATATAGAGACTCTTAATAACACAGTTATGATATAAATATAGAGACTCTTATTAACCAAGTTATGATATAAATATAGAGACTCTTAATAACCAAGTTATGATATAAATATAGAGACTCTTAATAACATAGTTATGATATAAATATAGAGACTCTTAATAACCAAGTTATGATATAAATATAGAGACTCTTAATAACACAGTTATGATAAAAATATAGAGACTCGTAATAACCAAGTTATGATATAAATATAGAGACTCTTAATAACCAAGTTATGATATAAATATAGAGACTCTTAATAACCAAGTTATGATATAAATATAGAGACTCTTAATAACACAGATATGATATAAATATGGAGACTCTTAATAACCAAGTTATGATATAAATATAGAAACTCTTAATAACACAGTTATGATATAAATATAGAGACTCTTAATAACCAAGTTATGATATAAATATAGAGACTCTTAATAACACAGTTATGATATAAATATAGAGACTCGTAATAACCCAGTTATGATATAAATATAGAGAGTCTTAATAACACAGTTATGATATAAATATAGAGACTCTTAATAACCAAGTTATGATATAAACATAGAGACTCTTAATAACACAGTTATGATATAAATATAGAGACTCTTAATAACCCAGTTATGATAAAAATATATAGACTCTTAATAACCCAGTTATGATATAAATATATAGACTTTTAATAACCCAGTTATGATATAAATATAGAGACTCTTAATAACCCAGTTATGATAAAAATATATAGACTTTTAATAACACAGTTATGATATAAATATACAGACTCTTAATAACCAAGTTATGATATAAATATAGAGACTCTTAATTACACAGTTATGATATAAATATAGAGACTCTTAATAACCAAGTTATGATATAAATATAGAGACTCTTAATAACCAAGTTATGATATAAATATAGAGACTCTTAATAACACAGTTATGATATAAATATAGAGACTCTTAATAACCAAGTTATGATATAAATATAGAGACTCTTAATAACACAGATAACATACCGGTATTTCAGTGGCAAAAGATTTTGTGTCCTGGGCTGGAATCTACGTCAGCAGCATACAAGTACTTAAGTGACCAAAATGACTGAATGATTGATTTGTGTTTGAATATATATGGACACTTATTTAGGAACTTAATTCATTTCAGTTTCAAGTTATGACAGCTATAACAATGTCAAATTTGTATAATGAAAACAACACGAGAAAAGAGTAATTAACACTTTCATAATTTATGAATTTATTTTGTTTCAATCTTCTATTAAAGTTGTTAAGGAAGTGAAATTCCTAGGTTTGTTGTTTGACAACAAACTGAATATTACTTCCCACATAAAACAACTAAAAGTTAAATGTAAGAAAGCTCTGAACCTGCTGAAAGTTGTTGGTAGCACTGATTGGGGTGCTGACCAAAACACTTTGCTCCATCTGTTTGGATCAATTGTTCGATCAAAATTAGATTACGGTTCTATAGTTTACGGTTCTGCAAGGAAGTCATACCTAAAACCACTTGATGCTATTCACAATAGTGGGATTGAAATTAGTCTAGGGGCTTTTCGAACATCCCCAATAGACTCGATGCTTGTTGAAGCGGAAGAGCCTTCTCTTGAGAAGCGCAGAATTAAATTGTCTCTTCAATATGTATCTAAACTTTTGGCCAATCCTTCAAATCCTGCTGATAATTGTGTTTCAGACCCTCAAAATGTTGATTTCTTCAACCGCCACCAGAAACATATTCCACCATTAGAATTAATAGATAAATGTTTCCACAACAAAATGCTACCCCCACCCCCCCCCCCCCCCCCCCCCCCGCAAAAAAAAATTGGAATGGAATCACACAAAAAATCTGTCAAGATTCCTAAACTGGTTAAATGCAAATTCTGACCAATTGTTTATATTTCACCAAATATTCATCTCTCTATGAAAGAGAGAAGCTGTATATAACCATGCATGCCGCAACCTAAATATAGAGACTCTTAATAACCAAGTTATGATATAAATATATAGACTCTTAATAACCAAGTTATGATATAAATATAGAGACTCTTAATAACCCAGTTATGATATAAATATAGAGACTCTTAATAACCAAGTTATGATATAAATATAGAGACTCTTAATAACCAAGTTATGATATAAATATAGAGACTCTTAATAACCCAGTTATGATATAAATATAGAGACTCTTAATAACCAAGTTATGATATAAATATAGAGACTCTTAATAACACAGTTATGATATAAATATAGAGACTCTTAATAACACAGTTATGATATAAATATAGAGACTCTTAATAACCAAGTTATGATATAAATATAGAGACTCTTAATAACACAGTTATGATATAAATATAGAGACTCTTAATAACACAGTTATGATATAAATATAGAGACTCTTAATAACGCAGTTATGATATAAATATAGAGACTCTTAATAACACAGTTATGATATAAATATAGAGACTCTTAATAACACAGTTATGATATAAATATAGAGACTCTTAATAACCAAGTTATGATATAAATATAGAGACTCTTAATAACACAGTTATGATATACATATAGGGACTCTTAATGACCAAGTTATGATATAAATATAGAGACTCTTAATAACCAAGTTATGATATAAATATAGAGACTCTTAATAACCCAGTTATGATATAAATATAGAGACACTTAATAACCCAGTTATGATATAAATATAGAGACTCTTAATAACCAAGTTATGATATAAATATAGAGACTCTTAATAACCCAGTTATGATATAAATATAGAGACTCTTAATAACCAAGTTATGATATAAATATAGAGACTCTTAATAACCCAGTTATGATATAAATATAGAGACTCTTAATAACACAGTTATGATATAAATATAGAGACTCTTAATAACACAGTTATGATAAAAATATATAGACTTTTAATAACACAGTTATGATATAAATATAGAGACTCTTAATAACCAAGTTATGATATAAATATAGAGACTCTTAATAACACAGTTATGATATAAATATAGAGACTCTTAATAACCAAGTTATGATATAAATATAGAGACTCTTAATAACCAAGTTATGATATAAATATAGAGACTCTTAATAACCAAGTTATGATATAAATATAGAGACTCTTAATAACCAAGTTATGATATAAATATAGAGACTCTTAATAACCAAGTTATGATATAAATATAGAGGCTCTTAATAACACAGTTATGATATAAATATAGAGACTCTTAATAACACAGTTATGATATAAATATAGAGACTCTTAATAACACAGTTATGATATAAATATAGAGACTCTTAATAACCAAGTTATGATATAAATATATAGACTCTTAATAACCAAGTTATGATATAAATATATAGACTCTTAATAACCAAGTTATGATATAAATATAGAGACTTTTAATAACCAAGTTATGATATAAATATAGAGACTCTTAATAACACAGTTATGATATCAATATAGAGACTCTTAATAACCAAGTTATGATATAAATATAGAGACTCTTAATAACACAGTTATGATATAAATATAGAGACTCTTAATAACCAAGTTATGATATAAATATAGAGACTCTTAATAACACAGTTATGATATAAATATAGAGACTCTTAATAACACAGTTATGATATAAACATAGAGACTCTTAATAACCAAGTTATGATATAAATATATAGACTCTTAATATCCAAATTATGATATAAATATATAATACAGACAGTAGTGGATAGTCAAACCTTTATGTACTCCATTATTTATCATTTTTATGTGTTGTATTATGTTCATGTTGCATATTGTCCGAATGGATGTAGTTTTCTAATAAATTTACTTATTTCATTTTATGCAATGCCACAACAGCAGTGTGGTCCAACACTTTCTCACGCGCCACAACAGCGGCGTGGCCCAACACTTTCTCACGCGCCACCAGAGCAGCGTGTTCCAACACTTTCTCACGCGCCACCAGAGCAGCGTGACCCAATGTGGGTGGTTATATACAGCTTCTCTCTTCAAACTTCAAAAATGTGGTCGACAGAATATCGCCTTGTTTAACGCCGATTGCCAGGGAGGCTCAGTGGTTACGGCAAGCATTGAACTTCAAACTGAGAGGTCAGCAATTCGATCCCCACCAGGGGTAACTTCGTTGTGTCCTTGGGAAAGGCACTTAACCCTTTACCTAACCTGAAAAGCAGACGACACTTACAAAAATAATTCTTGAATAACTATTTTTTTCATTTTTTGTCTCAAAAACATAGGTTATGACCCCACGTTGGAACGAGCTCGACGAGCTCGTTCCAACAAGGGGTCATAACCGATGTCTTTAAGACAAAAAATGAAAACAATAATGAAAATTAATTGGCGATTTTTGAGAATCGCGCTGGCCGGTTTTGGCCGTTACGTTAGGTAAAGGGTTAATCCCGTTTGCCCACGTGGGGGCACGGTGGAGCTGTACTCCAAGGCGTACTGCACGCCGTTGGTGCACCTGTCTTCAACCAATGCTAACCCAACATGTGTGGAGCTGGTACATTGGGGAGTCTGGCAGTTGCTCGCAGTTGCTTGGTGGTTCTCTCCGAGTACTCCGGCTTCCTCCACCCGTAAAACAGTCCGACACGAGGGGAGGGGAGTTTAAATTGCAGTAAATAATTAACACCGATTGTCGACGCACATGGTGGCCCAACAACCTTCGTACATAGAATTCAATAATTGAAGCGTCTTTATATATACACTTTCGTATTTTTAATTCTGTTTTTGTACATATATCTGTGTTTATGTGTCATCTCGCGTTTTCCTTTCCAGCATTCCCGTTAACTTGAATCTTGCTTTTCGTTACCCATGATGCAATAGAACATTGATACTTATCCGAACGTATGGGTAAGTTTTCTTTCGACCAACAAAGACAAGTACTGGATTTTATCATATGACTCGTCCGTTTTGTTCACTTTAAAACATTCGATATTTTGTTTTCATATTAATCAGTGATAAATAAAGCCTTCCGTCAGTTTCATTGGTCAATTTCAAAACTAGACAATTTGATTGGCTGAACAAAATACAACTGGGCCGCATTTTCATAATTTGCAGAAAAAAAAAATGCATATCCTATCAGTTTTTTGCTACCAACTAATTCATATTGACGTCATCAGAATGCCGTGTGATCAAAGTTTGATGCTCTAAAACTCATTAAACCCCAAGATGCCACCGTTCCTAATTGATTTGGTGGTATATACATGTACCTTTGGTATATACGTAACTTTTGCATGCTCTTTCCGATGGTGCAATCAGTTTTTCAAAACAACGAATACCAAATGAGTTGATTATATCAGCACGTGACCGCCGATTACCTCTGGCCAACATTACCGCTGTATGGTGGGAGGAGAAAAATAATCCCTGATGGGTACGGGTGTGGGATGGGAAAATCTCACTCTCGGGACAAGATATTTGGGCCAGACACTCGGCGAGTGTCTGGCCCAAATATCTTGTCCCTCGGGTGAGATTTTCCCATCCCACACCCGTACCCATCAGGGATTATAATAATCATACGACTACAATATATTATTTTATTATCTTCACTCTTATTGTTATTGTTATATATACATGTATATCATGCAGTCTGCTTGTTTTTGCTGAATAAACTTATCTTGTCTTATCCTATCTTATCTTATACCCATTGTACCACAGATTATTAGTAAAAAATAAAAAGAAGAAAGAATGAAAGGTATTTCCTCCATCACCAATTCTAGATGGCTTACGAAATAAAGTATCTCTATCTTCAAAATGAAATGCCTTTTTGAAGTCCACAAATGCAAGTGATAAAGGCTACTTGAGTTAACGATACTTAATTATAGTTGATTTAACACGTTAGGCATAAAACAAGGTTTGCCCACCCTAGAACATTATACACCATAATTTTATTATTTGGAATGGCACTTGGTGAATGAGTGGGGTAGACCAATCAATATGGTCTATGCACTGTATGCTGAAAATTAGACGCTTCCGATCGATGACATTAAACTGACATGGAAGATACCATCATTTTTCAAAGGGTTAAAACGAACACTGTCAACGGTACTGTTATCATCTTTGAAGCAGAATGAATTATGGATAATTGTGTTCTTGTCAATAGTGCATCATCCTGGTATTTTATTAGAAGTTATCCAATGTTCTCACAGCAGTCATCAAACAGTTATTGGTGTATTTTCTATTCTCCTTTTATACGGCCGTTTCGACAAAAAACGGGACGTCTGTACGTTCATCCGTCCGTCGGGTGTCCGTTGGTCTGTCCTGGCCACCGCAGATGGCCTTGCGAGGTGACCGTCCGTATACAATCGTTACTTGTGAGGTTGGGGGATAAAACCGTTAGTACACTAACCACTTGTGAGTTTTTTTCAGCTTGTGAGGTGCGAAAAACCCACTTGTGAGTTGCGCAACTTTCCCCATACCTGACAGTAAAATCACCTCACAAGTACATCTGCGGTAGAACGTGCGTACATCCATCCGTCCGTAACCCTTTCCGTTTCCGGATGATAACTTGAAAACTTGAATTTGGATTTATAGATCTGAACCAAACTTGGTTTGTGCTTCCGTTATATCACCATACAGGTTGAGTTCGAATTGGGCTTGATCCGATGATTTTCACAAGAGTCACGGGCACTTTCGACCGTGAAAATGCAGATTTTCAGCAACATTTTGATTACCGGATGATAACGTCAGTTGGATTTATCTGTTTGGGCTCAGTTATATATTCACAGAGTATGAGTGAAAAGAAAGAATGAAAAGTATTTCCTCCATCACCAATTCTAGATGGCTTGCGAAATAAAGTATCTCTATCTACAGAATGAAATGCTTTTTTGAAGTCCACAAATGCAAGTGATAAAGGCTACTTGAGTTAACGATACTTAATTATAGTTGATTTAACACTTTAGGCATAAAACAAGGTTTGCCCACCCTGGAACATTATACACCATAATTTTATTATTTGGGATGGCACATGGTGAACGAGTGAGGTAGACCAATCAATATGCTTCATGTGCGGCCCTACAACTGTACGTTGAAAATATTAAGTTATCTACTCCATAAAATAACATGGAAGATAGATACATCATGATTCAAAGGGTTAAAATAAACGCTGTCAACGGTACTGTAATTATCTTTGAAGCAGAATGAATTATTGGTAATTGTGTTCTTGTCAATAGTGCATCATTCTGGTATTCATTATTTTATTAGAAGTTACCCAATGTTCTTACAGCAATCAACAGTTATTGGTGTCTTTTCTATCCTCCTATTAAACAGCCGTTTCGAAAAAAAACGAGACGTCTGTACGTCCGTCCGTCGGGTGCTCGTTGGTCTTGCCGTCCATCAGTCCGTCCGTAACCCTTTCCGTTTCCGGATGATAACTTGAATTTGGATTTATAGATCAGGACCAAACTTGGATTGTGCCTCCATTATATTACCATACAGGTTAAGTTCGAATTGGGGCTTAGTCCGATACTTTTTACAAGAGTTATGGCCCTTTTCGACTTAGAAATTGCGCGTTTCTACCAACATTTTGGTTTCCGAATGATAACTTGCGTTTGGATTTATAGATCACGGCCAAACTTGGTTTGGGCCTCAGTTATATCTAAATGCAAGTTGAGTATGACTTGGGGTTTGGTGGGATAATTGTTACAAGAGTTATGGGCCTTTTCGACTCAGATGAATTATCATGCTATATACATTTCAAATAAAAGGTTACTCTGCCAAACGTTCCCGGAAAATAAACGAATTTTTTGAAATCGAAAAGGGACATAACTCTGGGAAAAATGTCGGATCAAACCCCGAGTTGAAGTTGATATGTATTTCATACTGATACACCTACACAACAAATTTAATTTTATTCGGTCAATTACAGCTTAAGCTGTTGTTTGGAAACTAAATAATATAGTTTTCAAAGTCGAAAAAGAGGCATAACTCTGGCATAAACTGTCGGATCGCACCCAATTTGGACTTGACCTGTATTTTACGTTGACACACCTATATACCAAATTTCATTTGTTTTTGGTCAGTTATAGCTAAAGTTATCATATGGAGACCAAAGTGGAACGGACGGAGGGGCGGACGCACGAGCGCACGGACACCGGCTATTTTAATAGATCCCCGAAATTTTTGAGGAACAAAAATCCTACCTGGTGTTTTATAAAACGCCAGGCATAGCTCTTGTTCTGAATAGTTGACAGAACTTATTCCAGCTAACGAGATAATGCCTTTAATCCATCACGTGGTTCAGAGCTTGAACACCTCGGCATTTACGGAAGGAACAATTGCATTCAGAAATTCATTTGGTATATTATCAATTCACAATTATATAATTTTTGCAGAGTGTATAGTTACTAGTTCTTTGATTAACCAGCGCCACTATGTCCATAATCTCAAATTCGGCCTCCTGTCTATCCATTCAACATTCTGTCTATCCATTTTACTGTCTAAGACCCATGCACATTTCCCTGAGGGTGGGGTGTATGGATGTTTTGTGTAAATTTAAGTTTTTTTCCACATGTCTAAGGTGACATGACAGCTGCCAGTGGTCGGATAGGTAATTTGTGAAATTGACATAAAAATTATCTATTTCCAAGAAGCAATGTTCCGAAAACCACATACAGAACAGTTGCCGTGTGCTGGTCATAATCCGGTTTGGCCATTGATGTCCACGCCATGACTAATCCGGCTTGGCCATTGATGTCCACGCATGCGTTTACCAGGTAAGAAAAATCACCATGAGCAAAATTATAATTAATGCAGTACCGGGTTGTACACGGTGCTTCATTAATTAATTTTTTTATGATAATTCCTGTTATTAGTGTGTGCATTCTAATATTTATTGCGTTAGTTGAAATTTTGCCCACCCGTGGAAAGCGACCCGTCCTCGACTGTAGCAACCACTTTTTGTTACAACAACTACTTGTGTTATTGCTCACCACTTTTGTTACAACACTTGCCCACTTATGTTACAGCTCACTACTTTTGTTATAAAATCAACCACTTTTGTTACAAAATGAGCTCACCACTTTTGTAACAAAAAAACCTCGCTCACCACTCTTGTTACAACAATCCCCATTATTGTTACAATTTTTGCCAGTGTGAAAATATGAAGTAGCAATCTGCAAGGAATGCGAAACGTTACGTTCAGTCATGATTATCGGGAGCGCGGTTGCTCAGTGGTCAGAGTGTTGGTCGTGAGATCGGAAGGTTGTGAGTTTGATGTCTGACAGGAGTAACTTGCGTTGTGTTCTTGGGAAAGGCACTTAATCCCAAATGCCCGCTTGGGAGAACAGTTGCGCCATGTGCTGAGGCACGTTGATGGCAAGTACACCTGCCTGCAACCAATGCTGACCCTGCTCCTGTGGGATTAGGACGTTGGAGAGTTGACAGTAGTTCGGAGCTGTTCTGTGGTACTCTCTGGTCACTCCGGCTTCCTCCAATCGCATAACTGTCTTGAACACAATACAGTGCTCAAATTAACCTTTTATCTTTGCGTAGCAAAATGCTACGCATTTCCAAAAAATGAATAGCATTTTGTAAAAATTACATAGCTATTTTTGTATACCAGAGTTATGTTATGCTGTTTTATATTGAATTCTTCTAAGTAGATAGATTTGGGCATTTCCAAATGATCTGCAACACATGAAACATTTACTATGTTTTTTTTAACTGAACTGCCTTTAAGGGTTGCATGGACTTGTATACCGTTATAAATGGCGTCTTGGTTGTTTTATAGAGTTCTCAAAATGGAAGTTGGGATTTTTAATTTTATGGGCTTGTAGTTATTTTTAATGGACATTTTATGCAAAATGTTGTAAAAACACGAAGTATTTAAACCAACAGAACTCATCTTACATATGAAGTTGCTAATGATGCTTGATGGAGAGTTAATCTGAGTTATGCCTGGAATGTTCCACATTCAGAAGTAAAGCATCAGTGAACTAGTTTTCAAATTTGTTTGCAAATTTTCATTTACATTTGTGCGATAAAAGATAATCAACTGCAGCCTAATAGTTGTATAATTGTATCGCAAAAATGCTATACATAATTTAACATTGTGTAGCTTTTAGCAAGTTTTGCATAGCAAAAAGCGACGAGACACCGCTTAGTTTGAGCCCTGACACAATATGACCTCAGCTATTAAAATGTCATAAAACACCAATAATCTGTTAATAATTAGCAAACTAAACCATTGTCGCGCATGATCAGTGATAATGCCACACCCTTATTATTGGGTGGTATAGTAACCTGCTACCTTGAGACATCATTGTCGTGATATGTAGTGTATCGTGCGCATGCGCACACGTATATATGAAATGGCGCTTACCTATCGGTGCCAATTATAGGAGATTCCACGCCTTGAGCCTTGGACATTAGTAGTATGTGATGTTGACTTCTTGCCCCTTTAGTATGTTCTCATGCAGGTTCTCATCTGACGTCTTCAGTTACGTGCCCGGAAGAGGTGGTGTGACGTTGCCATGGTAGTCCGCGTGTGTGGCTGTCTTGTGACGCCATTCCCATGGTGACACCTGATTCCACTGCGCATACGCAGCGCGTTTCTAAGCTGACTTACTCTTCCGCCAGCCATTTTGTCTATGGGCACCGCCATCTTGGTTGTTATGGGTAGCATGTGGTTGCTATGGAGCCCAATAGCCTTCTTGTTGGACGGGCATATTCTGAGGGTTTGTTCGATTCAGTGGGAGTACATCGAATCACCACAAACAACCCAACAACAACCCAAACCTGCCTCAACGGGCCTTTTATTGGATCGAATCCCCACGGAAACTTACCGAAACGGATCTTTGTGAGCTTCGCCCCACACGAGAACAAGGTGCCTATAGGATGAGACCTCAATAAGGCCCTAATGCATAGCTCTCATGGCATCTCCTGCCCTCTTAACCCCCACCTCATGACCTTCACTGACTCATAGCCCCCACCTCACGGCCTCATCTTTCCCTCCTAACCCTCTAGTGAGTATTTCCCGTATGAGGATACGAGGCCTATGGGGTTAAGCCCCATTGAGGCTCCACCTCACACCCCTCTTATCCTCATCTTGGTTCGAGTGATTATTAGTGATCGTCTGTGGTGATCACTAGTGATCATCTCCCCGTATGCTGGTAAGAGGGGTGTGGGATGAGACCTAGGTCACTGGGTCGAGGAGGATGGGGCTTCTGGGAGGAGAGGTGGAGATTGTGGAGACGCTCTAAGCCAGAGTGTCTGACAATGCCACTTGGAATGGTCTCGAGGACAGGTCCCCTTAATGACAGGGGAAGCAAGGGATAGGATCACTGGGGTGGGTCACTGGGTCACACATGGATGGGGTGGTGGGTTGCATAAGTATATGACCTTCAACACCAATAAATAAATAAATAACCACGTCCTACCATACGGTATAAGGAAATGGGCAGGAACACCCCTCCCCCGACCCCCCCCCCCCCCCCGAAAAAGCCTTCAAATCAAGTTATTCTACGCTGCTGGAGATATCCCAGACTTTCCAGGGCATACTCCTACAGAATCGAACACACCCGCAGAATACGACCGTACCACCATGAGGCTATTGGGCACCATAGGAACCACGTGCTACCCTTGCAACCAAGATGAACGTGCCCATAGACAAAAATGCTGTCGGAAGAGTGAGTCACCTTAGAAATACGGAATGGGAATGACGACACAAGAGGGCCACTCACGAGGGCTACCATGGCAACCGCTTTTAGACAGAAAACCACTATGTATGAGGGGGTTAAAGAAAATCGTTTTATTGTACCGGAGTTTAATCGGTGCCCTTAACACCCACCCACCCTACTCCCGCGCTGACCACACTGCCGCTATACGTTTTCTCATTCGATATCGGCCTACTAGATCTTAGCCGTAAACATGTCTTTGACATAGAGGCATGAAAAGTCAAATAATTACCCACAATAAGACTAATACCGTAAAAACAAACATTACAATTTGTCAAAATAACAATACAAGTCTGAGTTTCATTCCAATGACATTCATAGTTTTATTATTATGTTAAAGATTTCTATATAGATTTTGCAAACTTTTACTTCATTTCTAGAAAAACTGTTATTTATTTAATTATTTATTTATTTATTCGTTATTTATTTATTTATTTATTTATTTATTTATTTATTTATTTATTTATTTATTTATTTATTTTATTTATTTATTTATTTATTTATTTATTTATTTATTTATTTATTGGGGTTTAACGGCAATTTAGACAGCTAGGATTATCTCATGTCAGACAGTTTTACTGGTGGGAAAGACGGAGTCGACGGAGATAACCACAGATCAGCGGCTAGTAACTGTGAGACTTTCCAACTTACTACCCCGGCACAAGAAGGCGTGTGTACAATCGACGTGCTATATGTCTTAGCACTGTGCCACGGTGATCCCACTCGGGCAAGTGAGGTTACTTACTCAAGTTTTGAACAAGCGTGACGCTAGCGAGATTAGAACCCATGACCTGTCAATCACAAAGCCGACACGCTACCCAATAGGCCACCCGCCCCCTTCTAAAATACTGTAGTGACGGGTTAAAGAGAATTGACAAAAGGCTCTACTCACCTATGTCAATTATTTCGATAAAAAAAGAAGAAATGGCGAGACACTCGGCAGATTACCATATAAAGAGAAGGCTGCCCAAAAGTTCGTAAAAGAAACAGCAGTCCCATTGCCCTAAAGGCGACAGTTTTCCAAGAATAGTCAACTTTAGAACTCCTGACCACCTGTATATGTTGTTTGTACCGAACATACGCAACAAGTTTAGATTTTGATAATCATGACTGAACTTTATGTTCAAGTATTTGCAGAATGCCTCATTTATCACACTGGAAAAAATTTGTAACAAAAATGGGCGATTGTTCTAACAAAAGTGGTGAGCTAGTCTTTTTTGTTATAAATATGGACGATGTTTGTACCAAAAGTGGTGAGCTCATTTTGTAACAAAAGTGATGAGCTGTAACAAAAGTGGTTGTTGTAACAAAAGTGGTTGCCACACACGAGGGCTGCTCTGTTTTGTCAACGATGTTAGCCCTAATATATTGCTGAACCCGTGAACGACACGATTCTATACCCTGGTAACCTGATACCGCTCATTGGCAATCTTTACTATTGTTTTGTAACAGAGAGATAACAATTTTCTGGTGAGCGTGTTAATAACAGAATCAATATTATTATACGCAAAACGATAGATTGTCGAAGAAATTGCGAAAAGATAGAAATCGTATCCTACACTGTCATGATATAGAAATTTTCACTTTCACGATAGCAATCACAATGACGGCTTTCAAAGCATCACTTCAAGGTGAATACGAGTCAAATTATTACTGGAAATGATCAATTTGTTCTAAAAACGTATAATGAAAAGTAAATCTAGTGTTTTTGAGTGGATACCGATCATTACGTATTCACCTTGAATTGATGCATGAAACCCGCTAAACCAAACATGGCCTGAAAGTTCGTAATATAAGTTTTTGGTTTGGTACATCCTTTCAAAGGACGTACTAAACCAAAAACTTATATTACAGACTTTCAGGCCATGTTTGGACTTCAAACCCGCCAACTGAATCAGATCGCAAGATGCTATATGTTCCAAGTATCGATCAAATCACTTCTCGTATCAATGATTCAATGCACTGTTTACTTTCATGCATCAATTCAAGGTTGAAACGAGTGGAATTATCGGATTCTTATAAAAAGCGAATAATAAAAAGAAAATCTAATGTTTTCGAGTGGAAACCGAAAATTATCTCACTTGTGACCGAGACAAAGGGGCAGAAAGGACTTATATGGAAGGGATGGTCTCCATCTTAGCCCAAGGGGTACAGAGGTTTTAGGAAGAAATATGTTGCAGATGGTGGAGCCTTTTTTGGTATAGGGAGGGGAGGGGGAACAGAGAAGGGGAGAATGAACACAGGAAATGTGTTACGAACCATAGTTGTAAAAAATGGGATAAGGGAGATAAGGAAAAGGGGCCAAAAATCCACTTGAATAGGCATAGCGTCCCAAGGAAATCACATGTATACAAAATAGGATATACAAACATACAGGGACTAGATAATAATGGGACCAGTAGGCGGAAGCCAATGAATCTTGATACCCTGAAAGTGGGGTATAGCAACATCCAGGGTCTCCAGCGGAAAGTAAGTGAAATTGATACATTGATCGAGGCAGAGGAGTTTGACGTCATGGGCCTAAGTGAAACGTGGATAAGACACGAGGAACGGGTAAACCAAGTAAGGTGTGCGTGTGGATAGGTGTAGCGCGAACGGAAGGCCAGAAAAAAGGGGATGGGGTAGGCATGTACATTAAAGAGGATTTAAAACCTTCGCTGATCACAGACCTGGAAGAGGTCAGCACCTCGGCTGATGTATCGAAAGAAATTGGATGGGTAAGGATCAATCTGAGAAACAAAAGTATTGCCATTGGGATTGTGTACTGTGCGGTGGAGAGAAGCAAACCCGAGTGGAATGACTCGATATACTCAACACTAAGGGCCAATATCACAGAGCTACAAAACAAGGGGCTCGATATAATTCTGATGGGTGACTTTATGGGTGGGGACAAGAAAGTCAACAGAAATGGAAGGAAGCTGTTGAACTTCACAAACGAGCTCGGTCTGAAGATTTTGAACAGGGACGCGAGGTGTGAGGGGAAATGGACATGGGAGAGGAAAGACAGAAAATCAATAATCGACTACATTTCTCACAGATATTAATTTTTGGAGGGAGGTGGTAGAGGTAGAAGTAGATGATGATGGTAAAATGGAGGTGGACAGTGGTCACAACTTGATTACAGTGACGATCAGGGCCAAAAATCTAATAAAAAGCAAAGGAAGCTTTAAGGGGATTTGGGGACTCAAGAAGAATGCTGACAGGGCGAAGTTCAATGAAAAACTGAAACCAAAGCTTGCAACCGTACCCAAGGGGGGCAGTGTCCAGGAGATGGCGGACGCCATAGTTTCGAGCCTAGTGGAGGCAGGGAAGGAAAGTGTAGGAAAGACCAGGGTGTCAACACGGGAACTTGGATACAGAGTGAATGAAGAACTGAAAAGGGCCATAAAGGGAAGAAAAGTTAAATGTGCTGCATACAGGAGAAGTAGGAAACTTAAGGGGGCGGAAAGCAATGAGGCCACAGTAGCAAAGGAAGAATACCAACAAGCAGGAAATAAAGTAAATAAGATTAAAGACGATAATCGGAGAGTGCGAAATAGCAGTCTTATTAGGACGATAAGAACGACAGGGGGGGCCGAGTTCGAACGTATTTTGGAAATGGGTGAATAAACGTAACAAAGGAAGTAACCCACAGAGTATTGAAGTAGATGGCAGAGTACAGACGAGCAAGATCAAGTCGCATCAGAACTAGTCAAGCACTGGGAAAAGGTAAACGATAAGCGATGGGGCATGGGGAGCCCACCTGAGTGTCCGAATCAGGTCGAAGAAAACCTATCGAACTTCGTGTGCAGCGAAATTAAAACGGTGGAGGTGCGAAATGTGATCTCAAAATTAAGGGATGGGAAAGCGGGAGGAGTGGATGAAATTCCAAACGAGTTTATCAAAAAAGGGAAAGAGGAACTCGTGGAAAGCCTAACTGCCCTATTCAATCTGGCCATAGGAAATCAAGAGGTCCCGAAGAAGTGGAGAGAAAGCAAAGTGACATTTATTCACAAAAAGGGGGAAAAAGACGTTTTGGATAACTATCGAGAGATCTCTGTTAGCAGCAACATTGGAAAAGTTTTCTGTAAAGTCCTGTACGGAAGACAAAAGGAGGTGATTGAAGATAATGGTTTTTTAGGAGAAATCCAGAATGGCTTCAAGACGGGAAGGCGAGTTACTGACCATCTTTTCACGCTATCCCAAATGATAGAATCCGCGAAAGCAAAAAAGAAAAAGCTGTTTATGGCCTTTTTGGATGTCAAAAAGGCATACGATAGAGTATGGAGAGAGAGTATGTGGCGCAAGCTGGAGGCTCTGGGTTAAGGAGGCGAGTTTGTTGGAATTATGAAAACATTATACAAAGACGTGCAGAGTGAACTTAGCCTGGGAAACATTGCAACAAAACGTGTGCCTATGGAGATAGGCCTAAAACAGGGGTGCATCCTTTCGCCAATCCTGTTTGCATTGTATATCAAAGATTTAGGAGATGAACTCCTGCATAGCGACGAGGGGGTAGCAGTTGGGGACTTGAAGATCCCAGGGCTGTTTTTGCAGACGATATGGTGCTAGTGTCAGAAAGCGAAGAGGGGCTAATTAAAATACTGGGAATTGTTGGGAAATATGGGAGCAAATGGAAACTCGAACTTAACGAAAGCAAGAGCAAAGTTATACCTGTGGGCAGCAAAGTGGACCCCACTCGCAGGTGGAGAGTGGGTGAGTTCTGCATTCCGGAAGGTAGCAGCAAACTTCTCAGTGTAGGGGAGACAGGTGATTACGAGTATTTGGGGTGAATATAAACATTACAGGAAGAGGCATCTACCGAAACCACACAAATAAATTGATTTTGAAGGGGAAGCGAATCCTTAACCAAATGAAACTTATATGGAGAAACAGTTTCAATAAGGTTTTCGTGGGGAAAACCATTTGGCAAATGGTGGGTCTGCCAAGTATGACATACGGTACGGAAGTGGTACCCCTAAACCAGACGGCCGCAAAGAGCTTGGAAATCATGCAGAACGATGCAGGACGATGGATAACGGGGTTGAGTAATGCCGCAGCGCTAGAAGCAATCAGGGGTGAGTTTGGGTGGATGAGGATCAAGGACAGGATAGACTCATTGAAACTCGGTTATCTTAATTATTTGGTAAGTCTCCCCGACAGTTGATAGTGTAAAGTAATGTTCCTGAGAATTAACTCAAATATCAAGACAGGGTGGATGGTCCAAGTGAGGGAGCTAATAGAGAACTACTCATTTGAGATCTCGGACCTAGACGTTGGGGCAAAACCAAAAAAATCGTCAGAGAAAGGGTCATGGAGAATGGTAACCCTAATAGGCGAGAAGGGGTCAAATCAAAGAGGTCTTTGAGTGGTCTGCGCAATAAAGAGAAGCCTGGTTTTGAAGAGTATCTTGATGGTACGTTTGGGGGTTCACTGTTGTTCAAGGTGAGGTCGCGGTCCTCGGAGCTGAGGGGGAAAAGTGGAAAAACAGTGGAAAGGAGTGCCAGATGTGTCATTTGGGCGTGGTGGAGACCCTTGGACGTTTTCTTCTAGAATGCCCAAAATACCAGTCTAAAAGAATAAGATTCACATGGAGTATAATGGGGAAGTGGGATGACAGAATGAAGGACATGTGATTAGTGGCAGATTCAAAGGAGAGGGTTAATATACTAATCGGAGAGATTGGGGAGAATAGGGCAAGGGATGTCATCAAGCAGTTCGTCTACAAGTGTTGGGAGGAGAGGAGAAGCATGGGAATAGGGAGGTAGTTGGGAGTACAGGGGTAACCAAGGCCTTCTCGTTCGAGAACCGCACAAATCAGCGACTGGCCAAAGTGTTATTATTATTATGTATGTATGAATGTATGCCTGTTTGTATGTATGAATGTATGCCTGTTTGTATGTATGAATATATGCCTGTTTGTATGTATGAATATATCCCTGTTTGTATGTATGAATATATGAATGTTTGTTTGTATGCATGAATGTATGCCTGTTTGTATGTATGAATGTATGCCTGTTTGTATGTATGAATATATGACTGTTTGTATGTATGAATATATGCCTGTTTGTATGTATGAATATATGCCTGTTTGTATGTATGAATATATGCATGTTTGTTTGTATGCATGAATGTATGCCTGTTTGAATGTATGAATGTATGCCTGTTGGTATGTATGAATGTATGCCTGTTTGTATGTATGAATGTATGCATGTTCGTATGTATGAATGTATGCATGTTTGTATGTATGAATGTATGCCTGTTTCAACGCATTTTTTATGTTTGCCAAGGATTTTTATTTATAAATTATTCCGGCAATTGCATCCACTTCGATCGACTCAAAAATCATTTTTTGTGAGAGATAACCTCAGATTTAAATATGAATAAATTCTTTATTTGATGCTATTCGGGAGGTATGAGTTCTTATTGACTGTCACGCCCTGCGGAGATCATAACTTGTAGAATTCTAAATCGCCGAATAGAGAATAATGCTGTGGTAAATTTATAAATTTGTAATATTCAGTACGTGGAGAATGAATTGTAACTAAATCACCCGCGAAGTGGAGTTATCACCCAAACTATAACTTTCAAATTTTGTACATATCGACAAAAAACCACAAGCAATGTTTCAGCCAATGGACCTCCGGGTTTAACCAGGAGGTCCATTGGCTGAAACTTTGCTTGTGCTTGTTACGCTTTGCAACAAATTTGCAATTATTGCTCGGGTGGAATCTCCACTCTATGGGTGATTTAGTGATAATGCACTCTCCACATACTATACATGATGGTGACAATATAAGACTACAGTGACTGAGAAACTAGTTGCCGTCGTGGAAAGATTGCTTTCATTTGTAGGTCCTAGTATATATAGCCTCTGGAAGATGATGACACCAGTGTTTTAGACCCAGTAAAACACATTCCAAAAAAATCACTACATTCTACCCTTGTCCCATGTTTGCCCCTAAAAACAACAACACCGACATAAGCATGAGGCCCTGCGGCGGTCCATATATTCGGGAATTAGTATGTAGCATCAACAGACAATATTTACAAATGCAAAACCCAATAGAAGGCAAAACTGTACTGCATGTAAGTTGAAAATTGATGACAACTGCGAGCCACCCAACCAGAAAAACCACTGTGGGAAACAATGGAGATGCACCGACCCAAATTGCAGCAGTCAAAAATGTGTCGGGATTTCTTATTTTAAATGCCTAGAGATAAGGACACAGACAATAAGCTGGGTATTGACAATAAGCTGTCCTTAACGTAAATACCCTTGGCCTTCTCTGACTTCCAACGACCGTGTCGCTTGAACAAACGATCATTTATACCGCTATTAGACGCTGCGGTAGCACCACCGAACCGCAAACTGTGGGTACCAAAAGCTTTTACATCAAAAACCCAGCCAAGCAAACGCCGCGCGAAGAATCTCTCGCGTTGGAGAGTAAGAAAGGCACTTTCCTGGTCTCAAAACGTACCCATTTTGAGATTTCAAATAGACGAGAGCTCGAAAGAGAAAATCCTCGCTCCCAAGGTCTATTTGAAAAATGTCAAAATATGTACGCAGAAACGTGTAGGAACATGTAGGAAGACAAGTTTTGCCTACGATTACCCAATGACCGTCACGATAAACGTCATTTTTGGCTTTCTCAATTAAAATTTTTACGAAAGTATCTTCGAAAGAAACATCACAGGCACGCAAGTGAACGAGCTCATCAAAACGGAGAAAACCAGCGTAAGTAAGCAAGCACATAGTGACAGTTCGAAGTGAAAACCCAGAAGGAGCAGCATAAAAGGAATCAACCAAAAGCTTTAACATATCTGGGGAGATAGGTTCTTTACGATTACGTCGCTGGTAGACAGTACGAGCGGCCGCCTCTTTCATCATCTGCGGCAGAGGATGATCAGTGGGATCTTGAACCATAGCAATTTTGTAAGCCCAGGAAATGCCGTAAAAAGCGGAATTGACTGATGAGCTGGAATTGGATGATTGCAAAGCACTCAAAAGATATAAAGCTACATGTGCAGACGAATCAGGTAAACAGTCAATATGAGTATTGGAACATCCGGAACACCAGCGCTTCCAACTGAGAAAACTGTATAAATAAGTCCTTACAGTTCCGTCCTGTCGGGATTGCAAAACAACTGAAGGCAATTTGTCGGCAAGTGCTTTCAAAACTGGATCTGGAGTGTCAAGAAGGGACTTCCACGACTCAGATTGAAACAAATCTGCAAAACAAAGAAAACACACATGAACGCTTCATCGCAACAGTAATAAAGCACGACGGTAAGATCCGAAATTCGCCGGAATCCCATTAGGGTGGGTGGGTGGGTGGGTGGGACAGAATAAACAACTGACAAGTGTGACCGCCGGACCGAGAATGCATTATTAGCTCGTACTAATACAATTCAATAATAAACACTCGACTACCCCTAATTACCCACTCGATTAACACTCGGGCAAACATGGGAAGAGAAGAACGCATTTTCATTCTAATTCGCAAGCTCAAACGAATGAAAAACCCTTTTCCAATTTTGAAAACGAAAGGTTCGTAATGGGGGTGGGCCAAACTGTTGAGACCACCCTCTAGGGGGACCGAAGAGGGACCGAAATAAAAGATCGGCTAGAGCGGGTTTCTGGTCACAATTTGTCTAATTACTGGTTAGAGACGGCCCAACCCGGGGTGGGGGGGGGGGGGCGAAAAAGCTCTCCCATTAAAACTCTATAGCCTTTATGGGTGGAGATGGGAAAGTTGGATGAAAGTGAAAGGCCGCAAAAACTGATTGGCTGTCAATAATTTATTCCTAATCTCTCCATCTTCATTTCTTTTGAGCCTTTGTTCATCCTGAAAAAGAAGGGGGGGGAGGAAAAACTCCGTCTTTAAAAACGAAAAATGGGAATTTTATGGGAAAGAACTTGAGAATATTGTCTCCACTATTACACTACTGCATTCTGTAAATAACGTTGGTAAAATATACAACTATGTTTGGTTTCACAAATTCATACCCAGTTATTTGTAACTGATAATTCTATTGTTATAACAAACAGGATAGGGGTTAAATACACTTAAACCAGAGCAATGCACTCAAGGAACAAATTTATCAATTTTATTAACTTGGTTAAAATATGAGATATAAACCATTTAATATTTATTTTTTTTAACTTGCATTAGTTATAAAAGGAGAGCAAGCCGCTGTCAAAAGGGTAATACAGGAGGGCCTAGAAAACAATTTTTTAACTTTTTCAGGCCTAATAAGTCATGATTTGATTTGAAATTTCGCATGTACAGTACATGGAGAGTGTATTATCACTAAATCACCCGCAGAGTGGAGATTCCACCCTAGCAATAATTGCAAATTTGTTGCAAAGCATAACGAGTACAAGCAAAGTTTCAGCCAATGGACCTCCGGGTTAAACCCGGAGGTCCATTGGATGAAACACTGCTTGTGTTTTTTGTCGATATGTACACAATTTGAAAGTTATAGTTTGGGTGACAACTCCACCCCGCGGGTGATATATCGTTACAATCCACTCTCCGCGTACTGTATATGTCACGATGACGCAGTGCACCGAAAGGTTACAGAACATTAAAAGATGGTGAAAACGTTGCAATCCACTCTCCACGTAGGCCTACTCTATATTCAGACTCCGCACATTCAGAAGAGGCATTTAGTCTTTTTCATCTTGTTTGACAGAGATCCGTGAACAAGATATAATAGAATACATGCTTAGTATAATTCAACAATTAAGGAAGGAGAACCAAATCCTTATTACTACAACTGAATACTCCCGTTAGGCCTCCCAAAGTTGATCTTCTGTTTCGCAGGCCATTTTCTTTGTGAAACTGCATGATGGCGGGTAGTTTTTAGTTCATCTTCGGAGGAGCTTTACTAATCAAGTTTTGTCGGTCGCCCTTCAGTCCGTAGTCCATCCGGCGTTAACTTTACATTATCGACTTCTCCTAAACCCCTGGGCTGAATTGAACATATCTGATACATATAGTCCTTACCATATATCGGTTCCAGCCTGTTCAAATAAAGCTGCTACGCTCCATAGGGAGGAGGGAAGGGAAAATGCTCCAAAATTAAAAAAGAATCTTCTTTTCATGAACCAGTGGATACAATGACTTGATAGTAGGTACGGAGCTTCCTTTTGGGATGTAGATTCAAGTTTGTTCAAACGAAGTTCTTGCTTGGAGTAACAGTTGCCTTCGTAATGGGAGGGGCAAGATTTTTGGCCCCGCGCGAAATTTCTATTTTCTGAGCCGATGGCCCGATTTCAACCAAATTTGGGATGTGGTATTATTGAGTCATAAGCACCTGATTCGTACCAAAAAAATCCCGTGTCCCCGTGGGAAGCCCCAAAGCTGAAAATAGAACTATTTTGAAATACCCATATTTGCCAAACCAGACGGAACAGAGAACCAGTAGAATGTAATGGAAAAACAAATTGGTTTTGTCAGGGTGTTCTGTGGAGGGAATCGAAAAACTGTGGGTCAGCATATTTGCCAAAAATTAACAAATTTTCTTTTCCAGAACCACTGATCAGAATCTTTCGATATTTGGTATACAGCATCCATTGGAGGGTCAGATACAAGTGTGTTCAAATTAAACCGCTCGGTTTATATTTGGCCTCAATACAGGAAGCCGAATCTTAACTTAGGGCAATATGGTGAATAAGCTTTAAACATTTTCTTCTTCAGAACAACTAGTCAGAATCTTTTAATATTTAGTTTACATCATTGCAACGACGGTCCGATTCCCGTTTTCTCAAATCAAGTCCCTCGATTAAAATTTGGGCTTCCTATAGGGGCTCGAATTTTCACTTTACAAACCTATTCTTCAGATCCACCAGTCAGCATCTTTTGATATTTAGTGTACACCATCTCTGGAGGCGTTAGATTCAAGTTTGTTCAAATCGAGTCCCTGGGTTGATATTTTAACTTAGTGCAATATGAAGAAATTTCTTTTAAAATCTTCTTCAGATCCATCAGTCAGAATCCTTCCATATTTAGTATGTAACATCTCAAGGGGTGTCAGTTTCACCTTTGTTCTAATCAATCGAGCCGCTGGCTTAATATTTGGGCTCTATATGGGGGCCAAATTTTAACTAAGTGCATTATGTGGAATATTTTTTAAAAGTCTTCTTCATCAGATTCACAAGTGAAATTGTTTTGATATTTGGCATGCAGCATCGCTAGGGAAACCAGATTCAAGTTTGTTCAAATTGAGTTCCTGAGTTAATATTTGGGCTTTATATTGGAGCCCAAAACACAAAAAGTGCAATATGAGAAATTTCTTTAAAAATCTTCCTCTTTAGATCCACCAATTAGAATCCTTTTTATATTTGGTATACAACATCTTTCGGGAGGTCAAAGGTCAGATTCAAGTTTATTGAAATCGAGTCTCTGGGTTAATGTTTGAGCTCCCCATGGGATCTGGAATTTTAACTTGATGCAATATGAGGGATTTTCTTTCAAAATCTCCTTCTTCAGATCCACCAGGCAGAATTCTTTCATATTTGGTATATAACATCTATTGGGATTAGATTCCAGTCTTTTCAATTCGAGTCATGGCTTAATATTTGGGGAGGAGGGGGGGGGGGGGGTGGTGGTTAGGTTCAAGTTAGTTAAAATTCATTCCTTAGTTTTTTTCCATAAAAAGTGCCTTTCAAATTGCACTGACATAATAACCCTTCTACGTTTTGTCTACAGCTGATAGAATTAGAAGCAGTCATGAAGACATATCATAATAAGTATCTGACATGGACACTAGGGTTATGAAAAAATTCACGACTTCATTAATCTGTAGTGTCTTTCATGACTAACAGAATGTGACCCAAAATACTTCTTTGAACCACTTTGTCAGGTGAGCGATTCGGGCCCCTTGGGGCCTCTTGTTTATTTTATTTCTTATTTTTGTAATTATTTCTTTGCCTTCGAAAGTTCACGTTCTTGGTTTGTTTTTTATTTTAGGCCTCATAATCTACAGAATAGCATGGGTGGTGATGTATTTCGTACCTTGAGTGCAAGAAGGCTTTGCACTCAAATGACAAATTTGTCAATTTTATTAACTTGGATAAAATATCAGATGCAAACCATTTAAATTTTATTTTTCAAAAAGAGAGCAAGCGACAGTAAAAAGGACCGTGCTGGAGGGCCTGGGAAACAGATTTTTAACTTTTAAGGCCTTATTGAATTTGTTAAGAGCACAATAATTATCATGACAGAGTGATGTTCTGGTGATTTTATGTTAGAATCGTGCATAAGAGTACATTAAAACAGTATGATGTTATCAAGGTCTTGTATTCCAAGAACTAATGAACTGCATGTTATTGGATAATTATTTGGTAATCGTGGATTTAAGAAAAGAAAAAAAGATAGCAAGATTGATAATACGCAGTTGACTCGTTTGCCTAAACATATAATCTACCTCCCCCCCACCCCCCCCCCCACCCCCGAATTTAGTAGGCTAAACTACTTGTAAACTGCTGTCTTTGTCTCAGTTACGACCCTTGAATGCAATGAAAGACATACAGATGATGCAATCTTAGCATATGAAGACAAAGGATAGAAAATATGAGCTCTCGATAATCTAACATACAGTAGAATAAAAATTGTGTTAGTCTGCTAGTCACCCATCTGTATAGTATAACCAATACCATTTGTATAGTATAACCAATACCGTCTGTATAGTATCACCAATACTATCTGTATAGTATCACCAATATTATTTGTACACTTTCACCAATATCATCGTACAGTATCAGCAATATCACCTGTATAGTATCACCAATATCATCTGTATAGTATCACCAATATCACCTGTATAGTATCACCAATATCATCTGTATAGTATCACCAATATCACCTGCATAGAATCACCAATACAACATGTATAGTATCACCAATATCATCTGTATAGTATCACCAACATCACCTGCATAGAATCACCAATACAACATGTATAGTATCACCAATATCATCTGTGTAGTATCACCAATATCACCTGTATAGTATCACCAATATCACCAGTATAGTATCACCAATACAACCTGTAGAGTATCACCACATCATCTGTATAGTATCACCAATATCACCTGTATAGTATCACCACATCATCTGTATAGTATCACCAATATCACCTACATAGTATCACCAATATCACCTATATAGTATCACCAATATCACCTATATAGTATCACCAATACAACCTGTATAGTATCACCAATATCACCAGTATAGTATCACCAATATCACCGATATAGTATCACCAATATCAACTGTATAGTATTACCAATATCAATGCCAAGCACCTAACATTATTTATCGAATACGAGTTGTTAGAACATAGAAAATCACCCATCTGTATAGTATCACTAATGACATTGCCAAACATCATTCATTATTTATCCAATACATCTTTATGGATGGACTTTCTAGAAAGAGACTACTATCGGACAACCTAAAGCCCATGTTAGGTAATACTCAAATCTATATTTTCTGATTAGTTTTGAATTATTTCTTCCTCGGAAGACACAGAAATTGAAAAGCCCCTTGTTATCTTTGTGTGTCACATTAATTGTGATCCTCGGCACCAAAATACAATTAACAATCTTCCCTGGATCCCAAGTTAGAATGTTGCATTGCAACATGTCATTTGTGTTAAAATTCCGTTCAGCCATTCCAGTCTCTCTTTTGTATTAACTAATAAATTTCTGTTGCAATGATAATTATCATCACACTCATTTTTGTGAACACATTTAGCAGGGGTGTCGGTCAAATATTTTGCATAGTCTTAAAAAGAATTTTTTTTCTTTCTCTATATTTTTTCCATTATGATATTGAAATATTTATATCTTGAATAAACCATTTTTTTTTTTTAAAATTCAAAATATTTTTTTCCCTATTTTAATTTAATTTTTTCCTTCACAGATTCTGAGTGGGGTATTCTCTATCCGGTAATAATTTCAAATTATTTCCTCGATTCTAGTTCATGAGATTTCTCGACATTTCGTTGGCTGAGTGCTAGAATATTCTTGTTCTATGTCCCTTTTACTTATAATGTTTTTTATTCATAAATAGAATAGTGGTCCCATGTAGTCTTACCTATTGTCAAATATGTCATCATCACTGGTTGTAGTATGTTCACAAAAGTCATTTATTCATGGCTCACGCCATCTTCTGGGAATTTTCGAAACAATAATATATACTTGAACAAAAACAAGAATATATTCCCCAGTAATTCGAAACAATAATACATTCTTGAAAAAGAACAAGCCTTAAATATGATATGAATTTTAAACCATTAAATCACTAGCTCTATGATATGGTTACAAATCGTCGCCTGAGTGCTAGAATGTTCTATGTCCCTTATGGGACATAGAACATTCTAGCACTCAGGCGACGAAATAACTTTTTCTGTAATTCCTCAATTTCAAACTCCATTGGCCTCGGTTGCCCTCGACACTCGTTGATTTTGTGACGCCCAGGAGCTCCCAGGTATAGGAGTTTGGAGACCGTGATGGAACCCCAGCAACCAAAGGACTCCAAAGGCTGCCACGTCCTATTCACACTATTCCAATGGATTACAGGTTGCTCAATGATACATATATAGAACCGCACATACGTTTGAATGGGTTACGAATTATCACACGGGATTACTTTGGCCCAGGATATCACGAGAGCAGAAGGCTTGAATGTTATCCTGAGTCTAAGCAATCGAGTACGATAATTATTAACCCATTCAAACGTATGTTCGGTTCTGTATTTATCACACACCTCCAATGTTACAACTACTCTACACGAAAATTGAACTAAAAGCACTTTCTAAGTTGATAATTGCTGATTTTCCTTCATTGCCAAGACGACATCACTATTCCAACCCTAATTTGCTTTTAAATTTTTACAGAATTCAATTGACAGCGATCAGTGTTACGGACTCGATGATCGAACTTCAAATATTGACTAAGCTGCGAGGAATAACGTAACAAAAATGTTTTAAATAACTAATAAGTTTAGCACACGCCATCATTATATGGCCAGTTGTGGAAAGTATTTGTCAGGGAACAAGCAGTCAGAATATTATTTTTATTTTGACATTTTTTTACACGAATCTGACGTTTTAAATATACCGGTTAAACAAAACTAAATGAGGAATTTCCAAGCGATCTCGACTCCGGTGCATTCGACCAATGATGACGTGTTTTACGTAGACAAGTTTCTTCTCGAAACGAAACGAAATCGAACGTGTTTTCTATTACCACATGTGCGATACAACCTTATTTTTATCGTACAGGCAGAGACGTGGAAATCCCGTGTTTTACATTAATAAGTGTGTGATAAATAAAAACATAAGGCGAAGAGTGAAACATCACTGAGGGAAGAAGAAGCGTGGGAATAGGGAGGCAGTTGGTAGAACATGGGTAACCAAGGCCTCCTCATACGAGAACCGCGACAATTCAGCGGCCGGCCAAAGTGTTATTATTATTGTCACAGTCAGGATAACACCACCTCGCGTTCGTGGAAAAACACTCTGTGATGGGGTGCTCAGAAGCCAAGAATAGCTTAGAGAATAAAATACATAAATTTCAACTCCTGGTATATTTATTTACAACAAACAAATAAATGAACAAATATATATATATTTTGGAGTGGTGTTAGGACAATGCCTGGTGAAATTCTTACTTGACATAGGCGATCTATTTTTCATCTGTGTCATATCTATGACACAGATACAAAATTGACAAACACGAATATATATCTTTGTGGCTCCCAATCTTTGTCTCAAGCTGAAGTCTCAAAGAATCTCAACTGGCAGAAAATGAGGAACACGATAGAGTAATCTCCCGTGATGTGTTCAACTCAGTTTTACTTTGAACTTCACCACAGTTAACTCAACTTTACAACTGCAATGAAGTTCAAACCAGTGAATGTGAACTTAAAACCACAAGTACTGTGCACTTCCCCGTGCAGAACGGTATCAAACAAAATAAGTTTCACAGAAATATAATATGAATAACCCTAATTACTAATTGAGAAAACTCTCAGTAAATTGTGTCCCGGTGCTTTCTGCACAACACAATATTACCACAAATATTTAAGAATTTGTCTTCTAAAATCTCGATCTCTAATTAACTTGTGCAAAATGAGGACTTACCTCAATAGCTACGACTTAGCATGCACAGAATTAAGGCCCGAACACCTCAAAAAGAACCTGCGCTACCCACATGACACTAACTGATAAATAAATAGCGTTTGCGTGTCTTCTGCACAACACAGTAATACAATGTATCGGTACTACCTGCAGTCTGCACCACACTATAACCAGTATAACATACACTTACAGAATTCAATAACTCAAACTGTGTCACTGGGAACTATATGTACCACATAGTACTCCTTAACAATTATAAATCGTCGCATGAGAACCATAAAATTTTATCTCCAATGGAAGATAGAACCTTTTTGGTTCTCACACGACGAAGTACCCAAATCATAACTCAGTGAATCATAACACTTAGTACTATTGGTCACAATGCGAGAATTAAGCAGTTTATGCTCTTTAAACTCAATATAAACGGAACCCAGTAAACAAATGGATTTTAAATATCTGCTATGTATAAAGTACTACAGCACCAAATATTTCGATTCCTATAATAACCCAAGATGTATTATAAATGATTATAGCTATACAATTCCTATAATAACCCAAGATATATTATAAATGATTATAGCTATACAATTCCTATAATAACCAGATATATTATAAATGATTATAGCTATACAATTCCTATAATAACCCAAGATGTATTATAAATGATTATAGCTATACAATTCCTATAATAACCCAAGATGTATTATAAATGATTATACTATACAATTCCTATAATAACCAAAGATATATTATAAATGATTATAGCTATACAATTCCTATAATAACCAAAGATATATTATAAATGATTATAGCTATACAATTCCTATAATAACCAAAGTTATATTATAAATGATTATAGCTATGCAATTCCTATAATAACCAAAGATATATTATAAATGATTATAGCTATGCAATTCCTATAATAACCAAAGATATATTATAAATGATTATAGCTATACAATTCCTATAATAACCAAAGATATATTATAAATGATTATAGCTATACAATTCCTATAATAACCAAAGATATATTATAAATGATTATAGCTATACAATTCCTATAATAACCAAAGATATATTATAAATGATTATAGCTATACAATTCCTATAATAACCAAAGATATATTATAAATGATTATAGCTATACAATTCCTATAATAACCAAAGATATATTATAAATGATTATAGCTATACAATTCCTATAATAACCAAAGATATATTATAAATGATTATAGCTATACAATTCCTATAATAACCAAATATATATTATAAATGATTATAGCTATACAATTCCAATAATAACCAAATATATATTAAAAATAAATGATTATAGCTATACAATTCTTATAATAACCAAAGATATATTATAAATGATTATAGCTATACAATTCCTATAATAACCAAAGATATATTATAAATGATTATAGCTATACAATTCCTATAATAAGCAAAGATATATTATAAATGATTATAGCTATACAATTCCTATAATAACCAAAGATATATTAAAAATGATTATAGCTATACAATTCTTATAATAACCAAAGATATATTATAAATAATTATAGCTATACAATTCCTATAATAACCAAATATATATTACAAATGATTATAGCTATACAATTCTTATAATAATCAAAGATATATTATAAATGATTATAGCTATACAATTCTTATAATAACCAAAGATATATTATAAATGATTATAGCTATACAATTCTTATAATAACCAAAGATATATTATAAATGATTATAGCTATACAAATCTTATTCAGAAATGTCTTATAATGGAGCTAATACGTCAAATATTGATTATACTTTGTTTCAACAATTAAATAAAATCTCACAACATCTGTCAAAACTACATCCATTTCAGTCTACTTTCTACACTATTAGTGGAGTGAGTGAACTCCTACAGAATTTATGTAGTCACTAAATACTTATATTCAATAATCTTACTTGACTAATGGTATCACACTGCATGCACTGCTAGTGAAATAATCACCTACAGTAGTTTGTCTGTTATACAGCTTGTTAGTACGTATTCTTACAACTTACTGTCACTAGTGGTATCACCATTGGGACTGCCACCCTTCGTGTACTGCTGGTGATATAGTCACGAACAATATTTGTCTATCATACAGCTTGTCAGTACTTATTCTCACAACTCACTGTCACTAATGGTATCCCCACGAGTTCTGTCACATTACATGCACTGCCAGTGAAATAAACACCTACAGTATGTTTGCTATACGTGTTGTTAATACTTGTTCTCAAAAACTCACTGTTACTAATGGTATCCCCGCCACGACTGTCACTCTGCATGTACTGCTTGTGAAATAATCACCTACAGTATATGTTTATCATACAGCTTGTTGGTGCTTACTCTTTCAACTTACTGTTACTAGTGGTATCCCCACGAGGACTGTCACACTACATGTACTGCTTGTGAAATAATCACCTACAGTATATGTTTATCATACAGCTTGTTAGTGCTTACTCTTTCAACTTACTGTTACTAGTGGTATCCCCACGAGGACTGTCACACTACATGTACTGCTTGTGAAATAATCACCTACAGTATATGTTTATCATACAGCTTGTTGGTGCTTACTCTTTCAACTTACTGTTACTAGTGGTATCCCCACCAGGACTGTCACACTACATGTACTGCTTGTGAAATAATCACCTACAGGATATGTTTATCATACAGCTTGTTAGTGCTTGTTCTTTCACCTTACTGTTACTAGTGGTATCCCCACCAGGACTATCACACTACATGTACTGCTTGTGAAATAATCACCTATAGTATATGTTTATATACAGCTTGTTGGTGCCTACTCTTTCAACTTACTGTTACTACTGGTGGAAACATCACATGTGGTACCCCCACATACAGCTTCTGTAATGCGCCTTTCTCACTGTAATAATAACGGCCAAAACCGCCCAGCGCTATTCTCAAAAGTCGTCAATTAATGTTCATTATTTTTTCATTTTTTGTCTCAGAAACATAGGTTATGACCTCTTGTTGTCGTCTGCTTTTCATGTTAGGTAAAGGGTTAATACAAGACTTTGTTAATACTTATTCAGAGAAGAACCAGCGGCGGCGCCAGAGAGGGGGAGACAGGGAGGGGGGCAACAGTTTCCCCATCCTCCCCCCCCCCCCCCCCCCCCCGTCGGAGATTTTTTGAAAGTCCGTTGGAGAGTCTCGTAAACCCGACTTCACGAGAAATTTCCGACAATCGAATGTAGATATCTCGTTGTCAGTCTCGAACCCGTGCAGCACTGGAACTTTGATAAAGAATAGTGATTATCACGAAATTCCTTAATATCGTTCGTCAAACTGGCTTTATAGATGAAATATTTCCCGACCTTATTATAATATGTTTACTTTAACCCTTTACCTAAGGTAACGGACAAAATCGGCCACCGCTATTCTCAAAAATCGCCAATTAATTTTCATTATTTTTTGTCTCAAAAACATAGGTTATGACCCCTCGTTGGAACGAGCTCGCCGAGCTCGTTCCAACGAGAGGTCATAACCTATGTTTTTGAGGCAAAAAATGAAAAAAAAATAGTTATTCAAGAATTATTTTTGCTGCTTTGCTGCTTTTCAATTAAATAATCAACAAACATACTCAATTTGCTTCTATTTTGGTTCTCCAATTTACCAATTTTCACTCATTTTCCTTCGTATGGGAGGTCAAATGTTATAGCCCCCTGTCGGAGAGGTCAGCGCCGACCCCCCCCCCCCCCCCCCCCCTGTCGAGAAACCCCTGCAGAGAACTTTTTGTTACTAGTGATATCCCCATATACAGATTGTGTAATAAACGTTTCGCATTGTAATAATGATACAGGTAATTAAATTTACTAAACTAAATATTCTTCTGAATATTAATAGAATTTAATACAATTTCATTCAGAACCCTAAATAACTTTGAAGAGTAAAATGAAATGCATAAATCAACTATAGTTAATATCACCTAACTTTATATTAATTAGACCATCATTTAGACGATTACCTCTTCTCTTGGAATATATTCACACCACTCTATACAGCTTTAGCAGTCTCTTAGAAAGTGCCAGAAAACAACCAACTGTCAATCCGACGGTTCGAATTGCGATCAATCATGGGTGGAACTTCAATAAAATCACGACCCAAACCCATTAACTGGCACTCTCCAAAAGTATGTAATAAAACACATTTATATAAACAAAATATTACTTATGATTGATTGAAAAATGAGCATAGAAACTGTTGTTAAATGTGTTGTGTTGGCGTATCAACATAAAATACATGTCAACTTCAGCTCAGGGTTTGATCCGACATTTTCGTCCAGAGTTATGTCTCTTTTTAGATTTCGAAAAATTCTTCATTTTTTTTCGGGGAACGTGTGGCCGAACAGACTTTTATTTGAATTGTATATAACACGATAATTCATCTAAATCGAAAAGGCCCATGACACTTGTATAAATTATCGCATCAAACCCCAAGTCATACTCAATTTGTATTTAGATATAACTGAGGCCCAAACCAAGTTTGATCCTAAAAGTGTCAATAAATCACTTGTTTTATTTTTTTATTCGTTGTCAACAATTTTTGAAGTGTACGTTCTCAATTAAAATTGAAACTGGGCGTTGAATCTGACGAACTTTCAAACAATAATACCTAACTCGCCAACAACTACATAACTTCGAAAGTCACTTCATTACTTAATTATTTCTCATAGTTTTCAACATTCTGCGACAATATATTTTACATAATGTCCTTTAAAAAGCCAAAAAAAATTAAATATCCGTTATAATGATTCTGGATTTTTTGCCAGTGGGAGAGCCACGTCGCCAGATGGCACCCCAAACTCTGTTGCATGGTATATAGAAAAATTATAAAATCATGGATACGTATCTGGGTTACCTATGTGCGCACACGCCACTGCGTGGGTGTGCACTATAACTTAGGCCCAAACCAAGTTTGATTCTGATCTATAAATCGAAACTCAAGTTATCATCCGGAAACAAAAATGTTGGTAGAAATGTGCAATTTCTAAGTCGAAAAGGTCCATAACACTTGTAAAAATCATCGGACCAAGCCTCAATTCGAACTCAACCTGTGTTGTGATATAACTGAGGCACAACGCAAGACCCAAGCCGAAACGGAAAGGTTTACGGACGGGTGGATAGACGGACTGACGGACGCACGGCCTTGTGGGAAAACGGAAGTTGTCGGCATAATTTTTTGCGTAAAAATCGATCATTTTAAAACGTTCGGACAACCACTAATAAGTCGTTTTCTCGGAAATTGTTTTGGGGGAATAGACATGGTTTGATCCCCAAGATAAACCTGAAGGGGGGAACGCTAACCCCAGCCGTTAATTGACCATAAACCTTAACACAAACCCCGAAAAATCGCTACAAATCGATTCTTGCCTCATAAGTCTCATATTTTAGACATTAACCTCATAATATTTGTACGTAAGCTCATAATCTGGAAGTAAGCTCATAATGCCTGTCCGGGCAAAACAAACTCATAAGTCCCGGATTATTGCCCGGGACGGGGGACGGATCAATCACACAATACGTCCCGTTTTTTTTAAACGGCAGTATGAAAAGGAGGATAGAAAAGACACCAATAACTGTTAGATGATTGCAGTAAGAACATTGGGTAACTTCTAATAAAATAATGAATACCAGAATGATGCACTATTGACACAATTACCCATAATTCATTCTGATTCAAAGATAATTAGGGTACCGTTGATAGTGTATATTTTAACCCTTTGAATCATGATGGTATCTTCCATGTCAGTTTAATGTCATCGATGTGAAGCATCTATATAATACCAGAATGGTACACTATTGACAAGAACACAATTACCCATAATTCATTCTTCTTCATTCAAAGATAATTACAGTACCATTGATAGTATTCATTTTAATCCTTTGAATCATGATGGTATCTATCTTCCATGTCAGTTTAATGTCATCAATCTAGAGCATCTATATTCATTATATGGAGTAAATTAATATTTTGGGGCTGCACATAAAACAATTACCGGCTTTCCCAAGTTTTAATATGAAAAGGCAGACTGTAATGCATTAGAAAGCACATTGAGCTATGTACTTTTCGTTTTGGAGAAAATGAGAGCAGAAAACTGCAAAATTCACTGAAAATCACAATATTTCAAACTGTACAATTCATTAAGTGGCCAAAGCCAAGTTATGTTGAGTTAAAAACCCAAAACAGAAGATTTGTTCAGCGAGCATTTTCAATCGTAACAAAGCAAAGCATACTGTTTGAAATTAACACTTAGAAAGTACCAACCAAAATAGTTAAAGTTTGTCATTTTCAAATGATACTCTTTTTATAGCAGTCAGTGTTCTGGAGAGTTAAATGTGTGACTAAAACGTGAAAAGCAACGTTCATTTAGATGTGCAAAACTTTTTCCTTCAAACAGTTAGTGACTTTAAAAAGGAGATCAAGTTGTTTGGGTTTGGATTTAATGTTAGGAAAAATGAGTATAGAATGCAGCAAAATTCACGAAAATTCAAGTTTTTCTCCCAATAATGCTATCAAAACATGTGTTGGATTATGTGTGAGACCTAAACCTATCACAGAAAATTTGTTTCCCTCTAACACAAAATACAGATATGCAAAGGAAATTAGACTATACCGATCATGCCCAGGAAAACTCGGGCGGGCGGGCTCTCAGGCGGGCTTTCAGGCAGGCAGGCAGGCAGCATTTCATATTATTCCATCCATAATAGAAAGAAATCTAAATCTACTTGTCTGAAGTACTGTTTAGGAAATAATAACAACACACATGTATGAATTCTGTTGCAATAAAAATCAGTAAAAGAAGGTTAACCCTTTACCCAACGTGATGGCCAAAACCGGCCACCGCTCTTCACAAAAATTACTATCCAATTTTCATTATTTTATCATTTGTTGAGCTCGTTCCAATGAGGGGTCATAAGATATGTTTTTGACGCACAAAATGAAAAAAAAATAGTTATTCAAGAATTTTATTTGCAAGGGTCGTCTGCTTTTCGTGTTAAGTAAAGGGTTGAAGAAAATTTGAAAATTAGTTTTTCAGACTGTACTCTCAAATAGCGACTGGAAAATAATGGTCACACCTATTTCGCTTGTTTTTATAGGCACCAAAGAAATCAGCTTGTAAAAAGAGGTGGTAGGTTTTTAACGCTATATTAAGTGCCTAACCGATAGAAACTGTGTTTAACAATTATTTCGACTGTACTTTTTCACACTGGCATTAATGTTGTATGGTATGGTTAAAGTCGAAGTCAGGGCAGGCAGGCAGGCAGACAGGCCAGTGGGCGGACAGGCAGACAGGCAGCCCTAAATTTCTAACAACTCTTCCTAAAATACTCTCAGATGGGACGTGGATGGTGTATGGTTAATGTCGAAGTCAACGGGCGGGCGGGTATTTGGGAGAGCGTTCGGGCGTTCTGGCTGGGAGACAGGCAGGCAGGCCTGTCTAACAATTCTTCCGACTGTAATCTTTCACGCTGACATAACTGGTGTATGGTTAAAGTAGAAGTCAGGGAGTGTTTACTGTCAGCAGGTAGGTTGGGGATTTATGAATTATGTTCAATAAAAATCAGTAAATAAAGGTTAAAGAATATTTTGAAAATTAGAGTTTTCAGACGACAGTACCCTTAGATAGCTTTGGTTACGTGAAGGGTTTCACGAGGCACAGTGATATTCAAATGATTAGTGTAAGTGATAAAATGAAAGGAATAATTGACCTCAAGAGAATGACTGCTGGTCAGGTATTAATGACAGTTTTAATAAATAAAGCATCTCAGTTTCCAAAGACCTGCCATCAATCACAGCTTGAGTTTCTGATAAGAGGCTTGGAGGAATTTTGAATCTTGGTATTTGAACGAACATGTACAATACTTCAATTAAGGCTCGACAACTGCGTGAGGGTTAGACCCTTGAATAAAACATATAACGGCAAAATCGTTCTTGGATGAATGCCCTATCATCTCATGGGAAACGTTTTGAGAAAATATGGCTCCAGCGCTGAGCAATCGCATGTACAAATAACAATTATTTCAACAGTACCCTTATGGAAAGTCTCACATTTGCCAAGGGTTAAACTTTTAATAATAACATATAAAACAAAAGTTGTTATACTTTGACTGCTGCATGTAGCCATTGAGAACATTCAGTGCTCAATCAATAAAAATTGAGTAAACTGTTACTTAAACTTTCTAAATTCTGAAAAATGGGAGTTTGTTGCACGGTACCTACTTTAATGCAACCAGAATGGGCATAGAGTTAAACAATAGAACCAAACTTACAACAGCAAATATACTCGGCAGTCAATTGTGAATACGGACGTGCAAAGTTTTTTAAATTAACCCTCTTCAAATTGAGAAAAAAGCAACCACAATTGGCTAATTTTGTCATCTTCAAACGGTACTCTAACACTCGCCCTCATATTGCTTGAGGGTTAAATCTGAGATTAAAAAGTAAACAATCTTTTGCAATCATTGTTGCATCTATCCATACCATAATAGTTGTTACAATGAACTTGCAATTAGAGATATTTGCCCTTGAAGTTGGTCAATTTTGAGGGAAAAAATGCTATATTTATGTCACTTTTGGTCAATATGAGTTAATTTTGAAATATTTGTGGGTTGATTTTGGTCTATCATATTATGCGCTAAATGTGTGGCAAATTGGAGCTAAATAACTGTAAACAATTTTGATACTTTTGTAAAATGTTGAAATTTTGATGGTTTTGGCACAATATTTTGAAAATAAGCGTTTTCACAGATATGATGATACCTCATTTTACTACATTTGATGACATTACATAAGTATGCCAAATTTGGTTGAAATCCTACAGCTTGTTTTTGTGCAGTGTGGCGGGAAAAAAAGTTAAAAAGAAACAATAATGAAGAAATATTTTTGAGAGAGAATAACAAGAGTCTTTGATAAACTGGATTTGGAAAAGCCTAACAGTGCAGTACATGGAGTTTTGACTATGAACGACCGTCTAAATTTATATCATAACTTGGTTATTAAGAGATCACATATTTTCTTTTGAGGTCATTCAACAACAATATTCTCACATCATATAAACACATATTTACAGATTTGAGCTATCCTTTCCTCACACTGAAGAACACACCAATCATGTTGTAGATAACATTATAAATGTCAGAATTATCTTTCAGAGACATTCACAACGATGTCCGATTTTGGGGAGTAAATCTAACTTTTAGCTCCATATTTAACAAACTGCCCCATTTGACCGAAAAAATGAGAGAATTTGTTAAATATGCAGACAAAAATGCGAACGTGTCTCTATGAAAAGATTCCTTCAGTTTCAAAGACGAAACTGTTGTCGATCAATGTTGATGTCTTTTGCATTCAAGTTAGCCCTTTTCTAATGTCATCCTTCTCCTTCACTGTTCCTCTCGATCTACTTTCTCCATTTTTTCCGCGTTTAAACAATATCCAACAGACCCACCCGTTCTATGTGTCTAACTGTCTAACTGAAATTGTGTAATCTTGCAGACTTGGGAGACGGTTTACATAATCATTCAGCTTTCTTCCTATTCCCCTACTACAACAAGTTAGTTTGATATTTTAGGTGTTAGTTGTATTCACTGAAATTTATGTACAAAACATTCAATACCTTTACACTTGCTTGCATGTATACAGTTAACTTATCATTTTTGAATAAATATTGTTTCAACTAAAGACGAAAAAAAAATACTAATCGACTACGTCATGAACGCCTAATAGTAAACTAATCGAATAATGGTGCCAGTTCCAGTACAGTACGATCACCATGGACTGGTCAGATTCCATGGGTGGACGATACTTCTACGGACGCAATAATATTAGATTCCAAACACTAATTATAGGAATAATCATCAAAAATTAATTAATGAAGCACCGGGTATAAGCCGGTGTAACAGGAATGATAGTCCGTAGGAAAATTAGTTCCTCTGGACTATTATTCCGCGGAATTATAGTCCTAGGTCTAACATTTCTAGGAATAGTAGTCCGCCGGACTACTATTCCTAGAAATGTTAGACCTAGGACTATAATTCCGCGGAATCATAGTCCAGAGGGACTAACGTTCCTACGGACTATCATTCCTGTCACACCGGTGCTTCATTACTTAAACTTTTCCTGGTGATTTTTATTACCTGGTAAACGCGTGCGTGGACATCACCGCCCACGCGTGGATTGCGACAAATCCACAACGACTGTACTGTAAATATGTGAGTAAAGCTCGTATGTTATCTGTAAACATCAAACTGCTATGAAAATGTCTGAATGACTCCATCAATCATAGATAGATGTAGAATTAATAATAATAATAATAATAAGGGAGTTTTATATAGCGTAAAATCACAAGCTGTGCTCTAAAACGCTGTACAACAAAATAAAAAATCGAACTCCTGACCATCAAGCAATTTACAGAGTGAGAAAGAAGGGGGTCAAAAATTACATATCACCAAAAGCCTCTCTAAAAAGATGAGATTTCAATTTTTTTTTGAATTGATCAAGATTTTCTGATGCCTGAACTTGATCAGGTAAAGAATTCCAAAGTGCAGGTCCAGCGAATGAGAAAGCTCTGTTATTCACAAGAGTTGACCTAGAGAAGGGCATCTGAAGCTTAATTTGTTTGGAAGAACGTAAATTTCTTTCAGGTTTTTTAATTGTCAAATGGTCTTGTAAATACTTTGTTGCCGAGCCATGAATGCATTTAAAGACAAATACCAAAATTTTGAAACTAATCCGCTGTCGTACAGGAAGCCAATGCAATTGTTTGAGTACTGGGGTTATATGATCGTAGCGTCTACGATCATTTTTGGTCAACTTTGTCATATGTTTTCATTTCCTATCGCCAATGATGCAATTAGATTTGGCATATACTGTAATAACGCCACCCAGTTCGTGCATCAATAGCTGGCACATACGATACGATGTTAGCAGTTCACAGTCGAAAGTACCATCTCCATTGTCTTTGATGTTGAAGGATACACAGCTACTGTTTTGGGAGCAATGGATGGCACATTCGTTCTTCATATGTACACTTCATATGTGCACTTTTTGTGTTCTCCATACCATAGAATAATCTAAGAAAGTATAAAAAAAAATTATTGTTTTTAAGCACTCCATCCATGCGGAAGGAAATACGTAACGTCAGCTTTTACTCGCTTTTACTCGCTTTTACAGATTAGTGGGGGAAAAAAGAAGCTAAAGAAAGTCGGACACTTCCTAGAGAAATAGTATACAATTGTCATTTGGGACCATATTACCCAGCTCCAGGGTTATTGTCATGGCAAATCGCGTGATCAGCTGTGCTGTGACTTCACTGCCATTCTGACTCTTGTGTCAAACACCATTTAAACATGCACCACGGCACGGCGTCATTCTCTTTTTACGACAGGGTTATTATATGGACGTTATCAACGTTCTGAAATTTTCTCTTAACTCTTTGCCTAGCATAACGTTCAAACCAGCGTTATTCACAAAAACCACAATTGCAATTCTCTTTTCACTTTCCTATTTTTACCTTTAACCAACCGAGTTTATGATCTTTATTGGGGCGGGCTCGTTGAGATAGTTCCAACGAAGGGGGGGGGGGGGGGGTCATAAGCTATATTTTTAGGACAAAAAAAATGAAATTGTTCTATTGCTCCAGAATTTTTTGAGTAAGTGTCGCCTCCTGTTCATGTTACGCAAATGGTGAGTAACCTTCCTAGGATAATGCAACAACACCATTATGCTCCCACAATACCCGGATGAGGACGTAATATATGTACGATAAGATCTCACTTGGGGATTCATTCGTAACCCCCATGAATCACGTGGAAAAGTCAAGAACTGCCTGATGCTAGTGCGTGATGCTATTCAAAACACATCAATGGTTATTCATACAAAACAAAACCAAGGCAAGTTATTGCCTAGAATCGAGATTACGCCTTGTCGAACGTGGACGATTGGTTGACGTAGACGTCGAGGGGATGGAACAAGGAGAGAGCAGAAGCGTGTTGCGTGTTCACGTTGGAGTGTACCCCCCTCCCACCTTACCATTTTAGGTCTAGGAAGAAAACAACTGCATCTATTTTTATGATTTCATATTATAACCTACGTTATGATGTACTCTTTCGGTGTTTAGAGAATGTGTGGGCATGAAATGTTAGAAGCATCCGAGGCACGCTGTTACCTATCACAACTAATCTCAAAACAACTTGATTTCTGGAACGCTCATTTGTCACATGTAGAAAAGTCTTTCCACCGACGAAATTTTCATTCTAAATCTATTCAGGTTTTTGCTATCATGTCAGCTCTACTCGACTGTCCGGGCCATTACTATCGGGCAAATACCGTTTCCTGTGAATTTAACTACACTACTGCACGGGTCCGAACTCTTATGTGAAGATGCAAATCGCTTAGTTTTTGAAACGGTCCAGGAATATATTATGGGACCGAAACGGTTCGCGTAGGTGAATTGTACCCTTACTCCCCTGACCAACATAGTAGCTAAGACCGCCCTGTGCTGTACACACAAATCATCATTCAGATTTTATTATGTTTTCATTTTTTTATCCAAGGAACATAGCTTGTGATCCCTCATTGGAGCGAGCTTGTTGGGCTCGTTCCGGTGAGGGGTTATGGGTGGTGTTCTTGTGACAAGGGTTGTGAAAGTTCAGCTATTTAAGAATTTATTTTACGATTATCAACTGCTTCCCGCGTTGGGTGAAGAGTTATCAATGTCGTGGTAAACTACGGCTACACACACAGATCGATGTTATCCGTATGTACCGCCATCACTGCTCTTTGAACTTCTTTCATTAATTTCACTATAAAATCAACTTTGACTCTGACCCGCTGTCATTGTTGGTTACTTCGCGATTGCTCCACCACTTCAGTAGGTACGTCCTCTCAAGGGTTTGAATGCTGCATTAATTAATTCAGTGCCCTCTAACCAGTGGTTTGAATTTAGTTCGATGTTTGACATAGTTAAGTTTGATTTCAAGTTGGTTTCACTTCTCTTATCTTTTCATCCCTTTCTTCTTTTCTTCTCTACTCACTTTTAGACACCTTATTTTACTTTACTTATCTAGATATTCTAAACTCTTTCCACATACGGTTTAAACAATCTGTATTTTCTGTTCCACCAGCAGTTCATGCTATATGTACTCAGTAACTTAAAGACCAATTAAATAACTTCATTTCTCTGTAGTGTTACCTGGCTATAGATGCTAATTAAATCCTTCTTTAAACAGCTTTGGCCAGGTGAGCGCCACAAGCCTTATGGAGCGTCGTTTTTTATTGTTTTTGTTTTGCAAAGTTCGAAAGAGTGCTTATTTTTAATTCGAGCCTCGATATTTAGAGGTAATTACTTGTTTAGTTTCATATCAGCAGAGATATCAACCAGAGGTAACTTCATATCAGACTGAGTCTGAATATAGAACGCTCGTGTGAAGTTACTGAAGGCTGATGTATTGTCTGATATGAAGCTAACCAACAAATAAGCTCTTTATTTCTTAAAACAAAACAAATAATTTCAAAATCTTCCCTAACCCGTGACAGTTTTCTGACAGTGTTATTGTTTCTTGTTCTTTTCACAAAGTCCAAAGTCTCCTTTCCACATATTTCAGCTATCCGAGTGTGGCAGATTCACCGCTTGGAAAACTGTTCGGATATAGTCGAAATATCTCTTCTCTCACTGAATCTTAGTTTGCGATGAATTTTTTCTACACTCTCTTTTTTCTTCTCTTCACATCCAAATTAGTACTTATTCTCATCATTAATTCCTCGCCATACAAACCATATACACCGTCATTGGTAACGTCAATACTGTTGCCATACAAACCTTATACACCGTCCATGGTAACGTCAATCCTATCGCCATACAAACCTTATACACCGTCCATGGTAACATCAATCCGGTCGCCATACAACCCTTCTACACCGTCCATGGCAACGTCAACCCTGTCGCCATACAAACCTTATACACCGTCCATGGCAACATCAATCCTGTCGCAATGCAAACCTTATACACCGTCCATGGTAACATCAACAATCCTGTCATCATACAAACCATATACACCGCCGCCCATGGTAACGTCAATTCTATCACCATACAAACCTTATACACCGTCCATGATAACGTCAATCCTGTCGTCATACAAACCTTATACACCGTCCGTGGTAACGTCAATCCTGTCGTCATACAAACCTTATACATCGACCGTTGAGACGTCAATCCTGTCTCCATACAAACCTTATACACCGTCCATGGTAACATCAATCCTGTCGCAATGCAAACCTTATACACCGTCCATGGTAACATCAATCCTGTCGTCATACAAACTTTATACACCGCCCCTTGTAACGTAAATTCTGTCGCCATACAAACATTATACACCGTCAATGATAACGTCAATTTTGTCGCCATAAAAACCTTATACACCGTCAATGGTGACATCAATCCTGACGTTATACCAACCTTATACACCGTCCGTTGTAACGTCAATCCTGTCGCCATACAAACCTTATACACCGTCCATGGTAACGTCAATCCTGTCGCCATACAAACCTTATACACCTTCCACGGTATCATCAATCCTGTCGTCATACAAACCTTATACACCGTCAATCCTGTCGCCATACAAACCTTATACATCGTCCAAGGTAACGTCAATCCTGTCTTCATACAAACCTTATACAGCGTCCGTGATAATGTCAATCCTGTCGACATGCAAACCTTATACACCGACCGTTGTAACGTCAATCCTGTCGCCATACAAACATTATACACCGTTCGTGATAACTTCAATCCTGCCGTCATACAAACCTTATAAACCGTCCATGCAAACGTCAATCCTGTCCCCATACAAACCTTATACACCGTCCATGGTAGCGTCAATCCTGTCGTCATACAAACCTTATACTCCGTCCACGGTAACGTCAATCCAGTCGCCATACAAACCTTATACAACGTCCATGGTACCGTCAATCCTGTCCCCATACTATCTTTATACACCGTCCATGGTACCGTCAATTCTGTCGCCATACAAACCTTATACACCGTCCATGGTAACGTCAATCCTGTCGCCATACAAACCTTATACACCGTCCATGGTAAGGTCAATCCTATCGCCGTTCAAACCTTATACACCGACCATGGTAACATCAATCCTGACGTTATACAAACCTTATACACCGTCCGTTGTAACATCAATCCTGTCGCCATACAAACCTTATACACCACCCATGGTAACGTCAATCCTGTCGCCATACAAACCTTATACACCGTCCATGGTAACATCAATATTGTCGTCATACAAACCTTATATACCGTCAATCCTCTCGCCATACAACGCTTATACACCATCCATGGTAACGTCAACCCTGTCGTCATACAAACCTTATACACCGTCAATGGTAACGTCAATCCTGTCGTCATACAAACCTTATACACCGTCCGTGGTAACGTCAATCCTGTCGTCTTACAAACATTATACACCGTCCGTTGTAACGTCAACCCTGTCACCATACAAACATTATACACCGTCCGTGGTAACGTCAATCCTGTCGTCATACAAACTTTATACACCGTCCATGGTAACGTCAATCCTGTCGCCATACAAACCTTATACACCGTCCATGGTAACGTCAATCATGTCGCCATACAAATCTTATACACCGCCCGTTGTAACGTCAATCCTGTCGCCATACAAACCTTATACAACGTCCATTGTAACGTCAATCCTGTCGCCATACAAACCTTATACGCCGCCCATTGTAACATCAATCCTGATTGCATCGGATTGCGTTCAACAAATAACTGTGAACATTTCAAAGTAAACAAATTGGTTTTCTGGTAAAGACACATCAAGGGGAACAGTTCTGGCTTGGTTGATATCGTCCGAGATCAGTGTCATGTCAGTTTGAAGACACACAGTTAAAACTAGAAGTCTTGTCATGAAATGCGCACAAATAGCACGTCGATCTGCTTTTTAATCTACGCGTTATGACCATAGTAAAGCTATCAAATTCTGTACATATGGCCTTACACAGGCAATGTTTCTGCCAATGGACCTGCCTGTGTTTGCTCTGCGTAACCAGGAGAACCTGCCGTGCTTTGGATGCCATTCGATATGGCAATTGCGCGCAATTCCTACGCGCAATTAAGCCTAGATAAGCACACAGTTCCTGACAGGACTTCTAGTTTTAACTGTATTAAGGCCTCGGTACTAGTTGTATCCAAATGTAACATTTACAGTACAGTCGCCGTGAACTGGTCGTAATCCACGCGAGAGCAGTGATGTCCAATCATGCGTTTACCAGGTAATAGCAATCATCATAAGAAAAAATTTACTTAATGAAGCACCAGGTTGTACCCATTGCTTCATTGACTAAATTTGGATGATTATTCCCATAATTAGTGTTTGGAATCTAATATTATTGTGTCCGTGGAAGTATTGCTCATCCCGTGTAAAGTGAACAGTCCACGGCGGCTGTACTGTGACTCTATTTTCGGGTTAAACTTACTCACCTCCTCCCTTCAAAAAGCCTGCGTACCTGAGGACTGCGATGATGAAGTATGACACCCAGCTTTACAAGGTGACATTCTTCGCATGTATGGCCTTTGGACTGAAACATGCTCTGCCAAAGAGAATCTTGATCGTTAGATGCACATGCATTGTTTCTGTAGGAATGGTTTCGGTTTTATACAACTTTTCACTTTTTAGAAAACGATGTGACAGTGGGTTGGGCTTTAGATGAATAGGGTGATCTGATTGATTGATTGATTGATTGGTTAGTTAGTTAGTTGCAGTAAAGTGAACTGACTGTGTGATGTGGATAAGTGAAAAATGCTGTTCGAAACAAAAACAGGAGTACTCATAATGGGGTCATAACTAACCAGAACAGGCCAGAAAAGCGAAATATATAGTAACAAGCAAGCAAAACTGTCCCAACGGATAGGTTTTTCTACTCTAGAACAAATAATTAGATTGGAGAGACTGCAAAACAATAATGCAGACAGAGTCGGGGATTCTGAAATAATCCGAACGACAGGTAGAACGGATGATGGAGTGGGAAATTCGAGCCTAATAAATAGCTGTAGGGTCCATTTGGATAATTCTAACCAAGGATTTTTGGTAATATATTTACTCCTATACAAAACAACGCGCCTATTAATGGAAAAAAAAGATGGATTTTGGATGGAGGATACGTACCAAATAAAGTGATTTGGGAGTTTTTTGGGTGATTTGGAGGGATTGTCGGGTTTATTGAGGTAATTAGAATTACTCTGATACACAGGAACACACCCCTGAACATACCGCCGTCCTGTTGTAGGCTACTGGATTATATAGCAGCCACGTTATACCATAGGCTGAATATTGTGCAACCAAGGTGGCGGCATTCAGTATACAGAATGCACGATGGAAACACGTATCGCCTAACAACACGCGCCGCGCATGCGCACTTTTTATTTCTTATTTTTTGGTGTTTAAGGTCACATGCTTCTGCACAATGGCTAATCGTGACCGCAACATGGAGATAAAGTAAAGTTATATCAATCGTTTATACCTATGTAGTCCATTTTAGAAGACCTTCACCCCAATATTTGGTGACTGGGTCCTATTTTACCAATAAAACATTTTTTGTTTAGTAAACTAAACAAAAACACTGTTTCACTTCCTGGAGTTGCCACGACTGATGCGCAATGACAACATCTATCGCTATGATACTTACGACACAACGTGACCGCGAACGCGGGATACCATGACAACCCAAAATAGCTCCACTGGGACACGTGACTATGACGCCACATAAGAGACCCCCATGAGATACTCACCAAAGAGGCACGATCTCGACATCTTCTACTCACAAATGTTATATGTAATAACACATGGACACCAATTACTGGATGTAGTACTCGAGAAGATGTAGTACTCTATCAGAGACAGTACTCTACCAGAGGCAGTACTATACCAGAGGGTAGTACTCTACCACAGGGTAGTACTCTACTAGAGGTAGTACTCTACCAGAGGGTATTGCTCTACTAGAGGTAGTACTCTACCAGAGGTAATACTCTACCCGAGGGTAGTAATCTACCAGAGATAGTACTCTACTAGAGGTAGTCCTCTACCAGAGGAACCAGAGGGTAGTACTCTACCAGAGGTAGTACTCTACCAGAGGAACCAGAGGGTAGTACTCTACCAGAGGTAATACTCTACCTGAGGGTAGTAATCTACAGAGATAGTACTCTACGAGAGGTAGTCCTCTACCAGAGTAACCAGAGGGTAGTACTCTACCAGAGGTAGTCCTCTACCAGAGGAACCAGAGGGTAGTACTCTACCAGAGGTAATCCTCTACCATAGTAACCAGAGGGTAGTACTCTACCAGAGGTAATACTCTACCAGAGATAGTAATTACCAGAGGCAGTACTCTACAAGAGGTAGTACTCTTCAAGAGGTAGTACTCTACTAGAGATACTACTCTACCAGTAGTACTCCACTACAGGTTGTACTCTACCAGAGATAGTACTCCACTAGAGGAAATATTCTACAAGAGGGTTGTACTCTCCTAAATATAGTACTCTACCAGATATAGTACTCTACTATAGGTTGTACTCTACCAGAGATAGTACTCCACTAGAGGAAATATTCTACCAGAGGGTTGTACTCTACTAGAGGTAGTACTCTACCAGAGGCTAGTACTCTACTAGACTTAGTACTCTTCTAGAGGTAGTACTCCACCAGAGGCTAGTAATCTACCAGATATAGTACTCTACTATAGGTAGTACTCTACCAGAGGATCCAGTGGGTAGTACTCTACCAGAGACTGTACTCTACCCTAGGGTAGTACTCTAACAGATATAGTACTCTACCAGCAGGTAGTAGTCTACAGATATAGTACGCTACTATAGGTTGCACTCTACCAGAGATAGTACTCTACCAGAGATAGTACTCTACTAGGTATAGTACTCTGCCAGAGACTGTACTCTACCAGATATAGTACTCCACTATAGGTTGTACTCTACCAGAGATAGTACTCCACTAGAGGAAATATTATACAAGAGGGTTGCACTCTACCAGAGATAGTACTCTACCAGAGATAGTACTCTACTAGCTACAGTACTCTGCCAGAGACTGTACTCTACCAGAGGGTAGTACTCTAACAGATATAGTACTCTACCAGCAGGTAGTAGGCTACAGATATAGTACTCTACTATAGGTTGCACTCTACCAGAGATAGTACTCTACCAGAGATAGTACTCTACTAGGTATAGCACTCTGTCAGAGACTGTACTCTACCAGAGGGTAGTACTCTAACAGATATAGTACTCTACCAGCAGGTAGTAGTCTACAGATATAGTACTCTACTATAGGTTGCACTCTACCAGAGATAGTACTCTACCAGAGATAGTACTCTACTAGGTATAGTACTCTGCCAGAGACTGTACTCTACCAGATATAGTACCCCACTATAGGTTGTACTCTACCAGAGATAGTACTCCACTAGAGGAAATATTCTACAAGAGGGTTGCACTCTACCAGATAGTACTCTACCAGAGATAGTACTCTACTAGGTATAGTACTCTGCCAGAGACTGTACTCTACCAGAGGGTAGTACTCTAACAGATATAGTACTCTACCAGCAGGTAGTAGTCTACAGATATAGTACTCTACTATAGGTTGCACTCTACCAGAGATAGTACTCTACCAGAGATAGTACTCTACTAGGTATAGTACTCTGCCAGAGACTGTACTCTACCAGATATAGTACCCCACTATAGGTTGTACTCTACCAGAGATAGTACTCCACTAGAGGAAATATTCTACAAGAGGGTTGCACTCTACCAGAGATAGTACTCTACCAGAGATAGTACTCTACTAGGTATAGTACTCTGCCAGAGACTGTACTCTACCAGAGGGTAGTACTCTAACAGATATAGTACTCTACCAGCAGGTAGTAGTCTACAGATATAGTACTCTACTATAGGTTGCACTCTACCAGAGATAGTACTCTACCAGAGATAGTACTCTACTAGGTATAGTACTCTGCCAGAGACTGTACCCTACCAGAGGGTAGTACTCTAACAGATATAGTACTCTACCAGCAGGTAGTAGTCTACAGATATAGTACTCTACTATAGGTTGCACTCTACCAGAGATAGTACTCTACCAGAGATAGTACTCTACTAGGTATAGTACTCTGCCAGAGACTGTGCTCTACCAGATATAGTACCCCACTATAGGTTGTACTCTACCAGAGATAGTACTCCACTAGAGGAAATATTCTACAAGAGGGTTGTACTCTACTAGAGGAAGTACTCTACCAGAGGCTAGTACTCTACTAGACTTAGTACTCTTCTAGAGGTAGTACTCCACCAGAGGCTAGTAATCTACCAGATATAGTACACTACTATAGGTTGTACTCTACCAAAGATAGTACTCTACCAGATATAGTACTCCACTAGAGGAAATATTCTACAAGAGGGTTGTACTCTACAAGAGGTAGTACTCTACCAGAGGCTAGTACTCTACTAGACTTAGTACTCTTCTAGAGGTAGTACTCCACCAGAGGCTAGTAATCTACCAGATATAGTACACTACTATAGGTTGTACTCTACCAAAGATAGTACTCTACCAGATATAGTACTCCACTAGAGGAAATATTCTACAAGAGGGTTGTACTCTACAAGAGGTAGTACTCTACCAGAGGCTAGTACTCTACTAGACTTAGTACTCTTCTAGAGGTAGTACTCTACCAGAGGATTCAGTGGGTAGTACTTTACCAGAGACTGTACTCTACCCTAGGGTAGTACTCTAACAGATATAGTACTCTACCAGCAGGTAGTAGTCTACAGATATAGTACTCTACTATAGGTTGCACTCTACCAGAGATAGTACTCTACCAGAGATAGTACTCTACTAGGTATAGTACTCTGCCAGAGACTGTACTCTACCAGATATAGTACCCCACTATAGGTTGTACTCTACCAGAGATAGTACTCCACTAGAGGAAATATTCTACAAGAGGGTTGCACTCTACCAGAGATAGTACTCTACCAGAGATAGTACTCTACTAGGTATAGTACTCTGCCAGAGACTGTACTCTACCAGAGGGTAGTACTCTAACAGATATAGTACTCTACCAGGAGGTAGTAGTCTACAGATATAGTACTCTACTATAGGTTGCACTCTACCAGAGATAGTACTCTACCAGAGAAAGTACTCTACTAGGTATAGTACTCTGCCAGAGACTGTACTCTACCAGATATAGTACCCCACTATAGGTTGTACTCTACCAGAGATAGTACTCCACTAGAGGAAATATTCTACAAGAGGGTTGCACTCTACCAGAGATAGTACTCTACCAGAGTTAGTACTCTACTAGGTATAGTACTCTGCCAGAGACTGTACTCTACCAGAGGGTAGTACTCTGACAGATATAGTACTCTACCAGCAGGTAGTAGTCTACAGATATAGTACTCTACTATAGGTTGCACTCTACCAGAGATAGTACTCTACCAGAGATAGTACTCTACTAGGTATAGTACTCTGCCAGAGACTGTACCCTACCAGAGGGTAGTACTCTAACAGATATAGTACTCTACCAGCAGGTAGTAGTCTACAGATATAGTACTCTACTATAGGTTGCACTCTACCAGAGGTAGTACTCTACCAGAGATAGTACTCTACTAGGTATAGTACTCTGCCAGAGACTGTACTCTACCAGTTATAGTACCCCACTATAGGTTGTACTCTACCAGAGATAGTACTCCACTAGAGGAAATATTCTACAAGAGGGTTGTACTCTACTAGAGGAAGTACTCTACCAGAGGTTAGTACTCTACTAGACTTAGTACTCTTCTAGAGGTAGTACTCCACCAGAGGCTAGTAATCTACCAGATATAGTACACTACTATAGATTGTACTCTACCAAAGATAGTACTCTACCAGATATAGTACTCCACTAGAGGAAATATTCTACAAGAGGGTTGTACTCTACAAGAGGTAGTACTCTACCAGAGGCTAGTACTCTACTAGACTTAGTACTCTTCTAGAGGTAGTACTCCACCAGAGGCTAGTAATCTACCAGATATAGTACACTACTATAGGTTGTACTCTACCAAAGATAGTACTCTACCAGATATAGTACTCCACTAGAGGAAATATTCTACAAGAGGGTTGTACTCTACTAGAGGAAGTACTCTACCAGAGGCTAGTACTCTACTAGACTTAGTACTCTTCTAGAGGTAGTACTCTACCAGAGGATCCAGTGGGTAGTACTTTACCAGAGACTGTACTCTACCAGAGGGTAGTACTCTAACAGATATAGTACTCTACCAGCAGGTAGTAGTCTACAGATATAGTACTCTACTATCGGTTGCACTCTACCAGAGATAGTACTCTACCAGAGATAGTACTCTACTAGGTATAGTACTCTGCCAGAGACTGTACTCTACCAGATATAGTACCCCACTATAGGTTGTACTCTACCAGAGATAGTACTCCACTAGAGGAAATATTCTACAAGAGGGTTGCACTCTACCAGAGATAGTACTCTACCAGAGATAGTACTCTACTAGGTATAGTACTCTGCCAGAGACTGTACTCTACCAGAGGGTAGTACTCTAACAGATATGGTACTCTACCAGCAGGTAGTAGTCTACAGATATAGTACTCTACTATAGGTTGCACTCTACCAGAGATAGTACTCTACCAGAGATAGTACTCTGCTAGGTATAGTACTCTGCCAGAGACTGTACTCTACCCTAGGGTAGTACTCTAACAGATATAGTACTCTACCAGCAGGTAGTAGTCTACAGATATAGTACTCTACTATAGGTTGCACTCTACCAGAGATAGTACTCTACCAGAGATAGTACTCTACTAGGTATAGTACTCTGCCAGAGACTGTACTCTACCAGATATAGTACTCCACTATAGGTTGTACTCTACCAGAGATAGTACTCCACTAGAGGAAATATTCTACAAGAGGGTTGCACTCTACCAGAGATAGTACTCTACCAGAGATAGTACTCTACTAGGTATAGTACTCTGCCAGAGACTGTACTCTACCAGAGGGTAGTACTCTAACAGATATAGTACTCTACCAGCAGGTAGTAGTCTACAGTTATAGTACTCTACTATAGGTTGCACTCTACCAGAGATAGTACTCTACCAGAGATAGTACTCTACTAGGTATAGTACTCTGCGAGAGACTGTACTCTACCAGATATAGTACCCCACTATAGGTTGTACTCTACCAGAGATAGTACTCCACTAGAGGAAATATTCTACAAGAGGGTTGTACTCTACTAGAGGTAGTACTCTACCAGAGGCTAGTACTCTACTAGACTTAGTACTCTTCTAGAGGTAGTACTCCACCAGAGGCTAGTAATCTACCAGATATAGTACACTACTATAGGTTGTACTCTACCAAAGATAGTACTCTACCAGATATAGTACTCCACTAGAGGAAATATTCTACAAGAGGGTTGTACTCTACTAGAGGTAGTACTCTACCAGAGGCTAGTACTCTACTAGACTTAGTACTCTTCTAGAGGTAGTACTCCACCAGAGGCTAGTAATCTACCAGATATAGTACACTACTATAGGTTGTACTCTACCAAAGATAGTACTCTACCAGATATAGTACTCCACTAGAGGAAATATTCTACAAGAGGGTTGTACTCTACTAGAGGTAGTACTCTACCAGAGGCTAGTACTCTACTAGACTTAGTACTCTTCTAGAGGTAGTACTCCACCAGAGGCTAGTAATCTACCAGATATAGTACACTACTATAGGTTGTACTCTACCAAAGATAGTACTCTACCAGATATAGTACTCCACTAGAGGAAATATTCTACAAGAGGGTAGTACTCTACTAGATGTAGTACTCTACCAGAGTGTAGTACTCGACTAGAGTTAGTACTCTTCTAGAGGTAGTACTCTACCAGAGGCTAGTACTCTACCAGATATAGTACCTTACTATAGGTTGTACTCTACCAGAGATAGTACTCTACCAAGATAGTACTCTACTAGATATAGTACTCTACCAGATATAGTACTCTACTATAGGTTGTACTCTACCAGAGATAGTACTCCACTAGAGGAAATATTCTACAAGAGGGTTGTACTCTACTAGAGGTAGTACTCTACCAGAGGCTATTACTCTACTAGACTTAGTACTCTTCTAGAGGTAGTACTCTACCAGAGGCTAGTAATCTACCAGATATAGTACACTACTATAGGTTGTACTCTACCAGAGATAGTACTCTACCAGATATAGTACTCCACTAGAGGAAATATTCTACAAGAGGGTTGTACTCTACTAGATGTAGTACTCTACCAGAGGCTATTACTCTACTAGACTTAGTACTCTTCTAGAGGTAGTACTCCACCAGAGGCTAGTAATCTACCAGATATAGTACACTACTATAGGTTGTACTCTACCAAAGATAGTACTCTACCAGATATAGTACTCCACTAGAGGAAATATTCTATAAGAGGGTAGTACTCTACTAGATGTAGTACTCTACCAGAGGCTAGTACTCTACTAGACTTAGTACTCTTCTAGAGGTAGTACTCCACCAGAGGCTAGTAATCTACCAGATATAGTACACTTCTAGAGGTTGTACTCTACCAAAGATAGTACTCTACCAGATATAGTACTCCACTAGAGGAAGTACTCTACCAGAGGCTAGTACTCTACTAGACTTCGTACTCTTCTAGAGGTAGTATTCTACCAGAGGCTAGTACTCTACTAGACTTAGTACTCTTCTAGAGGTAGTACTCTACCAGAGGCTATTACTCTACTAGACTTAGTACTCTTCTAGAGGTAGTACTCTACCAGAGGCTATTACTCTACTAGACTTAGTACTCTTCTAGAGGTAGTATTCTACCAGAGGCTATTACTCTACTAGACTTAGTACTCTTCTAGAGGTAGTATTCTACCAGAGGCTATTACTCTACTAGACTTAGTACTCTTCTAGAGGTAGTACTCTACCAGAGGCTAGTACTCTACCAGATAGAGTACACTACTATAGGTTGTACTCTACCAGAGACAATACTCTACCAGATATAGTACACTACTATAGGTTGTACTCTACCAGAGGCTAGTACTCTACCAGATATAGTACACTACTATAGGTTGTACTCTACCAGAGATAGTACTCTACCAGATATAGTACTCTACTAGATATAGTACTCTCCCAGAGACTGTACTCTACCAGAGGGTAGTACTCTTCCAGATATAGTACACTACTATAGGTTGTACTCTACCAGAGATAGTACTCTACCAGATATAGTACTCTACTAGATATAGTACTCTCCCAGAGACTGTACTCTACCAGAGGGTAGTACTCTAACAGAGATAGTACTCTACCAGCAGGTAGTACTCTCACTTATATAGTACTGCCACAGAGTGTAGTACTCTACCGGAGTATTAAATATTGCACACCTGTAGAATATGACCAGTCCATGATGGGCGTACTGTAACAGTGATCTCTAGAACTTGAACATAATTATAACTATGTGATAATGTCATACTTAAAATTAAAGTTAATGTAAGGTGTGTTTTTTTTAATTTTTATTGACAAAGCGTCGTTATATTTCAGGCCTTGTCCGCCGTGTGTTCGTTAATTTGCTTGCTCTATATTAGGTAAAGTGTTATACTGACTCAATCCTAGCAAAGGTGTAGCGAGAATCAACATGGATTATCACTTTTATTAGTACAAATACGTGAATCTATTCTTGGTGAAATATATATGTTAGCCCTAAATAATAATATTAGCATTTCAAAAGAATGAATTAAAAAGAAGTTTTAGCTGGTTGTGTATATATTTTATAGTGTAACACATTTTACATGATGCACCAACCGAACACGCTGCCAATTTGAGAATGCGTGAATAAAATGAATACAGTACATGGTGGGTGGATTAGTTGAATTGTGGCAGGGTAGATTGGCAATCAAATAACAGCTTCTGAGAACAAAGCGCAATATCTCTACCCAAATTTCAGCTCATTGACCACCAAAGAAACCCAATGGTCCTTGAGCTGACTATTTGCTAGTTTGCCTTGTGGATCATTAAAAAAATTATAAATCATGGGGTGGAAAATCTACTTGACACCTATTTTTACAAATGTTTGACTCATGAATGGGGGTGGGTGATTCAACGGGATATAGTTTTGTGGACTGTCAGATAGAGGGTTATTTGTGCAAACTCAAATTATTTTTTCGCCCTCTTCTTCAAAGTATTGCCTACTCACTTCTAACCGTAATAACCCCAGTTTCTACAAGTTGGTCCAATCCATTGTTATATAAATATTTTGAACTGCTGTGACCGCAACAGCTTTTTGTTATTGTTTTGAAACTGTTTGCAGTCGAATTGGACTGAATATTGCGTAGTAAAATATCACGTAGCATATTATAAAAAGAAAATCTACGATGTTTTAATGAATATCGGGAATTATCTCATTCGTGTGGACCTGAAAGTATTATTTTTCGCAAGCGCTCGTGAAACGTAAAACTTTCAGCTCTATGAGACAATTCCCGTTGCGTTGCATGGCGCAAACGTTCCTGCGCATTTCTGACTACTTCATCCTACACTAGTAAGGAGCGCATTAACTAAAGAGCTATTCTCAAAAATTGCCAAATAATTTTCAATATTTTTTTCATTTTTTGTCTCGTCGAGCTCGTTCCAACGAGGGGTCATAACCTATGTTTTTGAGACAAAAAATGAAAAAAATAATTGTTCAAGAATTTTTTTTTGCAAGTGTCGTCTGCTTTTCAGGTTAGGTAAAGGGTTAAATAATCAACAAACACTCAATTTGCTTCTATTTTGGTTCTCCAATTTACCAATTTTCAGTCATTTTCCTTCGTGTGGGAGGTCAAATGTTATAGCCCCCCCCCCCCCCCGCCTGTCGGAGAGGTCAGCCCCCCTGTCGAGAAAACCCTGCCGCCACCCCTGACTCAGCGCAAACCCTCATATGTATTTCTGACTAGTTCATCCTACAGCAATAATGAGTGCATTAATTAACGAGCATTATCTGCGCTAATTGTGACAGAACTTCTAGTTTCAACTCTATCTTATAATCAAATGGTTTGCGGGGATATTTTCTTATTGCAGGGTGTATGATAATATTGATGAATAACCCAAAACACGTTTGAATGAAATGACTTTTCGTCATTCAGTATTTTTACATTTGCAGGCAGCATTCTTGGGTAACTTGGTGTTTGCTTACACCGTATGGAATTTAGTTATTGGTTATTTTCAGGCTGTATTTTGGAGATACACGTATCTTATTGAGTTAGACATTTGGTAATTTGACTATGTCAACCAATTTTAATGAGACCTTCATCCGGCAATTAGAATACGGTAAGAGTGAATTTACCCGAGATAAGAGCATGGAGACGACCGGCTCACAGCCAATCAAATTACGGGTTCAGAATGAACAACGTGGTCTAATTTAAGTGATGATAACAATGTTCCACAAATTGCTTGTAGCTGCAATACAGTAGCCGTGGACTGGTCACTTTTCACGGGGTGAGCAGTATTTGCACGGATGCATTAATATTATATTCCAAACACTAATTATAGGAATCAGAATAAAAAAAATTTAATTAATTTAATTAATTTAATTCATTAACTAAAACTTTGCTGATGATGATTTTTATTACCTGGTAAACGCATGCATGGACATCACCTTCCATGCATGCATTCAGTCCACGGCGACTGCACCATATGCAGTTTAGTTACCTATTATTATCTTATTTCGGGGTAGTGGGGCTGGATATCTTGCAGTTTGCCAGCATTCAGTCAAGTATATTTATTGGGTTAATTTTCTGTTCTCAGCTGCAACTGCTGGATCTGTTGATGTGACTTCCCGATCAGATAATATCGTCTGAATACTGGATGGTTCGGACATCAACCGATGTTTAATTTTCTGATATTTTTTTTCAGGCATTATTGCTGGATAAGTTATGTGGTCATTTGTTCCCGTCCAGATAGTAAAGCTAGATAAATTGATGTGTTTATACGCCACCTGAAATGTAATTATCCAGTGTTTTTTTCAGATACCATTGTTGGATAATGTGATGTTTAATGTTATTCCAGTATCTGGTACGGTGTTAATACATTTCTTTAATATCTTCAAACTTTACAGTCAATCGTGGTGTACCTGTGACATAAATTCTAACCGAGATTATAATTAAAAATTGATATATGTTTTGTCTTATCATTCGGGATTGTACTGTTTTAGTTTCATCAATATATAGAGGTTATTGTTGAGTTAATTTCACACCGGCCGAGATACTAGCATTAGTTGACTTAATATTAGCGAGAGACCGAAGATCGAATACAGATATTATTAGTCATCCTTGTGTTTTTCAGGGTGAATGGAAATTTACAGCGGTTTGGGAACTCATACACCCTGAGGCAAAGCCGAAGGGTGGTGAGTTCCCAAACCGGTGTAAATTCTCATACACTCCGGAAAACACAAGGATAACGGATTTATTTCCAAGCACTTTGGTATACTTAATAGATTAACCTACATTGTGGGCAAAAACTGACAGAAAATTTGTACTTTCTTAATAAATAAATAAAACCAGACAAATATTTTATTGGACATAAATATTAAATTCCTGTATTTTTATTTTTGTTCTAACATAACAAAGCAGAAGGTATGAATTAATAATTAAAAATTGGTACTTTTTTTAGCCATATAGCCTGCTATTGTATATTTTTGTTTTTACACCATGGTTAACCACGGTGTAAAAAAAAACACTGTGGATTGCAAGTTACACCGTACCTCTCAGACAATCAAAACGCAGTATTTTGTTTCATTTGGAAATAAAAACAGATATCTGGGACGACATAAAAAAGTGACCAAGTAATAACCTCTTTCTTTAATAACCCTTTGAACCCGAGAGCCCTTTTTACGGCAACCGAATAATATACGTCATAACTCCATAAAACAGGATGTCTTCTAAGTGAATGTATGGAGTAGACAGCCCAAAGGCTGCACGTTAAAAATATTAATTGGGCATTAAATTGACTTGGAATATACCATCCGAGTTTAAAGGGTTTACCAAACGGAAAAAAATAAAACAGCTCTCAGATCTGATACAGCTTTCTGACAGTGTTATTGTTTCTAAATTCTTTCCACGAGGTTTGAAGTTTTCTCTTCTCCTACTCTTAGTTCATCTATCCGAACCTCTGGGCCTCCCCGTTCGATACGCCGCGACGGTCGAATAGCCGAACTACCTCTCCTCTCATTTCAACTAATCTTCGTTTACTTCTTTAAATCTTAGTTTGCGATGAATTGTCTGTACAATTGATTTTCTTTTCTTCATCCACCCCATCACTATTTATTGACATTATTAATTTCTCATCATATAAAAACACTGATTCAAACCACCCCACGTGACTGGTAAAGCCATTTTTATTGAATGCGTTCGACAAATAATTGTGCACTTTTTGAATGTAAACAAATTGGTTGTGCCTAGTAACTAGTATTTAACCGATGTTCGGCAATCGCATCTGACATCGACCGATTTTAAGCCATTGGTTGACGATCAGTAGAGATGTATGAACATGGGTCCATGACGATAGTTACATGGAACACCACTGGATTAAAATTGTTTGTATTTACGTTTGATTAACATTCTCATGCAAGCAGTAAGAAACATGATAAATCGTCACAATGATTAACAGGATTCAAGATTGGTCTAATCTCATGACCTGATCTTCCCCTTGATTGCTGCTTAGGACACACATCCCGCGTGTTGAAATGCGACATCAGCAGAATCAAGTTAACAGCGCAGCGTCTTAAAGACGCTGCGCTGTTAACTTGTTTCCACTGATGTCGTATTTTCAATTTAATACACACACTGACACACTCTTGAGGTCAACAAACCAATCAACTTGACTGTATTTTAAAAGTAACCGTGTTCTACGCATTCTTAAACATACTAATCCTTTTGGTTGTTACTATCTGACATCGGCACTCTCAACCGGCAGGTTGTGTGCCCAACTAATCGACAAGGAGATAATGGTCGCAAATCCTTATCGGTTAATCACTACCAGTACCGTATTAAGAGGGACAACTCCAGTTGGCTCATATCGTCCGAGATTCGCATCATATCAGCCGAATTTATAACCATATCAACCGAGTCTGACAATGGGCAGTTCAAGGTAAGAAATCATATTTAATAAATAGAAATTTAACAACATGTTTGTGGATGATTTTACACCTTCCAGAGGTGTAAGTAGATAACGATATTTATTTGGCTAAATAATAATTCCCTTCCACATAAACCGAAAACAAGAACACGAACAGAATTAGTAATCTGATTGGTTGATTCCCCTAATGATCGATCTGATTGGTTCATTTCAATCAATCTATAGTTAGTGTGTATGTAAAATCAATCGAACAATAATTCTACAGGTTGAGATAAGCCAGAGCTTGGGTTGGATGACGCGTGTCGATAAGAATCTTCACGGACTTGAGTACATATTGACAGTTAGGCCATTAATATTAAATACCCAGATTATGATCAAAATTCTTTTTTAAATTTGAGCGGTGGAATGGATTTTCTTTATTTTTTATTTATTCAGGGAATCAAACGATGAGAAAAAAGACTCTTTCTGTGTGGATATATACACATATTAACTTTTAAGGTGACAATATATTCTAGATCGTCACAATTTGTTCACATGTCTTTGCTTCTCCCATAACAATGCGAGTGTTGGATTTTCAAGATATTCCAGATTAGAAAAATGGTATGAAGTGAATGACATTTTAAATATGAAAATCTGTGACAAAAATGTACGACAATTATCCGAGTTTACCGCACACAGCAGTGAATACCGCACAAAGCAGTACAAAATATCTAGACAGACAGTCAACAAAATAGGTGCTTACATCTGAACATTTACATTACTAACTGACCAGGTATTGAACTCTCACATCAAACAGTCAAAAGGCGATCGAGCGTCATAGTGAATACAACACCACCTGAAGCTCCTCTCAGTTGGAGCGATTCTACAACACAAGTCTATACAGACTAATTAACTACACGTCAATGATAATACAGACTACATGGATAGAAAGTGAAGCCTTTAAATGGTGCAATTTGCACTCCGGAATACAGTCCAAATGTCTGTCTTCAGCACGGAACCAAACTATCTTCGTGTGTTAATGCAGTAATATCATTAACTGATAGTAATAAAGTAATTTCTCATATGATTTCTCCGTTTTCTCGGCTTATTACCGTTTCGTATTTTCAATAAAGATTAATTAGAGCTTCATAATACCTTCAGTTGATTTGATTAGTCAATGTCAAAAGAACGCTTTCTGATTGGTTATTACCGAAAAGATCTGTGTCAAATTAATGCGGTTATGACGATTGATTGCGTGGATACGACGCGTCACAGTCAAATGCATGCCGTTCAAGGTGGAATACCATTCTTTAACCTTCTTTTCAATCTGAAAGATGTGTTTTGGTAACTGTGATGTTTCATGATAAATCGAATATGAAATTCATGTTTTGGTCACACGATATTTATGAAACGAGTGTTAGAATGTTCCGTTTTGCCCAGCCTCTGCAAGGCAAAACGGAAAATTCTTGGACTCGTTTCATAAATATCGTGTGACCAAAACACTCATTCGATATCCTCTATACTCCTAATTGATAGCAATTAAGTGATCCAATGAAGTTTGAGTAACTTATCGTAGGCCTCTGTTATTCCACCACTTCGCAGGGTACTTCTCGTGAAGCAATCCTGACGATATTTGGAACATTTGTAGACCTTTCAGTCTAGTTCTTAGCTAAGGCTGTGATTTTTTATATCGCGCCTAAATCCCACGCAGTCCCAGTTTAGGCGTTGTTCTATAAACTTTCTATTTTATCGCCTGTATTAAGCCTCCAATTGTCAACTTTTGTAAATCCCATCTCTAACAGAAAACATATCTAAAAATGTGATACCAACCTGGGAACTTGTTAACTGTGATGGACGAATTTTAGGGGAACATTGTTGAAGACGCCGTTAAAAAAAATTAAATGCCGGCTGATTTTAATAAAACTTCATAATAGTTGTAGAGTTGAAAAATTAAGAAACAGCTGGTGTTTAGTTCTATGATTCATCGATATTTTAAGGTCCTCACTTCAAACCTTGGATTTTTTATGGACTTTTTTCATTACAAACTCTGATTGTCATGTATTTACGTTAGTATTACACACAGTCACGAAATGTCACAGACCATTACGCTGATGATGTCACTATTAAATACAGTTGTGACACTTTCAAAGTTTAACCTTTACTGAACAAAATGTTAAAATGACTTGTATTCCGTGAACGGTTTATACTGATCATGTTATCGAACCCTTCTCGAAATTTTGGAAATATCGTCTTAATAATAATATAATAATAACATAGTGTCCAATACGCGTGTGGTTCTGTGTATTTTGCTAATGGATGACTTTATCAGAAATTCAGAGTTCTATCGGGTTTTATGTTGCAGTTTACTCGCTCGAACTAATTGTCAGATTAGTTAAATCCGAATCAAAACATATACTCGCCCAAAAACGAAAGTGTGCATTGCAGAAATTGATCAAACCCCCAAAAAATAATTTCGTAGGTGTAAAGAGTGTAAACCTGTTCATGAATAAGTTATATTGAACACAAAAACAGCTTTCCCCGTTAAAATTGCATTAACGTTAAATGACGTGCTGCACGTTTGTGAAAAGGCATGTTTTGCACGTGGAGAGTCTGAAAATTCATGCAGCAGTGTGAATCCTTGGGTATTTAAACACTAAAGTAAGGCCTTCCTATCGTTCACATTCAAACTTACGCTGCTGTTAAAACGACTCCACATTAGCATGCCAAGATTGACAATGAATCAACGTCTCCTTGCCCTGGGTATGATTAGAGCTGGCAGAACACACAGAGAGGTTGCCCAGCATTTGAACTGCCACCGTAACACTGTAGACAGGCTAATTCATCGACATGCACAACATGATGACGTTCGAGGCCGACCCCGCTCCGGAAGACCCCGAGTTACCAAGATCGGTATATCCGTGTCGTCCATCTCCGGAACCGGCAACAAACGGCAACGACGACAGCCAGGAACATCAATAACCTGAGACGGATACATCCTCAAACAGTAATCAACCGGCTGAGAGAATACGGCTTACGTCCTCGAAGACCTGCAATTCGTCCGATTTTGACGTTATGTCATCGTCGTGCTCGACTGCAGTGGTGTAGACAACATCTCAGGCATCCCTTACACTGGTGGCGACGTGTTTTATTCACAGATGAATGTCGTTTCCATCTTTCATCATCAGATGGCCGCCAGAGAGTGTACAGACGTCGAAACGAACGCTACGCAGATCCATGTGTCGTGGAGCGAAACCGTTAGGGGGGGGGGGGGTGGTCTCTCATTGTGTGGGGAGGCATCACTGCCCGTAACAGAACTGAGCTGGTCATTATTGATGGCAATCTCATTGCAGCCAGATATCGTGATGAAGTGCTTACACCTGTTGTTGTCCCATTTCTGCAACATCACCGCCCCGGCGTCATTCTACAGCAGGACAACGCCCGACCCCACGCAGCTCATGTTGTTCAACAGTATCTGCAGCAACAACAAGTGGAAGCTCTTCCCTGGCCCGCAAATTCGCCCGATATCTCACCCATTGAGCACGTATGGGGCGAAATGAAACGTCAGCTACGCCGGCTTCCCCATGCACCGTCAACGCTTGTGGAACTCCAAAGACAGCTTATCAGAATATGGAACAACATCCCACAACACTTCCATGCTAACTTGTTCGCTTCCATGAGGCGCAGATGCACAACAGTAGTCGATGCAGACGGAGGTCATACCAGATATTGAGTGTGTGACTTTTGTGTTGGACCCTTAGTGTCTTTGACTCTGCATGGCACCAAGAGTATTCGTCGTAGCGTATTGAAATTTCTCGCGTTGATCACAAATTGATTCATTTGTGATTGAATAAAATTTCCATGAATGAAAATGATATATATCTTTTTTTAGTGTTATTTTTTAGCATGCACACTTTCTCTTTTTTTTTTGGAGAGTATAGATACGACTCATTGATGTTGTTCGTCAAGAATGGAGAATCCCTGACAAAAATAAAGATTGCAATGTAATTTTGTTACAACGCAGAACAGAAATGACGATAGCCTAATGCACAGTCCGCCCGAGTTTCACTTTAGTTTACTTTCAGTTTTAAAGCACGAAATTTAAACAGAGCGGCCAGTTCGCACCGTATTTAAATTAAAATCCTTGTACATTTTCCATACCCCAGATATAATTATGTCTGCAGACTGCACACAAATTTCTCAAAAGACGCATTTCAGAGCTCATAATTTCCTATGTCTGATGTTGAACTCAATCTTCTGAGTGTTTGCACCGACATTGTTTGGCGAATAAAATAAATCAACAGCGATTCTACAGATAGCAAGGTCAGAGACTCAATAATGGTTCTCTGACAAAATTGTCCGTTTCTCAGTAAAATCCTTTCAACTGTTCAAATTGTCGACTATTTTATTCCTTTTCAGGGTCGGGTGTGTAATAAATACAGAACCACACTTATATTTGAATAGGTTAACGATAACTCGACTCGAGCGAGTGGCGTTGGGAAACCACTCGAGCCTAATGGCTCTCGTGGTATCCCTAACGGCTCTCGCTCGTGGTATCCCTGCGCCACTCGCTCTCGTCCAATAATCGTTAACCCATTCAAACATAAGTGTGGCTCTGTATATGTGTTTTCTAGCCTGACTGTCTGTCACCACGAGATGAATGTCAGTCATTTTTCTGATGTTTTCCATCAATTTTCCATACACATCTTTCTTGAATTCGGTCCCAGCCTGCGTTCTCAAATTCATGTTAAGGCCCATACACTTCTTCATCCAAGGCTCTTCATCAAATCGGATGATGTAATGTATTTTGAATAATTTCATGCTGTAATTTTTGTAAAGTTTCAGATTTTCACAGTAGACTCGGGGGGGGGGGGGCACTAAATATTTGCAAGATGTGACGTGGGGGTGGGTGGGTCTCTTGAGTGCGCCAAAAATGTGTATTTCCAACTTGTGCAAGTTTTTTAATTTTTTAAAAATATATCAATATATCAGCTAATATATACCATCATTTGTGTTTCAAACCTTAAAGATGATGTTGTACATCACACTCTTAACATAAATACAACATCAGGAGGCTTTATATGTGAGAATATTGGGCTTAATCTGGGAAAATGCCACACGTTAGTAGGGGGTGGGTGTCTTGTTTGAAATGTAGAAAATGTGCAGACAATATTTTTGGAAAATTCTCTCTGATGCACTAAATTCAACCCCCAAGTTATTTATTTATTAATTGATTTATTTATTTATTTATTTATTTATTTATTTATTTATTTATTTATTTATTTATTTATTGGTGTTTAACGACACTTTAACAACCAGGGTCATATCGTGTCGGTGACAGGTTTACGAGTGGAGGAAGCCAGATTACCTGGAGAGAACCACCGAGCAACGACGAGCAGCTGTCAGCTCTTCAACATCATAACCCACGACTGTACTACACACTGCACAGCGGTAGTGCGCACTACACAGCACAGACACGGTTAGATTGGCTGAAGACATGTGCACCTCGGCGTGCAGTACGTCTCAGCACACAGCGTCATCGTGCCCCCACGTGGGCAATTGGGATAAGTTTATTTTGGATTTTAATGGGAGAGTGGGGGGGGTGGTTGTCTGAGAACGGTAGTAGAAAATTTGCACGTAGTGGGTGGGTGGGTGTAAAAAGGAGCCGAATAAAAAATAGGTCGTCACGTCTTGCAAATTTTTAGTGCCCACCCCCCTCCCCCTCCCCCCTGGTAGACTACATATTTTCATTTGTCATTTAAGTTTGGAGTTTATTGACTTTATTCATTTTCATTTATTCGGGTGCTACAGGATAATCACTATGTGGATCGTGTAGCGTTTTCGTTTGTTCGGGTGCTACAGGATAATCACTGTGTGGATCGTGTAGCGTTTTCATTTGTTCGGATGCTACCGGATAATCACTGTGTGGATCATGTAGCGTTTTCATTTGTTCGGGTGCTACAGGATAATCACTGTGCGGATCGTGTAGCGTTTTCATTTGTTGGGGTGCTACAGGATAATCACTGTGTGGATCGTGTAGCGTTTTCGTTTGTTCGGGTGCTACAGGATAATCACTGTGTGGATCGTGTAGCGTTTTCATTTGTGCGGGTGCTACAGGATAATCACTGTGTGGATCGTGTAGCGTTTTCATTTGTTCGGGTGCTACCGAATAATCACTGTGTGGATCGTGTAGCGTTTTCATTTGTTCGGATGCTACCGGATAATCACTGTGTGGATCGTGTAGCGTTTTCATTTGTTCGGGTGCTACAGGATAATCACTGTGTGGATCATGTAGCGTTTTCATTTGTCGGGGTGCTACAGGATAATCACTGTGTGGATCGTGTAGCGTTTTCATTTGTTCGGGTGCTACAGGATAATCACTGTGTGGATCGTGTAGCGTTTTCATTTGTTCGGGTGCTACAGGATAATCACTGTGTGAATCGTGTAGCGTTTTCATTTGTTTGGGTGCTACAGGATAATCACTGTGTGGATCGTGTAGCGTTTTCATTTGTTCGTGTGCTACAGGATAATCACTGCGTGGATCGTGTAGCGTTTTCATTTGTTCGGGTACTACAGAATAATCACTGTGTGGATCGTGTAGCGTTTTCATTTGTTCGTGTGCTACAGGATAATCACTGCGTGGATCGTGTAGCGTTTTCATTTGATCGGGTGCTACAGGATAATCACTGTGTGGATCGTGTAGCGTTTTCGTTTGTTCGGGTGCTGCAGGATAATCACTGTGTGGATCGTGTAGCGTTTTCATTTGTTCGGGTGCTACAGGATAATCACTGTGTGGATCGTGTAGCGTTTTGTTCGGGTGCTACAGGATAATCACTGTGTGGATCGTGTAGCGTTTTCATTTGTTCGGGTGCTACAGGATAATCACTGTGTGGATCGTGTAGCGTTTTCATTTGTTTGGGTTCTACAGAATAACCACTGTGTGGATCGTGTAGCGTTTTGGGTATTCGGGATATTCTGGATCCATCTCCTGAAGACAGGGATAGTGTCTTCAATTTCCCATCCCCTCGCGATTCTTGACTCATTAAGTTTGAATGGGTTAACATTTCTGTATATTTATTACATGCCTGTTCTATGAAATTCCAATCTTCAGCAACACTAAACCATGCGGAAAATGAAAATCCGCTCCGCATACATACAGATTATCACCACAGTGTGTGTCTCCGGGAATTCAGATCAAGTCGAGTTGTAAGAATCCGTTAGGGCGTGTCGAAATGCGATTCTGTGCCTACAACGAGACTTGATCAGAATTTCCGGAGACACACACTGTGGTGATGTTAAATTTATCTCACAACATTGACCACAAAATGTATTATAAAACTATTTTAAGAGGAACTTTTTCATTTTCCTTATCAACAGAATAGCGTTCATTGATCTCCATATTGAGGTCAGTGATGACGTTACACTTCAGAGAAAATTACGTCACTGGGATTCACTTTACTGAATACTGTCTTGCGAAGTGGAGCAACTGCGTGTTTCGTCAACGTGAATTTGGTTGTAACTTTTGCAACAATTACTGGTGAATTAAATATCCCTCTTGGTGTAAAGGTTTATTATTTTTTAAAATATGCCGTTCATCGTTTATTGAGGTGGAGTTTTCCACATTTCATAGCGAAAGCTAATCCTTTAACTTCAAGAGAAAAGCCTCGACCCGAGCGTTCAGGAAAATCCCAATAATAGGCTACAAACCAGCCCAAGATGCCGAAAAGTGCGCATAATTTAATTATTCGTTGAGTTTACTTCCCCAGTGACATTTTAGCATGCCGTGCATAATAAATACGTTACAGGGCATTTAGTTGGCAGATACAGTGTCATATACGGCTCAGAGAAAATGATATTAGGTTCGGCTTCGCCTCACCTAATACTGTTTTCTCTGAAGGGAAAAACGCGAAGCGATCGAAAAATGATATTAATGCCGTTGTTTTTGGCAACAGCGAAATCACGCGCTTGTATCAGGGGCCCTTGATACGGATTCGGAATAAGGGCCCAGTTACATTAAAGTTTAGTTGCGTAACAGTGCAAAAACACCCCGATTGTGAGATAAATGTGCTGAACGGAAATCGTTGAACAGACGATTCATCACCCGAACCTGAACCGATTGCGAAATAACAGAGTACAGTGTCTAAAATTGAGGGATATGGCGAGTTTATTGTGAATTCCTGAGTGTCCTTCTAATAATTGTTTTTTATAGACGTGAAGGCATGTAATAAACAGAGAAAGATACACGCGTATGTGAATGGGTTAATCGATATGCGGCCTCCCGTTTTATCATTCCGCGCTGGCACTCGTGCCATATCGATTAGCACATTCACACACGAGTGTCTTTCCGTGTATAAGTCCCCAGATCTTAATGGTACATGTATGTCAGAGGAAACTAGTATTAGAAGAATCCATTTATAAGGTCGACTAAACAATATGCTCAACCTGCACTCACTCGACGCCATGCAACTGCTTGCTAATAATATCATTTAATTCACTCTTGGTGATCATCGAACAAGCGTCCAGTGTAACGAAACTACACAAAATTTCGTATTACAAGTCCTGCTTCCAAATCGAATAAAAGTTTCTCCTTGCCAAGTCGCGGATTTACTCCTTAACATTTTGTGGTAAGAATATCTGTAGCTGGTTGCCAGTCTTTTGCCTCATGCTAATGGCCATTTCTATACAAAACATCTTATCAAAAGCTCTGTTACTTGTGACACACATTGATACTGGGAAGCGTGGGGTTCTTTCATATATTTTCACAATTCCGTCTCTTTATCCCCAAAATCAAAACAGCTGTCAACGTGACTCATCATCAAAGCCAGCTTACTGATCTCGCCTGTACGAGAGGTCTATTTCAAAGTCTCGACTCCGTTCCGTTCTTCCGTTCTCCCTCCCTTCCAGAAAAAAGCTATCAACGCCACCGGTAATAACTCTTCACCGAAATTATCTCTGTGAGTTCCTATGAATGGAAAGCGTATTTGCTTGACGGGGGAGTAGAATTGTTCCACTGGTCCTGCAGCCTAAACCCGAAATGAATTGGTTTCGGGGAATGACTTCCATGAGAAAATCGAGAGGCCTTTGAAACACTTCGCTTAACACGTCAACGACGACTTTAATTAATTTTAACTACTCTAGACATTGTATCCACCGCAGCGTTACTTCTATAACAGCACAAAGTCCTATTATGAACCCAGGGTACACCAATAGACCTGTCACCTGCAATGACGCTACTGCTTCCAATGGTCTTCTTAATGTGATTTTGTTTAACCTTTTACCCAACGTAACGGCCAAAACCGGCCAGCGCTATTCACAAAAATCGCCATTTAATTTTCATTATTTTTTTTCATTTTTTGTCTCAATAACAATAGGTTATGACCCCTCTTTGGAACGAGCTCGTCGAGCTCGTTCCAATGAGGGGTCATAACCTATGCTTTTGAGACAAAAAATGAAAAAAATTAGTTATTCAAGAATTATTTTTGCAAGTGTCGTCTGCTTTTCATGTTTGGTAAAAGGTTAGAATTCGGTTTACATGAATGAGAGACCACTACATGGGTGAGAGTCCATTACATGGGTGTTTTCAAACAAAAGTTATCTGCGTGTACAGTGTGTACAACTTCCCTAATTTAGATTTTTAATTGCTCAGACACAGACCAGAAACTACAAGTAAACGTGAACCTCCAAATACACATTTGACTCTCGGCACACTGATGTTCAAAACACAAACTCAGAATCCTCATTTCTTCCCACAATGCAACTAGAAACTGAATCTATTCAATCTTGTTTGACAAATCTCAGTGAGATCTGGAAAATAAGACTGGACTGGTTAAATTCCCAGTTGCATTATGGGAAATGAAAAAAAGTACTACTTGGATTATTTTGTTTTTCACGTTAGTATACATAGAGATTATTACCATTATGTGGATGCACAAAATATGTATCCTAATCGAGCTCTGTGTTCTGCCCTTAGAACCCGGAGCTCGACTCGGATACATATTTTGTGCATCCACATAATGGTAATAATCAATTTATCTTACAATATATTGGAGATAAGTGAAGAATGTAGATGAATATATAACGAACTATTTATGCGTACGGATGAACAAAAAGAAAAAAAAAGGGAACTCACGCGAAAGGAACGTGCTTGTATCCGACCCCCTGATACAAACATCTGTATCAGGGAGTTGGATACACGACAGTTGCGGATTTAATACAGACAAAATACATGTTGATTGTAAGATAAAGGGGGTTAATGATATTGGTTCGGTACTTTACAGATTTGCCTGACATCGACCGACGACACAGCTCGATGTTTTAGTTTTTTTTTGTTTTTAGAGAAAAAAAATAAACTGAAGAATAGACATCGGTCGCATTCAAATGTGCACAAAGAAGTGTTGCCCACCTTTTGCATTTCTAATGATTATTAGTTGGTATGACTGAATTCGTTTCGACTTGTACTTTTGTTATATAATGAATAAACGAATTTAAAAGTGTGTGAATCTAGCGCATTCATAATTTCTTTGAATTGTTAATGTTATGATTGTAGCCACTGTTGTGCGTGTAGTCAGTGGTTTGCTGTGGCAACGGAACAATCCTTTGCTCCCTTAAAAATCAGTGCACCTCGGAAACTTCATCAGAATCAGACGTCGAATCTGGAACATAAATCTGCAACATGGAGATTAAAATTGTATTAGCCATTACAGTTGCTGTCGGTGAGTGTGACTTTATATTCTTACTGTTTAAATGTGTATTTTTTCCCCTTTTAACCCTTTACCTAACCTGAAAAGCAGACGACACTTGCAAAAATAATTCTTGAATAACTAATTTTTTTCATTTTTTGTCTCAAAAAAATAGGTTATGACCCCTCGTTGGAACGAGCTCGACGAGCTCGTTCCAACGAGGGGTCATAACCTATGTTTTTGAGACAAAAAATGAAAAAAATAATGAAAATTAATTGGCGATTTTTGAGAATAGCGCTGGCCGGTTTTGGCCGTTACGTTAGGTAAAGGGTTAACGAAGCAAAGAAGTACCTACAACTCCTTAAATTTCACAGAGTTAGTATTTACTTCAAACGTAGATGGCAGTGACGCATAAAACAGATACATACTTTAGAAGCTACTAGAGTCATTTCATACAGAAGATATATGAATAAAATGACATCGTTCTTGTGTCAACAATACATTTCAATATTTCTATCAATTTGGTGATATTTTTGTAATTTGCAACAAACGTCCTCTTTTATCAATACATGCCCTCTCGTACACTCGACTTTAAAGGAACTAATACACACTCTAAAACCAGTTGACTTAAAAATCAACCTAAAACAACTGGATTGAGTGAATATGAACCCTGGGTGAAACGCTTCAGGCCTTCGAACCTCACAGTGCCGGATTCTGCAGAGTAATGCTAACTGTTGGGCTGATACCTTTTACTTTCTGTACCTGAAAAAACTGTTTCAATCAGGTGGCTCTCGCACGCAGTAATTTGTTGATGCCCTTCACGCCTTTGACCAATAATCCAATATTCTTTAGTTTCGTTCAAGTACTCTCATAGCCTATTAACTAGAATACATACATTTAATCATAGTTTTGGCTGGAAGTGAAGTAACTGACTGGACTATCTGTCTTCATCGCGAAAATTAATTACGATTAAAACTCGACATATCTGCAACTCTCGAGGTAGCAATTCACACTGCGAAATATGTTTTCTCTTCAGAGAGACACCTCAATAGGTCTAAGCTTTATGCTGTCTTTCAAATTGAATGACTGGAAATTCCAGAACTCTTTAATACATAGATTACAAGTAAGACCGATGGGATTTCCGAGTTACAATACTTTTACCGGAGGAGACATCGCCTGCCGTTTTGTCTTACGGGAATTATCGCTGTGCCCAAACACCAGCATATACTGAAAACCCACACACTTTTTTTTCTAAAATGTCTTTAAACAGAAAATATTTAGTCATTTTGTCATGGTTTAGCTCTCTTATTCTTAAGATAACACACATGTATTCTCAAGACAATATGCCTTTAAAGCAAAGAATGTTTTCCAAGTTTGGGCCGAATTCCAGTCATTTACCGCACTGACTTCTCTGGTCCTGCTAAACTTTTATAAAATAAATGTTAAATAAGGAATGCCTACAGTTAAAACTAGAAGTCCTGTCATGAACTGTGCGCTTATCTAGGCTTAAATGCGCGTAGGAATTGCGCGCAATTGCAATATCGAATGGCATCCAAAGCACGGTAGGTGCCCATGTTTGCTTATAGCAAACACAGGTAATATTTCTGTCAATGGACCTCCGGTTATCCGGGGGTCCATTGGCTGAAACATTGCTTGTTCACCGGCCAAATGTACAGAATTTGATAGCCTTACTATGGTCATAACGCGTAGATTAATGCGCAGATCGACGTACTATTTGTGCGCATTTCATGACAGGACTTCTAGTTTTAACTGTAAGATACGTTTCTGATCAATAGATTGATGTGGTATCCTGATGATATCGGTTTAGCTCAATGAATGCTGCTGAATGATATTCCTGCATGAGACACAAAGTTTCTTGCGACTGAAATAATTATAATGTGGGCACATTTTACCAAAATTTCTTTGTAAACTAAATGAACTTTTTGACCGACAACTGTTCAAGTTAAATTTAAATGAATTCTTCATTAAATCTAGTTATGCCTGTTTCACGCCAGCTTTAACTAAATGTGATGAACAATATTTTGAAAATACTCTGCGGGTTAAGAAATTAATTGGTAGATGAACAGTTGGGATTTTTACCAAAAAGCTCATGTATAGAAAATATTAATTCACGAACTGCGCTTATTCGGGGGGGGGGGGGGGGGGGGAGGGTAACATTTTCGGCAAAGTATACATTACAGTCACCGTGGACTGGTCGTTATCCAGGCGTGGGTAGTGGAATTCACGCATGCGTTGACCAGGTAAATAGAAAATTTTAATTAATGAAGCACCGGGCCGTAATATTAATAATACTTCCACCTTCGGCTGATTTTCCGCTGTCCTCTAACAGGGAGACGTAGACCAACCCCGTCACCGCCGTGTTCTTCCTTCCCAACTCTCCCTCCCAGTATCCCAGCATGCAGACGCAAACTGTTTTATAATTTCCAGCATTGGCAACTGTCCGACACGAGGTGACCCTGGCTATCGAAATTGTCGTTAAGCCCCAATAAATAAATAAATAAATATTGGGGAATTGTCCTTTTAACGACATGTAGTAACGTATAGGATAAATTTCTGATTAATAAATTGATATGGTATCCTGACCCTTTAAACTCTACCGGCCGCTTTTTGCCGGCCAGAAACGTGGTACGTCATAACGTCATTATATAGGATGGCTGTTCAGTAAATGTGTGGGAAAGACCAATCAATATATTCCACGTGCAGCCCCGAGGTTGCACGTTGAAAATATTGATTGGTCAACCCGAAATAATAAATATGGACTCTTCATATAGCTGCCATTGGACTGTCATGGAAGATACCACAAGAGTTGAAAGGTTAACTCGTTGAACGCTGATGGATGATATTCCTTCCTGAGACACAAAGTTTCTTGTCACTGAAATAATTATAATGTGGGCACATTTAACAAAATGTACACCCGTAAATTGAATGAATGTTTTGACCAATAATTGTTAAAGTTAAATTTAAATGAATTTTGCATCAAATCTAGTCATACCTGCTTCACAGCAACTTTAACTGAATTTGATGAACAATATTTTGAAAATACTCAGCCGGTTAAGAATTGATTGTAGATGAACTGTGTAGAATATTACCAAGACGCTCATGCATAGAAAACATTCATTCACGCAGTGCTCTCGTTATTATTATTATTATTATTATTATTTATTGGTGTTTAAGATCACATATTTATGCACAATGGCTAATCGTGACCGTGACAGTTTTACGGGTGGAGGAAACCGGAGTACCCGGAGAGAACCACCTAGCAACGGCGAGCAACTGTCAGCTCCCCTACTTACTAACTCCACACAAGCAGGGTGAGCATTGGTTGAAGACAAGTGCATCATCGACGTGCAGTACGCTTTAGTACACAACGCCACCGTGCCCCCAAGTGGGCAATGGAGATGAAGTGTCTTGCCCAAGGACACAACGCGGTTGCCGCATGTGGGATTCGAACCGAGGACCTCTCGGCTTGCAGCCTGCACCTCTACCTACTGAGCCACCACGCTCCCATGTGCTCTCGTTCGTGGGATGATGATGATGATGATGACTTTATTCAGCAGTATACATTACAATAATTGAAGAAAAAGGACAATAAATACAAACATACAAATAGAAAAATACATGACATGTACGAAACATTTAAATGGACTGTCTGCATACTGCTAGGAGAAGTCATAGCCAGACTGGCTGTCTTCCGACTTCCCCTTGAGGTAAAATTGTGATGAAAAAGAAAGAAAAGGTTGTGCATGCGGATTTGGTGAGCAGGAAATGTTACAGTGTCATAGGCTATTGAATTCGAGGCTAATTTGGGGTGCAATGCAAAGCCAGGACCAGAGGATTTAGTAATTTCAAAATGTGGAGCTAAGATGAAATAGGAGAGTTAACTGTTCTCCTAGCTCGGACCACCTCATTAACTATACTATACTGTACTGTATTGCACCATACAGCACCGTACCGTACAATACTGCACCGTATACTGCACTGTACTGCACTGCACTGTACTGTGCCATACCGCACTGTATTATACTATACTAAACTATAATCTCCTGTATGTAACTTACAAAACATCCATCAATTACAGAACTACTAAAGGTCTTTGCAGGATCACAGGATGACGAGGAAATCAGATGCATCAGATTTGAGATTTTTCAATTTTTTTTTGGCAAACGTTGTTAGGTACGTAAGGCCATTCCAAGTCTATGTGGAACAGTCGGGACAGTATGGATTGTTGCATTTCATTGTCTTCGAATAAGATGATATAAACATACATGATAGTCTTTTTTTAAAGATCTTTCTATTATTTATCGCACGTACTTCTGGATCAAGATCATTCCACAGTTTCGGAAAAAAATACGGTGGGAGGTTTTCTATAGATTTAGTTCTTGTTCGGCTTATATGAAGAAGTCCAGATTGACGAGTAATTCTAAGGCTGTGGAAATCAACGGTTTCAAAGAACGAATTGAATGGTGTTGGTAGATTTCCTTGATGCCAATCGAATACGAATACTAAGGCATGTAACTTAAACAGATCCTGTACCTTGAGAATATTAAACTTGTAAAAAAGGGGGTCGGTGTGGGAATTGTATTTTTTGTTGCCTATTATTCGCAGCGATCGTTTTTGCATCAATAAGAGTCTATTTGTAGATCTAGAATTCCCCCATGCCTGAATTCCGTAAACAAGGTGACTTTGGACCAGGGTATGATAGAGCGTCTTCAATGCCTCTAGAGGAAGGATGTTTTTTGCCTTATTTAGAGCGTAGTTTACACGGGCAATCTTAGAGCATAATTGGGTAATATGATATTTAAAAGATAGTTTATCGTCAAGGTTTATTCCTAAGAACTTTAGAGACTTATCACTTTCATCAGAGCCCACCTTCTTTATTTCTCGATTGTTTATAAATACGCTATTTGCAGTCGATCTGCCTAAAATTCCCCTCGTGACAATGTAGTTTGTTTTCTTTGTGTTCAGCGCCAATCGATTTACACAACACCATTCCAATATATTTTCTAATTCATCACTAGTATTACTGGCTAGTTTATTCATGTCTGCTTCCGAAGAGTATACAGTGGTATCATCGGCGAAAGACAGGAGATTTAGTGAAGTTGATTCGCTGATGTCATTTATTTTATGTACAATAGAAACAAAATGGGGCCTAAAACTGAGCCTCGGGGAACACCACATCTTATATTTGCAAGGTCAGATTTTTTACCACCATAACTCACAAACTGTTTTCTATCTGAAAGATAGCTTTTGAACCAATCATAAGCTATGCCCCTAAAGCCATACCACTCAAGTTTTTGCAACAAAATGTCATGATTTATAGTGTCAAATGCTTTAGAGAGATCGAGAAATACAGTCAGTGTACTTTCTTTTCGTTTATTGTCTGCTTCCGCCACATACTTCAAAAATTGTAGTATAGGATGGAAAGTGGAATGTCTTCTACGAAATCCATATTGCTGTTCGTATATAATATCAAATTTGTTTAGGAAGCTTATTAGTCTAGCGGATACAACTTTTTCTAGAATTTTAGAAAATGTCGGTATAATACTAATTGGTCTGTAATTGGTGAATAAATGTTCATCTCCGCTTTTGAATACCGGTATTACTTTTGCAAGCTTCATTTGCTCGGGCACTGTACCATGAGCAAATGAACTATTTATGATGTGAGCAAGGGGAACGGCAATAAAATTAACTGTGTGCTTGAGAAGACGCGTCGTGATGCTATCGCAGTCTTCACTCATCTTCGGTTTCATGCAGTTGACTATACTATTAATTTCTGCAGGAAAAGTAGGGCTGAGAAAAAAATTATTCGGGAAATGTCTTTTCATATAATCCAAGATTGGTCTATTTGAACTGGGTATTTGCTTGCTAGTTTCTCTTCCAATGTTAGCAAAGAAAGTATTGAATTCTTTCGCTATTTGGATGGGTTCACTTATTTCGTTATTATTTAGAGTGAAAAAGGATGGAAGTTTATGCCTCTTTTTGGACTTATTTATACTATCGTTTAGAATTTTCCAGGTAGCTCGCATATTGTTTTTGTTTTCATCAAATATCTTTTTAAAACACATGGATTTACATTGTTTTTTAACCCTATTATATATCCTACAGTAATTTTTATAGTTTAGCTTATTTCTCTCATTTGGACATTTTAGCATTTTGAGATGAAATTTTCTTTTAGTATTAGATGAATTTATAAGGCCATTGTTCATCCAGGGCTGTCGTCTGAGACTTTTTTACACGGTTTAGACTGAATTAATGGAAAGGCATTATTAAACGCATGTAAGTAAATGTCGATAAATTTGTTGTAACTCAGATTTGGGCCGTTTTCCTCCGTAACAACAGAAAAATCGCACTCAGCCAAAAGTGATTTGAAGTATTCCATATTTTGAGGATTTATTTTTCTTCTGGGTGGAATATAAATGTCGTCTTCTTTCACGTTGTGAGGTTCTGAATAAAATGTACCAAAGTGGTCTGAGATATCAGTTAATATAATACCAGAGAATGGCGAGCAATGTGTATTATTTGAAAAAATATGGTCAAGGATAGTGGCTGAGTTTGGGGTTACTCTCGTAGGTTTCGTAATGGAAGGTAAAAACCCTTGGCTAAACATCAGGTCAATGAATTCTCCAGTTTTGGCATGGGAGTCCATTTTTAGAAGATCAATATTGAGGTCTCCCATAATATAGGCTAATTTTTTTTCTTGATTCAAAGTGTCGGTTAGTAGATTTAACCTAGACAGGAATAGGTCAATATCCGCCTTGGGAGGGGTATTTGGTCTATAGATAACTCCGATTATTCTCTTAGATTTTACTAACTCTATAAAAAGTGATTCAAAGACGTGAGGGATAAAGACATACAGGTCATGTCGAATTTTATAATCAATATCATCCTTAATGAAAAGTCCTACCCCACCTCTGCCATCATCATTTTCGGGTCGATTGTTTTTAATTAGTGGATGATAGCCAGGGAGAGTGTACGAAATATTGCTGGGAATATGAAATAGCTCAGTGAGCCCAATTACATCAAAGGTATTCCTAGGCTCTAGCAATTTGAATAATAGTTCATTTAGCCCATCCCAGTGAGCGCTGAGGCTTTGACAATTTATGTGAAACAGGGAGAACTTGCTATTTAAAGAAGTAAATGTGACTTGAAAATCATCGGGGGTATAGTAATGGCATAAGCGACTGTCTTCCTTGAATGGGGACGCATCTTCATCTTCAGCATTGAAATTCCTTTCGTTATATATTTTGATAAAATCAAATTCTGCCTGCATCCGGATCTCGTCTAGATTTATGCTACCTGCCATCATTAACTAGAAATCCAATAGGTCCAAGATTTATAGAATGCACCATAAAATCTGCCTGCGAGAGTATTAGTACATAATCAGTAGTATCTAAAAAGGTTTGGACTAGGCCATGGCCAGACCCATCCTGCTCACCGTCCACATGACACACTTCGTTGGATATACATAAAAGAATTAAGATGTTTATGATCATCTTCAAAAAGATGGATCAAAGATACCTTGGTGTGTTGGGCGTAGTCCAAATGTGTCGGGCAGAGTTCAAGTGGATGGACAGTTTAATTACAATCTAAAACAGACATAGGTGAAAGGATTCTACATCGCACTTATTACGTTTCCTAACTACTGCTGACTGGCGTTCAATGTACATTAACCCCTCTTCATGGGCTAGCTAGCTGACTGAACTCAAAGAGAGCTACTTGTCTAAAAACTGGCGTTATCATAACTATGCTTGGCGAAAGACTTGAGAAATCCGACTGACTCCAAATGTTCAAATAGGTATAATTCTGATTGGATAAAACAGGACAGGAAATCATCTCTATTACAAATATATGGCATTTCATTGTGTTGGAGTGGCTTGATACGTATGGATACAAGGTCACCGCAACTGAATACGAAATTGGTCAGGGACGTACTTACCAGGGGGAGGGGGTCCAAAATTTTACCAAAAAAAAAAAAAAAGAAATAGATAGTTGAAAAACTGAGTTTGCAAACTGGTGGGTCGTAACGAGACATTCCACAACCTAGAGCGAGCACAGTATACATTCCCTGTCAAGATGCGACAGTCCGCAAGGCAGCAACGAGGTCACATCCGGACTGTGTATAATTAAGTAGTATCAAAGAGTAATAAGGTTCACAAGGATTATGCGGTCATTGGATTTCAGAAATCCCAATTAACAGATGGACGGACGAAACAGGCGGACAACCAGATGCCCCGGACCGCCTGATCAACCCACTGCTATCAGTGGGGATTGTATGTATGAAAACATTCACTAATAGTGTTTGTATTGACACTAATCGTTAAAAATCAAATGTGCACTCTCAGACTGTATCATGGCTGCTTCTCAGCAACCCTGACACAGTCAGACAATGAATGAATGAATGAATGAATGAATGAATGAATGAATGAATGAATGAATGAATGAATGAAATGAAATGGAGTTGAAGTCATCATGAAATGAGTTGAAGTCACCTGAAATTGAATGTGAACTGAATTATTAAAAGAGTGAATTGAATATGAGAAATGAACAAATTTTTGAACGAACAAAATGAATGAATTAAGAAAATGAGAGACTTGAACAAATAACTGACCGAGTGAATAAATGAATGGAATGAACAACTGGATAGCAGGAATAAGTTAAATTGAACAAAATTACTTAACTGATTGGTTTGAATTAAATTGAGCAAAGGGACAGAACGAATGATTGAGTTTGATCAGTGAAAGGCACGACTACACGAACTGGGAAGAAGTCATTACCTGAAATTACTTGACTTGACTTGAAATTGACTTGACTTCAACTCGAAATCAACTTGACCTCAACTTGAGATTAACCTGACTTCGACTTGAAGTCAACCTGAAGTTAATTGGAAGTCAACTTGAGAGCGACTTGAGTAGGCTTGAAATCTTCTTACCTTCAGGTTGAAGTTCACATAACCTCGCTTGAAATCAACCTGGTTTCGACCTGAAGCTGACATAACTTTAAATTGAAATTGACTAGACGTTGACTAGGAGTCATCTTGACTCCGACTTGAGATCAACTTCAAATCGACTATTTTTAGCATTGAATGATAATCGACTTATTTGACTTGATTAAGATGTGATGATCACTTGAAAACGACCTGGCTTGAGGTTGGCCTGACTTTACTTCAACTTGACCTCAACTTGGCCTGGACTAGAATTCAACGTGACTTCGACTTAAATGAACGAACTCAACCTGGCGTCGACTAGAAATTGACTTGAAATCAACTCGAAGTCAACTTAAAATCCATTTGAATTTAACTTGAAATCGTCCAAAAAATCGACCTTCATTTGTTAATCGACATTAATTTGAATTGACTTTACTCAACTTCACTGGGAAGCGTAACATTTTCGTAGTATACAGTACAGTCCATGCAGACTGGTCTTAATCCACCTTGGGCAGTGTTGTCCACGCATGCGTTTATCAGGTTATAGAAATCATCATCAGCAAAATTGTATTTAATGAAGCTCCGGGTTGTACCGGGTTGCACCGGGTTGTACGCAGGTTGTACGCGGTGCTTCAAAAGACAGATTACAGTAGAGTTAGAACATTTTTATAAACGCTTAAGCTAGAGGCATTGTGTCATGTATGCATGACGACATGTAGTCCATTCTGGGTCCAATGGGTATTATATAACTTTTAGGAATCTTGCCCTACAAGGTGAGCCGACCAAAAAAGTATATAACAAAAATAAATGACATATTTTATGCTCAGCTCAGAAATCATATCTGCACAAATTAGGAGCTTCCTGGCTCTCGGTCATCGTTAATCAAATTTGACACAGCAATGGGTTGTATCATTGTGTATGTGGGATTTCCGAAACATGGCAAACACAATGTTGGGAAAAAAACGATTTCCTGGCATTAATAATCGTTTTTCGCGTTTCGTAGAAACTTAACTCAATTGCATGTTTAAGTTGATCGGCTTTTTGCGTGGTTACGAACACGTGACTCTAAGGACCAATCAAATGAGTTGATTCGTCTGGGCGGTGTTCGCTTTGAGGAATTTCACTTCTAGCTCGATACGTCAAGTTCCATAACTTTTCGTCATGCCAATCACGGTCGATAGCACCCATCAGAAATGCAATGTAATTTGGAAGTGACCTCGAGTTACTTTACATCGTTTTCTTCAACTGTGCATTTAGTGTTTTTCAAGAGTTAAATTCATGCGTAGTCCTTGTTAAATTCTTGTTCATTTTTCAAATTTAAAAAATCGTATATTCTGCCCATTTTGGTTCAATTTTTATAGATTACAAGTGGCGGCACTGTTTTAGTGTTCATCATGCCATCTTATCATGAATTTAACTCTGAGATGAGGACCAGCATCTCACCCTGTAGGCAGACTCTGCACAGCTCTGGTTACAGATTTCCGCCTTCAGATAAAATATAAAAAAAACAAAAACATAGGCGGTTGTTTCTGGCCGGCGAGATCTGTCGTCACTGGGGTGCATCATTTATTTAAGGCGTGGTCAGGCCTGTCCAAGTGTTTACAATTTGAAAATTTGTGAAATTTGTGCTCCATTACACGGCTACAGTCGCTCGAGGCTGGGTACCATAAAAGATGAAAAGAGTTTTATGTGTTGTTGTTTTACACAGTGCAGGGAAGACCAATAATTATTATTTGTAGTAATGTTGGACAATTGTGTCCTATTTCTCTGTCGATCGTCATTCAGTACAATGCCCAACAATTCCAGACGACTGCGTGATAAAGTCCCTGCCTAAGAAAATTTTAGACGGCGACACACATCCCCACTGCCCGGATATACGGCCATGGTATCATTGTAGCTTGCAGTGACCTGTAGATGTTATTATACAATTTTTATTGTACAGGTGTGATGGAAGCAGATAGTACTTGTAATTCTGCAACAGCATTAAGTTCAGCAGGCTCTTGTTCCGTACCCACAGTTTCCAGCACCGATGTAGCTGCCTACTGCTCGTAAGTATTCAGCGACTAGTTAACTCCAACTACCCCCCACCCCACCCCCCAACCCTTCAAAATAAAAAAAAGCTAAATCAATAAATATATAAATAAAATTTTAAAAAAAGAAGAAAAAGTCGGCGTTGCGCCGCATCTACCTTGGATAACGTTTTATTTTGGAGACAGCATGATTTTGTTTGTCTTTGACATTTGGTTATCTTCTGTTTGACCCTTTTAATGTCACGCCCACTTTATATTATATGGAGGACCTCTATGCACACCTATATGCGAGGGAGTTTAATAAAATTTATGACATACTTAAAACTTTATCATTTGATTAATTGGTCGAAAGGGCTGTCTGAGCCCTTTCCAACAATTAACAGATGATAGGTTTGTTCTGCACATACCAGAACGTACGATAAGAGTCATAACGTAGGGGAAAATATTCGTTTTTCGGCAGCAAAAGTGTTAAGTCTTTACTTTATGTTTTTACTTTTTTTGGTGAAAGCACGTTTTCCAAATTTATATAGAGAGGATATGGAATGAGCGTTTTTCTTATATAATATTTCTGAAAGGAGTCTAAGAATTTTCCGTTTTGGCGAGCCAAACGGAAAATTCGAACGAGTTTCATAAATATTATATGAAAAAAACACTCATTTCATATTCTATTTATCATATGACACACACACGCACAAATTAGCCACTTAGTATGACTTTTTAACCCATCACCTAACTTGAGTTGCAGACGGCACTTGGAAAAAACATTCTCGTATAACTAAAAATTTTCATTTTTTGCTTCCAAAACATAGGTTACGTCGAGCTCGTTCCAATGAGGGGTCATAACCTATGTTTTGGAAGCAAAAAGTGAAAATATAAAAAAAATGAATAGCGTTTTTCTTGTAGTTAAAAGATTAATACAATCTTACCCAACCTAAATAGGACAGATAACGTAAATTCTCCCCACTGAAATTATGCAAATGTGACCCAGTTGTATTTTGTTTAGCTAATCAAATTGTCCAGTTTTGAAATTGACCAATGAAAGCTCCCAAATCTAATTATGCAAATTATGAAAATGTGGCCCAGTTGTATTTTGTACAGCCAATCAAATGGTCTAGTTTTGAAATTGACCAATGAAATTGACGGAAGGCTTTATTTATCACTGATTAATATGAAAACACAATATCAAATGTTTTAAAGTGAACAAAGCGGACGAGTCATACGATAAATATAATTATGTAAACAGTTTGTTCCGTTCAATGGGTAGATTAGACAATATACTTTTAAAGTGTTTTCCTCATTTGGTTTAAAACAAATAAACTATTCTTGATTTCGCCGACTTTTATAAACCTGAAAATATCTTATATGTATAATGTCTTCCTCTGGTAGCCCAGTGTAGTTCAATTTTCAGAATATATTTTCAAATCATGGTGTAAATGCGTCGTTCCGTCCCTATCGTGAGACAGAGTTTCGTCCCTTGCTTCAGATTTATTCTTGGCGTCCACTCCGATAGACGTTTCTTCGCTAATTTGGTTTATTTTACTTTCGGCGCTGACAGATTAAATTCTATGAATGCCAGTAGCCACAAACGCAGATACATGTCTTAATGTTCACTGAATACGTTCCTAAGTCCAGTTATATGAACACATCTTGCCAGTGTTCACACTGCCGGTTGCAATAGTGCAAATTGTACTAAACAATTCGTTTGATACCAAAAATATAGCATTTGGTACCAACATTCGACACCAAAAAATATACTTCTTTAGGTCTCATAGGTTTTGTGGTGTATATTTTAGTGCGTCGTTTTCGATATACTCGCTGTCTGACGACACAGATGATGCTGAATGTCAAATAATTTACAAACAACAAAAATAGTCATGGTTCTTTGTTCTGGGTTAACTGAAATTAACAGTTGATCCATTTAATTTGATTGTTATCAAAACATTTCTCTGTTACTTATCTGTTTTTATAATTGTTCTGGAAGATAATACATAATTTGCTACAAGTTTATTTTGAGGAAATACACAGTAAATGTACCTGGAGAGTGGATTGTAATTAAATCACCCGCGGAGTGGAGTTATCACCCAGGCTATAACTTTCAAATTTTATACATATCGACAAACAACAAAAGCAATGTTTCAGCCAATGGACCTCCGGGTTAACCCGGAGGTCCATTGGCTGAAACTTTGCTGGTGCTGGTTATGCTTTGCAACAAATTTGCAATTATTCCTCGGGTGGAATCTCCACTCTGCGGGTGATTTAGTGATAATACACTCTCCACGTACTGTAAATGCTTAAACGCATGAAATTATTCTGTAAGCGTTAATAATAGCCTTTTCTTTTTTATTGTTTACATTTTTTATCATTTGTGGGTTCTTTTCCACTTAAATTCTTAAAATTGTCAGGTAAAAGCAAATTAAATTATACACAAAGACAAGAGCTGAACACCACCAAATATATACACAGAACGACACACGCGTGTGGATGGGTTAATCGATATGGCACGAGTGTCAGCGCTCGAGGATATCCTTCAGCGATGGCATAAGTTCACACACGTGTGTGCTGTTCTGTATTTATTACACGCCTTCACGTCTTTTAAAGCAATTATTAGGACACTCATCAATTCATTTGCCAACTTTCAACATAAAGAACACATTTTACTGGCATATAGAACACACCGGAACTCACAGGCCGATTTTTTGGCTAACGCTAGCGATTCAGATTGTTGTGGCGATGCACGATTTGTAGAGATGTCCATGGAAATTTTGCTTCTATTTTAAAAAAGTCCGTCAACGATTTGCATTCCGCACATACGTGCGGAACATATTTTCATTTTCGGCATGGTCTAGCGTTGCTGTAGATGAGGATTTCAAAGAACAGGCATGTAATAAACGGAATGATAACATGTCACAGTTCATTGAAAGTCTGTTGATGGTTATATGTATGATTATATTGATGATTCAACAAATGGTTGTAGAGACGCGTATGATTGAATGTATCCCACAAGAAGCTCCAGAGAATCACGTACACAGTGCAAGCCAAGAATTTCCAAAATACAGTTTTGACTCAGAATTGGGCATTTATAGTGTATATTTTACTATCTGCCATCATGGCATGGAGAAGGATGTGTACAAAGATGATAAATTATTGGTATGCATTCCATGTGTTTGTCTTTTAAAGAAATCGGTTGTCAACTCGACATCCATTACACAGTCACCAGCCATTTGCTGGGAAACCACACGCAAACCAATGAGTTTAAGGCCCTCCCACGGTCGGAACGACCCGGTGGTGTGACATCACAACGTGAAAATAGGGTACTTCTTTGACTTGTGCGACGGCAGCCATTCACCTCGAGTATTGCTCTGAAGAGCCTGTGACTACCAAATCGACAAATCTGCACGGGAACGGTCAGGAACGGCCTGAGAAAAGCCACATTGAGGTTCAGAAGTTCAAATGCTTTGAACCAAAGAATACGTTTGGCTTTGTGTTTAGCCATTTTCATTCAGAGTATTGCATTGACTGCAATTCCTTGGTCTATCATCACCAAGGATTGGCAGTCAGTGCAATTCCTTGGTCACGATAGATCAAGGAATGGCAGTCAGTCCACTGGAGCAAATTTGGGACATTCTAGGGAATCGAACACAAGCACACGAACATCCCGTGCAAACTCTGGGAGAAATGGAAGCAGCTTTGCATCAGGATGGCGACAGTTACCTCTGCAACGGATACGTCGATGGACTTGACGATGCGACGCATGATAGAAGCTATTATATGATCACATGGAGGATGCTGCAGATATTCAGCTGTAACACTGGCTCATGTTCTTTAGAGGTTATCCATTTATAGTCAAATAATGTGCCCGTGGTGACTCCCCAGCTCAATACTAAAACGGGTATCATATTGAGCTCTGGCAGTTATTTGTTGGGTCACCAATGCTTTACTGAAATGATCATAGAAACTATGATTTTTGTGTTTTCGTAAAGCCTGAATACGTTTTGCCAAAATAACATTCAGTTTTGAAGCCTACTTTGCGAGTAGTTTACTGATATTGTAAGTTATCCCCGCCAACACGTATGGTATATGGAGATTTAACATCTGGATGTCGGTTTTTAAACACCGAGCCGAAGGCGAGGTGTTTAGTTGAGACATCCAAGCATTAAATCTCCATATACCATACATGTTGGCGGAGATAACGTTTTTGTCCCGTTTGAAACAATATACAAACTTAGTGGAAATAAATTTGTGGACGCATTTCTCAGCTCCACAATCATTTGGGCCAAATTCGTGATAATAATTTTGTTTTTATAATCGCAGAAGACAACAGATAGAGTTACATCCTTTGGATCGTTAAGGAAACGAGTAAACATAATTTTGTTGAGATATCGTCCCCCGAGTTCCAATGTGTTCTATGTGATTCTGGCACATAGAACACATTGGTACTCAGGGGACGAATTATTTGTTCTTATTTTATTTTTATGATAGTATCGTCGGAAATCTGATGATATTTATGACTATTTTCGGGTTTTTGGTTCGAGTTTTATAAGGAGGCTTGCGGAAGCGAAAAGCTTTCAGTGAAACCATATACCCCCAATGTTTCGCGTGCGGTTATACCCTGGATGTTGCATGCCCTCATATACCTTGGATGTTGGGCGCACCCTTTGCCATGGCTACTTGTCCAAGGCATTCTGACCAATCAAAAGACAGAATTTATCGGGATATAGGGACAAAAAGTTACACATTTACCATCGTAAAACATTCATGGGGTGTTTAATGTTGTTCTGTGTGTATATCTGTCCTGAGTGCAACAAGGCGCCATGTTGCACTCAAACGACGATACATGGCTATTTTGTTCTCATTTAAAAGACTCCATTTTGAAATGCCGAAAAAATGATTTGACGCTGCATCTTGCAGCGTGGAACGCGATATAAATCTGTGTCAGGAGATGGTGGGATGTTTCTCAATATACGAGCCTGTGTTCAATTACTTAACTGCCTCAAACACCCAAATACAGCTGAAGTAAAATAGTTTTAGTCGGGGTCAAAATCGTCAAAGGTGTCAGCGGGAGAGGGCATATATATGTGGCGTATACCATTTTATATCTGAAACATTCTAGCTTCAGGAAAAAAGGGTTATACCGAGAAATTCGGCTGAACAATATATTTTTCGCGTGGGTTTGTATTGGCACCATTATAAAATATCGAGCCATTTTTAGAAACCGGGTACCCGCGTCCTCCTATTATTCAAACTGCAAATTTTAAGGCCGAGTTAAACAAATTATATGTTTGTGAAGATAAATGGATGGTGATTATTTTGATGTGAAAAGTTTTGCCGTCAGTGTCAGCCATAATCCACACTTGCCACGCATATGTGAGCTAAATAAAAAAATCCCGTCGTTTCGCGGCTCATGCCTAATTTCAATTCTCACTGGAAATAAATAACGAGATATATATTCATAACCTTGATAGAGTTGCAAAGATTTTTTGGCGCATCATGTGCTGTTAAGTTAAGAATAACTTTCTTTGTTCAACCGTTTACAAGAAATCCGCGAAAACTTAACCCCCCCCCCCCCCCTCCGCCCTCCCAAACAAAAAAATAAATAAATAAAAATGCGAATTTGGACTTTGTGTGTTACTGGAGATCTCACCACTAGAATTATCCGTACAAATGATCCAACACTTCACGAACCTCTCAAAACTGAGTACTGTGGGGGAAAACTAATATTTCTTGGAATTTAATAATTCAAGTAACATTTTGGTCGAAAAGAACATTTTTGAAAGTCGTCTGAGTCGGAAATCTCATTCAGAATCTTGGCTGCCGCCAGTGTCGGTGTCATCCATTTCATCAGAGATGTGATATCACCGCGGAACGGCGTGTTAAATCAAATAAAAGTGCAGTCCTCGTTCCAGCCGCTTTATCTGAAATCTGGATAGTTATTTTTACCATGACGAGACAAGCTCTATATTCTACGTGCACAATTGGCCCTTTGGTAATGGAGTAACAGTTTGTCTTAGCACAGTAGTATATAGACAGAACGCGATGTGTGTTTAAAGCGGTGTATGTTTTACATAACGAGTTGGAATGGCGTAGTCATATTTCGTAAGAGCCGGAGGCTCGAGCGAAATATGATTACGCCATTCCAACGAGTTATGTAAAACACCCACCGATTCAAACACACATCGCGTTCTGTGTTTATTACACAACCCATGCATTAAAATTCATTTAAATAAACAAATTTTAATTTCGATGTTTAAATCCAAAGGTGAAGAGTCTGTTTGTTTTGACTGAAGCTGTACTGATCAAATGGATCGATAAAAAATCAAAACAACCTTTTCGGAACCAGAGTTTGTTGAAATTCGTATCGCTGTTTCTCTTCGGCTGGTGCCCAACCACGCCTATCCATTTGGTGGCTATTACTGTTAGTAAAAATATAAGTACAAATTTGTGCAGATTTGCAAAACAGCTGGGAGAAACATTTTTAAAAGAAGTTCGAAGCATGTCAAGATGTACGAAGATTTACCTAAATAAAGTTGACCCATTTAGATATAAAGGAAACATAAAACGAGACGGCCACGGGACTGGGTTAATGTTCTGGTTGGAAATGATTGGGTTTTTTTTAAATATTATCTCATTTTTTGGTTAACTAATTTTTTGTGAACCGGCTTTATTTTGCATTGGACGTTTTCATTTTCACACTATGCGACAGACTGTCGATAATTGTATACGAAATTTGGAACATTTCGAAGCGTAACTAATGACTCGATTGGAAAGGAACTAGTACGAACAGTGCTGGGAAAAAAATTCCGGCTTGTACATCACCCATTGAATACATAAGAAAAGTCGTTAGAGGAGTCACTCGATCGAGCAATTGCTCGTTGGCTCATTTGCTCGATGGGATTCGAGTCATTCGAGCAATAGTTTCGAGTCACTCGACATAAGACGGAATCCCTCTTTTGGAGTCCCTTTTTGGAATCCCATTTGTGGAATCCCTTTTTCGAAAACGCCTGTGGCTATGGAATCCCTTTTTCCGAAATGAGTCGTCGAGTCGTTCGAGGAGTCACTCGATCGAGCAATTGCTCGTTGGCTCATTTGCTCGATGGGATTCGAGTCATTCGAGCAATAGTTTCGAGTCACTCGACATAAGACGGAATCCCACTTTTGGAATCCCTTTTTGGAATCCCATTTGTGGAATCCCTTTTTTGAAAACGCCTATGGCTATGGAATCCCTTTTTTTCTGAAATGAGTCTAAGAGTCGTTCGAGGAGTCACTCGAACGAGCAAATGCTCGTTGGCTCATTTGCTCGATGGGATTCCAGTCGTTGAGCAATATGCCGAGTCACTCGATCGAGCAATTATTCTAAAGCTCATTTGCTCGATGGGATTCGAGTCATTCGAGCAATGGTTTATCAGTAACTGCTCGATTGCTTACTGGGTTTGGGAATGCTTTTGATATACACAAGGGAGATAACTGCATTATGGGAAATCAAGCACTGGTAATTATAAGACTTGGACGAGAGAACCAGAGATAGTTTGGATTGGATAGACTGTTAGTGATAGAGAAACATATGCAATAGGCATTAAAAGTGGGATTCTGGGAAAATCAGGCCCTGTACTCCTATTCAATAGAACATACCCCCTGTACCCCTTGGTACTATAGCATAACGAGTTATTTTTATATGCCCAAAATGGACTTCACATGTCCGTTTGGGTGGTTTGGTGGAGATTTTGGTGGTTTGTAAGGGTGGTCGGGTCTATTTGGGTAATTCTTCGAGAATTCTGGGAGAATTTTAAGTAAGAAAAATACTCTAGTTTAATCGAGCACACCCCCAGGGGACCCCTTGGTACTATAGCACTACGTGCTATGTCGATAAAGTGGGAAATCCGTATCAAATAAAGTCAATTTCGGTGATTTTGGGTGGATTTTGGTGATTTGGACAGATTGTCGGGTTGTTTGTGGTAATGAATTTACTCCGATTCAATCGAACACACCCCTTGAACATACCCCGTCCCACTGTAGGACTTTGGGTAACATAGCAATCACGTGCTACCATAGAAACCAAGATGGCGGCCTCCAGTATACAAAATGGACGACGGAAACACGTATCACCTTAACAACACACGCTGCGCATGCGCACTCACACCACATATCATCATGGAGATGACGTCACAACATGGCCACTCACGCGGGTTACCATGAAAACACAACATGGCGCCACTAGGTCACGTGACATGACGTCACTTCCGAGGTCCCCCACCGAGGTCTCCCAACCTAGAAGTGAAACATACGAGCTATCCTACTGGGGGGCTGGAGGAGGAACCCCCTCCAGGTCCCTCCCCCTAGTTGGAAATTCACTACCGAGAAAGATCTTGAAAATGAGGCTATGAAAGGGGGCACAAAATTGATTCTAGTAACTGAAATGCCAAGGCATTTATGATAGAATTGTCAGGTTATAATTATTTGGTATTCTTCTGGGAATTGAATATGTGCTAAAAATGCCCAAGCTAAGAACTTTGAGCAATTCACACTGTTCTAACATTAAATAAGATCTTATGCAGGAATGATCAATTTTCGTCGTTTCATCATTTTGTAACTGTGAATGATGAAATTAACTCTGGCGAGATCGGTTTCATTCATTATAATTCTACGAGTAGAATAAGTTTTTTACTTGAAAACACTATACTTTTATTTTGTTTATCCAATAAATCTTTTACAGGGCAGTCGCGGCAAAATCGTGCTGTTACTCGCTACAAAACGCAGCGAGAAGTGAGGAACACATTGGTACAATTCGATCGACAAGTAAAATTAAAAAATAAACAAGGTTCAGTAAATAATAATTCCCCTACAAACTTGAGCTAAACTTGCAAAAATATTTTTATAAAATGAGGCGTGTGGTGTTTTCTACTGGCATTGTGTAATACTTTCAAAAAGGTTTAAAGAAAACAACAATTGAACTATTAATTATGCTACACGAATGCGGTAAAGGTCAGAGGTAGAAAAATTTATCACCCGACTAGGAGAATAAAGCAAAAATTTATCCAAGGCTTTTATTGTTCGAATAAACGGCCATTTATGGGATAAAAATGCATTGCGGTATTCTGCACTGATAACAATTTGCGGCCCATGTGTTTCAACGGTAACAAAATTCACGGTATTGCCATATTTTTCTAGAAGTTTGGATTTCAGTTTATGCCGATATCGTCTACGCCCGTCCCGAACTCAGCTAACAAGATATTCGAACATGTTGGACGATGTTCGAGCATGCACATCAATTTGAACAATGTTTGATGGTGTTTTGGTCTTGAACCAATCAGATTACAGCTCTGGGTCACATGGTATATATTGGTATATTTCCCTCCAAAAAATCCATAAAACATTCATAAACAGTCTTGAACAAAGTTGTATAGTGTAAACAGGGACATCTAATCACATTGGACAAACGCGAATATCATCCTACAAATGTTGGATGGAGGTTTTGAACAAAAGTTGTATCGTGTAAATTAGCCTTAACATATTATAACACCCCAAGCGTCCCTCGGCCAATAATATTGCTTGGACCGGACGTCTGTATTTTTCAAACAGATCTATGAGTAGACTCTTTGTCCACTTCCAGTGTTGTAACTAACAAGCTTTTGTCTCACAATTCAGTAGGGCTACAAATGAATAGAGAAAAGAATAATATAGCCCAAGAACATTAGGTTTCACTACGGGAAAAAATCGGAGAAAGCTGATTTTTTCAGGGAATGTCGAGTACATGTCATTGAACGATTAGACAAAAGTCCCCTAAAATCCCAGTTGAGCTTTTTTTTCTACAGCCTTTTTTCGAAAACGCGTTTGAAAAAATTTTTAAAAAATCGCACGAACTTTGTAACCTCGAATTGATCCAACTGTATTTTTTGTTTACGCGTATTTCGAGCTACATAATGTCTAATATACATTTACCTAGAGGAAAATGTGCATTCTGTGACAATTTCTGCGAAAAATTATTGAAAATTCACAAAAAAGTATCGGATTTACGCAAAAAATGACGATTTTCCTAACGGATTGCCCAAAGGGTCGTAGTACAGAACGGGATGTTAGTTGGACAGCCATGATCGAACCAATTGCCCCTAAATATGACATAATCATATGGAAGCCGCCGAGTCTAACGAAAACTTTTGTCAACTTATCTGACGGAGACACAATCTCCACTGCTTTGATATAAAGTGGTTGGTCAAACGTCACTGGGCAAACGTTCAGTCCCTGTTTCTCACATTCAGTTTGTGCAAACATGAGAGCAGTGTAAATTGTGCTCGGGTTGGATGGATCAAAATTAATAAAGGGAAGTATCTCGACATCACTTGTTTCATAATCATCTGATGATGAGACAATGTGCATATATCCAGCCCAAGATGGGCAAGGTACTCTCAGTACATGCGTCAAAGACCAAAGACTGTCGACTGTTTTTGCGAGTTTCAAATTTTTCGGATCAGATTCACCCAAAGTTGATAAATCCTTCATCACAATTTCGTCAAGACCCGATTTGCTTGGTTTACTGTAACCTTTCAAAGGGATGTACCCGAATTCACCAGAGCCAATATTCGAATGATCACCAGTTAGTCGTTTTATCGGAGACTCTTCTGTGTGATCTCTGCTTGGAGTTATACAGGCGATGCCTCCCATACTATGGAAAGTATTCTTGCCATCTAGCGTGCGCACATTACAATCGGCGTTATCGAAAACGAATTGTGTGAAGTTCGCAAGTCTAGGCGACGGACCTTTGCTTATCATGACAGAATGAACGTATTGTTGAACTTCCCGGTAGCTAGAAGAGAACATTAGTCCATTCAGAATGTCGATCAATTCCCGAGATGCGAATTTCCTATGAATGTAAACTGTTACCGACAATAATACTGGTGACAAGAATGAACGGGGCCGACAAGAACTTATTAGAGACTGACAGTAGGTATAAAGGGCCGATTCACTATCACTTGTACATGTACGTGTACAAGATACGCACACGATGCGTTCACCAACGTGGAATTCGGTGTTAAATCACACGCTTGTTCACAAAAACTGTACATGATTTAGAATCGGCTCATGTACAGTCGGTGACTCCTAGATCGCGCTTTTAGCGTCAAACACTCGTGGTGAACGCATCATGTGCGTGTGTTGTACATCTTCAGTTGTATCGTGTACGTGATTTTTGGTCTACGTTCGCATCGCAGATCAGACCCACCGATCCATCGTCGGCGAACGCGAGCGAAAGCATAAGATTCTGGGTCATCATCAAAAAACAGCTTTAGCAATTCTAAATCAGTGATTCAGAATCGGCAATTGAGTTGGTACAGATGATTTAGAATCGGCAATTGTTTTGAGGCGGTGGGTTTTTGATTGATATAAATATAGGGGAGAAAAACAAAATATAAATAAATAGTGATTTAGAAAATTAAATATATCAAATCGAATAGATAATAAAAAAAAATACGTAAATCATGAGCGATTCTCAGACTATTAGAGCGAGGTTTCTTTTAAACATGCTGATGAGAGCATACACAATCTGCGTGAACGAACAACTACGTCCCATCTTGTTAGAACGATGCGTTGGATGTCGGGATCATCTAGACTTCGATCACGAGGATCATTCGTGTCTGACGATGGAAAGGGAAGATATGGTCGCCATGTATTTCGAACCGGCGTTCGAATGCGTTAAATTCGACGATGTGATCACGTTTTGGAAGAGATTAGTCTACTGTAAGAATCGAGACAGGCCCACAGATTCGGAAGAACTGAAATTGGCGCGTAGAAGTTTGACTTTAGAAGACAAGGGATGCATCAAGAAATTATTGCTGAACGAAGCATACGTCTAAGTTTTGTTTTTCGTTGATATAAAAAATAAGGGAGAGTAGAAAATAAAAAAAATAAATACACACATAAATTTTTTATCTAATATTAGAAAGAAAAAACATAATAAAAAAAGACTGAGAACCAGAAATAAATTGTATCCGACGTTAGTGGACGACGAGGACGAGAAGCCGAACGGCGTTTTGCCGACGGCGCCGTCGGTAGAAGAAAGAGAAAGAGGAGAGAGGTATCGCATCGATCAAATCAGTAGAATCCAATCGTATCTGACTCGAGAGAGAGATTCTCGTCGTTCCCTCAAGAAGAAGTATTCGCGTTTCGTGCAATTCGTCAACGGGATCGACACGACACTCATCACGATTTCCATGGGTTTACACACGGCCGGCATCGGATTGTCGTCGACCGCGGTCGGCATTCCGATCGTGCTGACTGTGGAAGGAGTGGCTCTCGCCGCCGGATTGTTCAGCACGCTCGGAAACTTTTTGAGTAGGAAATTATATCTGAAGGCGAGGAAACACGATAAGATTCGCGTCTTGGCCGACTCCAAGATCGATACGATATCCGAAATGATCTCTATGGCGTTGAAAGACGGTAGGATATCGGACGGTGAATATTTCGCGATATTGAGCGAGAAAACGAAATACGATGCCATGAAAGAAGCCGTGAGAATCAAGACTCGTCAGATCATCAAGGAAGAGTTGAAGGATTCTCTCGTGGAAAAGGGTAGGAAAAAGGCCAGGGAGGAATTCAGTAAGATGATAGAACTCAAGGGCAGCGATTGAAAAAAAAAAAAATATATATATATATAATAAGAACAGAATTTTTAAAAAAAATAATAAATTCATACATAAAATAAAAACGAAATTAATTTAAATTAACTCTTAAAAATGTATTGCGTAAAGTGTAAGAGCGTTACCGAGACGAGTAATTCTAGAGAAGTGCGAACTAAAAACGACAGACGGATGCTTCGCGGAATTTGCGACGTGTGTGGTTCTATCAAGACTAGATTCGTCAAACAAAAGAACGCGAGCAAAGGCAAAGGCATCGTGAATAAAATGATCAACAATCTACCTTTCGAAATTCGAAGTTTCACGGGACCAGGAACGAAATTGAACAAGAGACTCAACGCCGATCTGACTCCCAAATCTTGGAGCAAACCCGTGAATAGGGTGGACGCGGCCGCGTACAATCACGATCTGTGCTACGCCGGACATCCCGACACCAAGACTCGCAACGACATCTGCGACAGAAACATGTTGGGGAGATTGAGAGGCATATCGAATCCGACCAGGAGAGAGAAGATGGAACGTTCGCTGGTCGGCAATCTGATCGGTGCGAAACGTCGATTCGGATGGGGCGTTCAAAAAAAAAAGCGCATCTGAAAAAGAGAAGAAGAAGAAACGATTATTGACGAGCGAATTGGCCGAGGAGTTACACAAACCCATAGTGCGTAAATTTCGAAAGAGAAGGGTGTTCGTGAAGGGTCTGGACGACATTTGGTCCGCCAACTTGGTCGACATGAGATCGTTTGCGAGGTGGAAGGAGGGTGTAAAATATCTGTTGACGGTCATCGACGTGTTTTCCAAATACGGTTGGATCAGAGCTTTGAAGAATAAATCGGGACCTTGCATCGCCGAGGCTCTGAAGAGCGTGTTCGACTCATCCTCTCGAAAACCGAGTAAATTGTGGGTGGACAAGGGAAAAGAATTCTACAACAAGGACGTTCGTTGATTGGTAGACCTCTACTCGATCGAAAACAAAGAGAAAGCCAGCGTGGTGGAACGTTGGAATCGAACGATGAAGGAGAAGATGCACAGATACTTCACGGCGAATTCGACCAAGAAATACATATACGCTCTGAACGGTCTGGTGAAAGATTACAACGACACGCGACACAGATCGATCAAGATGACTCCCGCGGAAGCTAGCGATCCTCGAAACGAAAAACGGGTCTACGCGAATCTATATCCCGAGAGATCTAAGATCGGGAAGAAGAAGTCTAGAACGCCGAAATTTGCGGTCGGCGATCGAGTGAGAATCTACGCTTATAAGAAGCACTTCGAAAAGGGTTATACTCCTCCATGTACCTCGGAAATCTTCGTGATCATCAAAATATTTCACACCGATCCTGTGACTTACGAAATCGAAGCTTTGGATGGAGAAGAGATCATCGGAAAGTTTTACAAACAACAATTACAGAAGACGAAGTTTTGATGAAGAACGCAAAAAATTTTTTTTTTTATTTACTCTCTTTGACGTTTTCTTGTTTACACACAAATATAAATAAGAGAGAAAAAAAATAAATAATAATAAAAAATAATTAAAAACTATTTTTTTTAGATAAAGAAAAGCAAGTGAATTAATAAACAAAAAAAAACTAAAAATCCTTTAAAATGACAAATATACTAGATATAGCACAAAGCATAGTGAAAGATGTAAGTATTCAAGAATATGAGGTTCATGAATACGAACCGGTAACCGGAACGAGTTTGAACAATGCGGGAGAGATAAGAATCAACATCGAAACTCAAGATCTATTCGTACATCCTAGCGAGAGTTACATAGTGGTGCAGGGACGTCTCACCAAGGAAGATGGGAGCGACTACGCCGACGACGACATGGTCACTGTAGCCAATAATGGCATCATGCATCTATTCAGTAACATAAAATACATGCTATCCGCACAAGAGATAGAATCTGTTTTTCATCCCGGTCAGGCCACCATGATGTTCGGACTCTTGACGTATCCTGACGATTTTTCGAAATCCAGAGGACTTAATCAGTTGTGGGTGAAAGACACCGTCGGCCCTGTTTTCGTTCAGGATACCTTTGAAACACATCTTCGGATTCGCGGACGATTACAACAAGATCATGTACAAATTCAAACGCAATCTGACGTTGATTCGAAAAGGAAACGACGACGCAATAGTGAAACTCGCCGCGACCGATGCGTGTAAGATAACTCTACACAAGATATCGTGGTTCGTTCCGCACGTGGAGCCTACGACGGATGAGAAAACGCATCTCTACGAGATCATACAATCCAAGAGTAAATTACCCATGGGATTTAGAATGAGACAGTGCGACACGGCTAGCATTCCTCCCTCCACGAATCACTTCGATTGGAGATTGATGGTGAAATCCGCTTCCGAGAGACCACGTTTCATCGTGATCGCGTTTCAGACCGATAGGGATAGGTCTCAGGAAAAGAATGCATCGCTGTTCGATCACTGCCATTTGAGAAACATGCAAGTGTTTCTGAACGCCATGAGATATCCAGCAATCGATTACAACGCGTCGTTCGACAAGAACGATTTCTGCAGGCTGTACGGCGATGCCGCCGATTTTAGAAAGAAGTATCACGGTCTAGACGAATTGATGAGCAATCCCAACATATCTCCCGGCGAATACAAGTCGATGTATCCCATGTTCGTGTTCGACGTCAGTAAACTGAGTGAACGACTCAAGAGTAGCGTGTTAGACATTCAGATCAAGATGCAATTCGATAGGAACATGCCGAGAAAAACCGAAGCCTTCGCCCTGGTCCTGTCAGACAGAGAATTACAATTCGAATCAGACGGAAATAAGATGTCGATCATTCGATGAGAGACGAGTGTGTGAAAAATAAAAATCAAAAACAAAAAAAAAATGAAAAGTAATGTGTGATTATTAAAAACAAAACAAAAAAAAAATAAATAAAGTAATGTGATATAGAGAGATTGAACATCTCTCTATATCTCATTACTTTTTTTGTTGTTGTTTTTAATAATCACACATTATTTTTTTTTTTTTTTAATTCATTATTTTTCCACGCATTCACTGTTTGTTCAAAGGATCCAGTTCGATCAGTAGACTCACCACGGAAGTGGCGGCTTCGGGATTATTGGTTTTCATGACGAAATTAATCTGTCTCCGGCGTTCACTTTGAGAGGCATGCCGAACGTGCTGACATTCGCGTGTTGATTCTCAGTCTTTTCGACGCTGTATCTCTTATCGCTCTCCACACCATTTACCATGAGATTGACGACCGCTCTGTTATTCAAATCCGAGGAAGCCAGACGCATTCGAAGGATTTCACCTCCCAGCGGCATGGGATATCCCACCTGACCGTGTTTCGATCCGCTACCTCCATTTCTGAAAGACCACTTGGCTTTTCCCTCCTCTAAGGCGTCGGACTCTTCAGCCTACACGGTGATCAATTGTCTGGCATATTTGACTTTCTCCACCACCGAAATCAGGGTGCAGGCGTCCGTCATGTGCACAGGTTCCGGTAGATTCGTGAGCGCGTGTCCGCCCATGTCTAGTTTACCTTCCATGATGTCGCCCTTTCTCCAGACTGAGTTGTCGTCCACGTACTTCCTGCTTACCGTGCTGGAATCGAATTCGGGATTGTGACCGAGACCGAATAAATTCTCACCGTTCATGTTGATGCCACCCTCCATGGTTCCGCCAGATTGTTTGTTCAGGTAGAGATCGTCCACTTGCGATTCTACATATTCTTGCGATCGTATCTCGGCAGAATCTACGTAGCCCTTGTTGACCGCGGTTGAGTCCGCATCCGTGTCGTCGATCTTCGACAGATTCAATATCTTGTGGAATCCTGCATTCAGATCCGATTTCATTATCGTTCATGTTCAGAGGTTCCTCTCGAGGTTCGTATCTCCGAACGTAATGCTCATCCAAGTTGGCAACGTTGTAACCATCGTCGACTTGGAGCGTCTTCCTCTTCTTTCTCGGGTTGACATTTTCGTCGTCACTTCTACCAAATTTATCGACTGTCATGTTGTTGTAGGATTTTTTTTTTTTTTGTTGTTGTTTAGAAAAAAAATGTGTTCAAAACGCAGTTTATTAAAAATGAACTATGTTATTTTATTTTTCGTTTTTTTTATTCGATTAAAATTTTTTTTAAATAATTTTTTATCTTTATATATATACTATAAAAAAAAAATCTCTCTATAATGTAAGTCATTGAGAATGTCTTGAAATTCATCTCCTTCAGACCATCTCTTGAGAACGTAGAGACACAGGTGACCACAAAACACTTGGTCTGGTGATTGCACTTGATCCGTGTTGTAAAGAACCATCGATTTGTTGAAATAGTTCTTTATTTCTTTCGGCGGCGAGATTCCGTAGCTGTCAAAATAATAATTCTTCTTCTTCTTCCCGTTCTTGAACCACGCCACCCAGTGAGTGCCTTCACCCGATGAATCGTCTAGATTTAAAATTCTGCATTCCGATTGTCGAGGTCTTCTCTTCGGCAAGGCATCTCTGGAAAACACGCCTAGAAAATCTTCAATTTTCAAATCCTTTGCCGCATTCAACAGATCGATGTTGGATAGAGGTTCGTTAGGTAAGACGACACCTTCTACGGATATCTTTATTTTCTTATTCATAAATGCGTATATATTTTTTTTTATTTATTTATTTTATTATAATTCACTAAAAAAATGACGTTATTTTTTTTTGTTTTTTTCTTTTTCTTTTTAAACTAACTCTATCAACTTCCACAATCTTGAATCCGTCGAATTCCTTGACTTCTATAATCTTGGATTTATCTAATTCTTCTTGATTTTCTGGAATCCTACTAACTTTCTCGATGTCACTATCGATTTCCATAATTTTATGTTCATCTAATTCCTCTTGATTTTCTGGAATCCTATCATCCACAATCGTATCTGGAATCTTATCATCCGCAAGCGCATCTGGAATCCAATCATTCCCATTCATATCATCTCTAATTAGATCCACAGTCCAATGTCCGAGTGCCAAAGTGCTTATTTTATTGTCTAATACGAATCTCTTATCGTCGTCGGCCGTCAGCGAAATCTTGTTGACTATTTCGGTATACAGGTCGTGATTTTCACTTCGAATCAATTTCATAGTCTTATACACCGGACCACTTCCTAACAGACAATCTTTATACTCTTGGAAAGAGATGTTTTTCTTCACCACGCACGCTTTAACTCCTTTGCACTTCTTGATCTCTTCATCATCTTCTAGACGATAAGCATACAGTTTGGGTCTCAAGCCCATGAATTCGACAATCTGTTTACCGTCTCGTCCTTAAATTTACCCAACACTTTCTTGTTGTCGTTCGATTGAATGTTGGACGGGTGATCGATGGGATAATTGCTCGTGTCGAACCACTCGGCCACGTCCGGAGATATGTCTCGGTAGACGTCTTTCGTCTCTATCTCGTAAACTAAACTGTCCGTGTCGGTGAACAGTAGTTTGGCTTTGTCGCCAAATTTTCATTTGATGTAATCATAGTGAAACTCGTACATCAATCGCTTGCTGACATCTAAGATGATCGGTCCGAGATAATACGGTTTGTCGAACTTCAGGTGCGTCTTTTGCATGTGAACGGCCACTAGATTTTCGCCAAATATGATTCGGTGTTTGTAATTGGGTTTCACCACTAATTTTTTAGCTCTTTTCTCAGATGTGACGAGTCGAACGTCGGTTCTCTTCCTGATGTTTTCCATCGATTTACCGTACACACAGTTGTTCATGAGTTTGAAGAAATCTTTTTCAAAATCGTTCTCGGCTCGGGTTCTGAGATTCATGTTGAGATCGATGTATTTTTTCATCCAAGGCTCTTCGTCGAATCGAATGATGCGATGTATGTCGACTAATTTCATCCCGTAATCGACGTACTGTTTCAAATTCTCGCTGTAGATGATGTAGTTACATTTGTTAAATAAATTGGGAATGAGTTTTTCCTCGTCTCCTTCGTTCGGTTCCATTCGTTCGGGAGCCAGCGGATAATCGTTGTGTGAATCGTGTAATTCTTCCGGATAGTTCAAATTGACTTCTAAAATGCAAGGATAGTCTCTCCATTTTTGCATCTCTTCCGGTTCCTTCACCCATTCGAAATTTCCAATCGGTAAAGGATGACTCATAGCCCAACCATACAGATTATTGGCGTCCCAATACTGTATGTATTTAGTCGACCGTTTTGAATCGAAACCTTCTTTCATGTAGGGATTGTTAGCCTCGGAATGTCTGTGAGAGATCATCGAGACGCCACCTCTCGCAGCCCTTTGGAACATGAGCAACATGTCCACATCGGATAATAATTCCAATTGGACTTTGGTGGTCTTCAACAGAGCATCCCACGCCAGACCGGGTGCAGTGAAATACCAAGTGGGATCCAGATCGTAATTTCGACGACAGACGTCTCGAAAATTTTCGAACACGTCTGCCAAGAGCAGAACGTCGGTCTTCAGATAGAGATCGTGATAATCTCTCATGGTTTTCATATCGAATGATTTCCACACGTTTTTGGCGTGTTCGTAATTCTCGTCGGAAATGTCGGATTCGTATAATTTCGAATAAAAATCATCTTTCGAAGGTAGTGCGGTGTCTTCGAATCTCTTTAGATCATTCATGTAATCGTAAGGATAGACTCCTTTCCTCAACATGACATCTACTCGTTCTCCGAAATGTTCGCTCGTGATTTTAAATTTATCCTTGCTCATGTTATTGACTAATTTTTCCAGAGCGGTCGACATGAATTTAAAAGTGTCGATGAAACGTATGCATCTACGAATGGATTTCGTTTTTTCTTTCAACGTATTTCCATCGATTACTCTTTCCCTCTCCATGAGCTTCCATTTCGTGAAGGAAATGTATCTTTCTTCACTGTTCGCGATGCAATTTAATTCTTCGTGCGAGGTGCCAAGATTTTTCACGAACAGATGACTGTCGTAACCCGAGAGATTGTGAAACATCACCGGATAGAAAGTGGCGTCTTGATATTTTAAATTACACTTGCTGTGAGCCGGACCGCGATACAGACCCGTGTAATGATCATGGTCTCTGACCTTCTTATTTTCCTCCAAATTCTCGTTGAACGATTGTCTGCATATGTGACATTCGGTGGCTCTGTTATTTTCGTCCTGCTGCTCTCGCGTGATGATCATTTTCGCCGGAGTTTTGAATTTGTCGTATAACATTTGAATTTTCGATTCTAACTCTTTCACGAACCTTTGAGCCACGTCGTTGTCTTCGTGCTGTTTCGTGTAGGTGAAGGGACCCATGTCGTGTTGCGAGTCGAAATTTCACGTAAATGCAATAGCCCAAAGGTATGTGTTTTTGATATCTTTCAACGTAACTTTGAAGAGTGTTGGGTTGACAGGAACTCATTTTTGTGGTGAAACATTCGAAATCAGCGTACTCGACGAATGGTACTTTTAACCTTCTGTTGTGATTTTCAAACTTCATGATGGTGTTGGGTTTGGGCATTTTGACAGCGACACCTTGACTTTCGTTGCAATATTCCTGATGTTTCGCTAATGATTTTTCACTCTTAAACATGTTCATGCAGTTGCAACATAAAGATATCTTATGTCCATGATTATTATTTTGTTTCGACAGCAATCGGGTCAGATGTTTAACCCAACAATAATGACGATTGTCACCATTCAAAATCGATAATAAAATAATCGTCTTTTCTCTTCTGCGATACGAAGTCCATCTGAGAGGATAGATCTTTTGATTTTCGTTGTCGTATCCCAAGACGTTCACCGCTATGGTGGGATTTTGAACCTCGAAACGTTTGATGTGTTTTAACTTTGTTGGAAAAGTCACTCCGGTCCAATCGAGATTTTTAGAAGTTTCCTCATAACGAGAAACTCTATCAGCGTTTATTTCGACAGGGTATAAAGCGGAGGTGACTGCCCATTTAAAACACTGATCATCTTTATTTCTCACGTTGACCACGGCGTGTTTCTTAGTCAAGAAATATGGTAATTCCAAGTAGGAAGATCCTTTCAACAGTTCGTTTTTAGTCATGTGAATTTCGAGTTTCAACACCTCGCCGAACGTCCAATTACCACCTTCATTTTGATAATTTGCGAGAGACGTCAACATCTTGTCTTTCATCTTTTCGAAAAATTCCGATAGATCTGAACCTCGAAATACGGGTTCGACGTTAGATCTGAAATATGCATTTTTCACGATGCTCTCGCCAGACTTCACGTCGATTTTATTCATTATGCAGTGGAGTATCATCTTAATTTTTAATCCCAAGTTCGTGTATTCGCGAAACAAATCCAATACTTTTTTCTTCACCCGTTCCATGAACAATTTTGGATCGACTTTCTTCGACGAGGGAAACACGTCGTAAGTTTTAAAAATGTCTTCGATCGCACTCTCCCGTTCTACGGGTTTCAATTAGAATAGTTCTGCAATGAGTCGTCTTACATATTCTTCTCCTTTCTCTTCGTCGATTGCTCGTTGAATTTCGCTCGATATATCTCGTTTTGTCTTGAATCTGAAGTGCATCACTCGTTTTCGTTTTAGTTTTTCTTTTCTTTTCTTTGGAAACTTGATGTTTTTCAACGGCTTTTCATTTAGTTGTCTTCTTATTTTTCACAACCGACGCATCTTTTGACATCGTTGCTATCGACATTTCGTTTGCCTTTCTAGCGTTTCGCAAATATTCTTGTATGACTTCAATTTTTTTTGCTTTAGTTCTATGCTTTCTGAAATCTGAAATTTGTAATAGACTACAAATCTCGTTTAACTGAGGTACGGTTTTCTCATTTAAATTTATTACCATTGTTTTGTCTGTTTGCTTCATTTGTAAGAATATTTTTTTTTTTTGGAATTTTGTATTAAATAATTTGTTAAAAAAGTTTTGCTTTTTTTACTCTATATATATAATAGAAAAAAAAAGTTAAATTTTAAAATTCAATTTTTTTTTCTTTAATGTGTTTTTATTCAAAAACAATTTAAGACCGCTTTTATTTCTCGCTCGCAAACCGAACACATTTTCTCATCTTCGGAATGACATTCTGTACAGTAACGCAGGTGTGCGCATGGTAGAAACAAGACGTTTGCGACACGTTCGCAGACCAGACACTTGGTGGTGGACGTTTTACTCGGTTTGTTTTCGACGAGTGATGATAACTCATCCGCTTCCGCCATGAATTTGATGAGATGTTCTAAAGTTATGAATTGAGACAGGGTCTTGTTCGTGATGTTTAACGCATCATACAATTGTTCCTTGGTGTATCCGAGTTGTAACATATCCATTAATAATTTTTGGTTTTTATCTATATCTCTCTCTTCGTCTTGGATTTTGATCAATCCTAACGTTAGGATCTTGTTTAAATAATCACAGTCACCTTTTTTAATATTACTTATGTGTTCTAGTAAAGGTACGTCATGAAGTTCCCAATTCATCAAATGTATGTCACAACAAAAACATTTGACTTTGTCGCCTCTACCCACGTAAACGAAACCCGCAGTGGCTAAATCTTTGGGTTTTTGAGTGAGATGCGAAGGCCAATTTTTAAACGTTTGAAGTCTTGCACGTTCTAGACTATAATTCGGATGTTTGGACTTGATCATTGTTTTTACCTCAAAATTGAGTTTGTAAGAATTTTTTTTTTTTAACTTTCATTTATATATAAAGAGAAATAAAGAGAAACTTTTTTTAACAAATTATTATTTAAATACAAAATTTAAAATATACATTATTTGCAAGAATTCATAAAAACCAAATAATCGATCATGACAACAACACCTAAAAGATGTGGATTGAAATTGAAACGAGACGAAGGGTATGAGAACTCCAGTTTTAATATCTATACATTACAACCACACGATCCCATCGAATTGAATGAGGTCGAGATGGTGGACTTAGAGCGCTACTACCACAAATATCGAATGTGTTTGAAAGTGGATGAAGCCGCGCTCGATTTGTTTTACGAGTACCAAAGCGAACTGTTGATTAATATCATCATCGCCAAAGACAGAGAATTCGACAGGGGTGATTTATTGTTGTCCTATGGAAGTTACATATATCCAATAATCTCACCCGAACTCGTGAAGAAATCGGGTGGTGAGAGCGCATTCTCCTATGAAAAAAAACTCAAAAGAGTAAAGATGAACATTCACACCATTTTCGTATGTGGAAAAATGACGAATGTCAACTTGCTAATAACGGACTTGGAAATATAAACAATAGAGAGATTGAAATTGAAAACAATTAAACTTTTATATATATATAAAGAGAAAAAACTTTTACTAAAAAAATTTTTACATTAAAGAAAATTAAAAATTAAAAAAACAACTTTTTTATATATATATAAAGAGCAAAAAAAAATAACAAACTTTTTTTTAACAAATTATTATTTAAATACAAAATTTAAAATATACATTATTGCAAGAATTCGTAAAAACAAAAAAAAACAAATAATCAATCATGAAGACAACAACACCTAAAAGATGCGAATTGAAATTGAAATGAGTCGAAACGTATAAGAAATTCGGTCATAAAATCTATAGATTACAATGACACGATCCCATCGAATTGAACGATGTCGAGACGAAGGGCTTAGAGCACAAATACGAGAAATATAAGATGCCTCTGAAATTGAACGAAGCCGCACTCGATTTGATTTACGAGTACCAAAGTGATCTGCTGAACATCGTCATTGCCAAAGATAGAGAATTCGACAAGGACGATTTGTCGTTGCCCTATGGAAATTACATATTTCCAAACATCTCATTCAAACTCGTGAAGAAATTGGGTGGTGAGAGCGAGTTGACCGATGTAAAAAAACTCAAAAGAGTAAAGATAAACATTCAACACGTTTTCGAAAAAGGAGTAGACACGAGCGTCAACATGCTAATAACGGACTTGGAAATATAAACAATAGAGCGATTGATTTTTAGAAAATAAAAAATGAAAAAAAAAAAAAAAGTAAATGAGATCTCATTTACTTTTTTTTTTTTGTTTTCCTTCTTCTTCACTATCATCATGATATATTATAATAACATTTCCTTTTCTCTCAAATTTCTGCGTCGATTCTTCTTTTTCTTTTTTTTTTTTCTTTTTCTCTGTGATGTGATACGTTCATGATAACATTTTTGTTCATCCGAATCATAATTATGAACGAATGTTGTGCATCTCTTGGTAACACTAGCATCATTACCATTCACTTCAGAAGGTAGTGGTGACCATGGAAAGCATCGTCTCATTCCCAACCGTATATCCCGTGCTTTATCTATCTCTTTCCTTAGATATCCATCATTAGCGTCTAACCATTTTTTTATTTCTTCGCTCTCTGACTCGTGATGTTCGTCATTATCGTCAAATTCATTCAGGTGATAAATTTGTTTCTCCACCTCTTCACCCATTTTAAATATATTATTTTTTATACTTTCTATAATTTTATATATTTTATATAACTTTATATTTATAATAACATATTCAAAATCGGTATGTTCTTAAATGGCGAATTGTCACCGAGCAACAAACCCTTGCCATATCGCTTGACATTCCGTCCACTCTTCAGAAAGAGACCGTTTCCTCTCAGAGAGTTGCCACCTCTAACGGGTTCTAGATACAATCCTTTACCGCTGTCGTCTACGTGAATGCGACACATGGCTCCTCCCTTCTTCAAAAACAGTCTGTTGCCACCCATTAATTTCTCAACTCCCGATCTAGCGAGTCCCGTGAGAGCTCCCACACCGAGAGTCTTTCCGAGAAAGGGTAGCACCTTTGCGGCGAAGGGTAATGCTTTTGCGGCGATTCCTGCCAATAGCGGTAGGAAACAGCCTTTCATTCTCAAGTTATATCTCAATTGAGCGGGACTCAATCTCACCGCCAACCCTCTTCCATCGCGAATCGCTTTCTCCATCCTTTTGATTTGACTTCTGGTCCAGGCGATCGAATCCTGTCTGCCTCTCGTCAGATCTTCGTGAGTGAATTTGAATCTCTCCGCCTCGCCTCGAGTTGTTAACGCTCTCTTAAGGGGACGTCCAACCTAACTTTGGTCAAATTTCATGTAATTTTCTTTCAAGTCTAAAAAAGGCCCAAAATGAATAACCCCAATAAATTATATACCAAAATGCTTGGAATGAAACATAGAACATGTGGAAACTGAAATTTGCCATGGAACCGCTGCCATGTGTAAATAGCACCACCTGAAAGTCTGCTATGGCATAAGTAAGAGAACAAAATTTTTACAATAAAATACCTCAAAATAAAATAACAGCTGTATTCTATAAACATTTAAGTACATACTCGAAGAAATCTTTTCCTAATTCATGAAAGTAATGAAGATTGAGACCAAATGTTATAAGTGGAGTGCTCACTGATTGAAGGCAGACATTTTCTTTTGTTTATGTTTTGATTTGGGGAGTTCAACAAAGGTCAACTTGAAGGAGTCCAGCAGAAGAAGTATGGAAGGACAAAAGAGTGTCTCCCAATATCAAGATGTATGTGTTACTGTAATGGTTTGGAAAGAAAATATGATATTCTCCTATGTAGAATGCACTGCAAAGTCATACATTGTAGTTGAATAAATATATTTACAAACCCCTTGCACTGTAACCCCTTTTATCCCATGCATCAATTTGATAGTGATTAAATTGTTAAATTTGTCTGGTTTATCAATAAGTACATTAGCTTTGTTTAACTCTTGGACACCAATACACTCATGATATCTGTTGGAGAAGAAATAAGGGTAACTGTAACCTGTCACTGCAATAAACCATCTAATGTACTTAAAAGTACATTGTTATTCAAAACACATCAAATCAACCTTACATAACCATTATAACCATTATTGCATGTACTTTCCCCAAGGAGGCTTACTGACATATTGAGATCAGAAGGGCACATCCAGAGGGTCTCACATATTTTTTTCAAGAACGCAGTACACAAAGCAATCCCCAAAAGATGACAAGTGAGCTCCATTTGACACAGAAAATTTTTGGGGGGGGGGGGGGGCTCTCTTCCTTGTATGACTCTACCTCCGGCACTCAAGGCATATGCCTTTTTTCTCAAAGTTTAACTCTTTTTTCTTTTTGAAGATCCTGGCCACACATGTTCCAAACACTATCAGACAGGTAAACCTCCAAATAAGTGTATCTGCAAAAATCATGTTACATTGCAAAACATTCTTTTTACAGTTTTAGTTCTGGACCTTTCATGCTTCTTACTTCCAACTATAACACTTAATTTATCGATTCATGGGTGAATAGAAAAGTCCTGCCATAATCAACATTTTTCCATAAGCCTTCAAAACAGCTCCAATAAAAGTGTCAAACATCAGATTGGTGGCTTTATACAGAATATTCATTAGGTTGTTGCTTGATAAGTAATAGGAACAAAATCTTCACAAGAAAATTCTGCAGCAATACAATTGAGGGTATTAGCAGGCACTCTGCAACAAATTGTAACAAATCAACTAGTTATAAACAAAATTTTCTAACTCAAAAGAGTGAAAAAGTACCACAACTCTGAAAAAATGTGGGAAGAAACACATGCTACAGCAGCTACACAGGCATTGTTTCTCCATGATGCTCGATCACAAAACCAAATATCCTTCAAATTGGAGTAGCAATGGTTGAGATACAAGGGGGAATGTTGGTACATGCAATGATGAATGGGTAAGACTAAGATTAAGAGGACAAGGGGGTCACCACTGCACGGCCCTAGATGCACCTTTGATTTTCCAACTTCCACTAAGTTCCAGGTCTGGGGCATAATAATCGCAACACACCCAACTTATCAGTTCATAATTTCAGTTAAATAAAAGAAATTATCAATTTGAATTAAATAATAGATGATGTAAAAATATTTGGCTTCCTTCGCCTTCTCGTACTATTTAATTACCACAAACAATATCAGTTTGATGCCGACAAACGAAACTGAACGCATGTGGTTTGATTAAAAAGTAACTCGGCATGAATAATGAAGAAATTGCGAATATTTCGTGTATTTCATTTATTTAAAAGCCAATTGCAGCTAATATTGACCGTGCATTCGATAATTTGTTTCGGTTTTGACCACACGGCCACGCTGACACTCCGTGACAGCGGTTATGTTTATTGTGATATGCAAATTGGGGGATGGTTTCCGGTGAAGGAGATTTGTCACATTTGTCAGTGTAAAACGATAAAAAAACCACTGATCGACGCTTGTATTACTATGGTTGGTTGGAAGAAAAAACTAAATTCTCAGCATCGTCCAAGCGCACCTTCTTTAAAAGCACGAATGCATCATTTTCAACCCATCTTCAATCGGTCCTTTGCAGACATCAAACATACCCGTCTTCAAATTCCATGGTTACTAGGACGTAAATAACTTCGCAGCGACAGGGGGAAATTAACACACTCAATATAGTTCCAGGTCACTTGGAATATACTTCGTGAAAAAGTGATTTCTGAAGCATTCTGCTTACTTTGTTATGAATATTGCCTTATTTTATGTGTATCGTCCCGATTTTATACACTCGGTTATTTTTTTTACAAGTGGTTCATGTTGTTTTTCTAGTGCGCAATAATTCAGATTTTTTGTCAACAAAAAAGTTCAGACGGCCTGTAAACACGAGAGGGAATTTCGAACCATATTTTGCAGTTATGACATTAACAGCTCAAGTACTTGCTGTCACCTGTTTGCAAATACGCTCATACATTGTCTCGAACAAATAAAGGGCGTGATCACGTCCTTGCATTCTTACGATTGCCCAAATTGAGTATTTCTGCAAGAACCACATCGTAATCACATGACCGGAAAAACATCGTTGAAACATGGCCACCTCCGGAACATCAAAAATTTGTGTTGATGTTATTACATTCAAACGTCAAAACCCACCAGAGTGTGTGTCAAAAAAATGCTTTCTCCGAGTCTGTAGTATGTTATCATTATATTGAGGACAAGGCTTTCGAATTACCGATTATTTTGTGGTTTTACCGGTTCGTTACTTATGCCATTTGCAAATTAATCTTCTTTAAAATCATAAAATTCACTTTTTTTCCTGAAAAAAAATATTTGTACCTTTTCTATGCACTTTACTCATTATTTTGATATATAATTTGCCTTTCCTTACTTCTCTTATCTGTTTCTGAGGCATTGGGAAAAATGTCAAAAAATTGACCAAAGTTAGGTTGGACGACCCCTTAAGTTTCTTCCTCTGTCCTGTGGATATGTTCACGTTTTTAACCACGTATTGTGTCATAATTCTGTTTTGTTTGTTTTTTTAAATATATTTACTTCAATTGTTTCTTGTTTAATAATTATATTAAAATAATTTTGTAAAAAAATTAATATTACCGTTTATTTTATTTTTGTTATCTATATATATAATTTTTTTTTTTTTTTTTGCTTTTTATATTTCTCTTATGTGAAATCGTATCGTCACTCTCTCTCCGCGAAGATCTAACAGTTCACCATTTTGATCCGTCAACGTGGTTTTGAGACTATACAACGTGTCTAAAATCACTGGTAGATAAACTAAATTTCGAGGTCGCTCCACGATCTTATAACCCGGCGACACGTTTGGAAAGAAGGAATAGATCGTCGGCTGAGCGCTACCATTCACATAGCTTCCAGCAATCACGTCCACGTTCACCAGAATGCTATTGACAGCGTGAATGTCAACCGTATTTTCAGATGCCGCGTGGCATCGATACATCTTTCGATCGAATCCCAACATCTTGCCTATAGAATCGTCCGTGTTGAAATCCACACGAAAATTATCTTCCAAATCCAACATCATCTTTAATGTATTAGGATTGGGAGCGAGTCTGATCTTGTTGCTTCCCTTTCCATCCGTCTTCATTCGCGTCTGAATGTAATGGTTCAAATCGTCTATGTCGTAACTCCCTTTGGGAATTCGAATCTCCAACCAATCCGTTCCGTCGGAATACTTGAACGAGTTATTCTTTTCGGTGACGTTGGGAAAGGAATAATAAGTCTCCAGATTCACCAACGCCATCTCGTAACTTTTCTCTCTGTTCAATTCGATGGAAGGTTCGAATTTCGTAGCGAATCGAGTCGAATCGCCACTCACCACGATTTGAATGGATTGTTTCGCAGCCGTATTCTCAGCTATCCGTTCTAACAATTCTCCATGTTGGAACATTATATCTTAATTTTATTTTTTTTATTCAAAACTAATTATTTGAAGATTTATTTATTTTTCTAATTTGTTTATTTTTTCACACTCTATCTTATTATTATTATCACCATCGGGAACATAAAACTTGTCGAATCTGCACCCATATTTTCCGCGATTAAATTCGCTCATCAAATCGATCACGACGAAATTGTAAAGTCTACCATCCCAAACCCTCTTGCAGAGTCTCCTGAATTCGACAGCGCTCATGTCGTTCGCGACGTGATCGCCGTAGATGTGATTGAGATTCTTGAGATCTTGGCGAAAGAGACACAGAAAATTAGCGTTCTCCCTTATCGTCTGTCTGGGCAATCGAAAATAATTCTGCGACAGGTAGAAACAGTCCACGTTCCTGTGTCGACCCCTAACGTAATACGATTCGCATCGGTTCTGTCTCTCCAAAAGCAGATCGTCGAAAATCATGAGATTCTTATCTTCCGATTTCAGTTCCCTAGGATCCGGAACGTCGCTAGCGTTCTCGTAAAATCGACACTCGACGTTCGAAGATGCATTTCTCTTCGTCAACTTCGTCACCGCGCCATCCAAAATGGTCTCGAGCGGAGCTCCACTCTTGTCGAATTCCTACCTACTGTCAAAGATTCTGGCTATGACGTACTTGGGCAATCTGCGATCCATGCACTCTCGAAGCAATCTGTATTCGGGTTGAAACAAGCTCTTGCCAAACACGAACAATCTGCCGTAATCCAACCAGTCGGGTCGGGACAACAGATTCATCAACAGATTGGTCTTTCCACAATTCGATTTTCCCACTATCAAGCCTCTTATGCTCTTGGGAAAGAACTCATTATTCGACCTCTTGGTCGCGGCGTCGTTCCAAGACATATCTTTAATGTTCATCTTTTGTTTTATTTTTTTTTTGTCTGTTATTTTAGATTCTTTTCAAACACAAATTTTTTATGTTTTTTTTCAAACTCTGTTTTTAATGTTGTTATTATTATTATTTTGTTTATATCGCACCGTCGCGAGTTCTCTTCAATCCAGATCCACTCGTCATTTTGGCTAAATCTTGTATGGGCACCACGACATCCTCAAAATCTTTCCAACTTTTCGACGTTCGCTCTAACGCAGCTCGCTTCGCTGGCGGACTGATCAACTTGTCGATCAACGCGTCGGCTGCCCTCTTGCCAGCCACAGAAGCTATCCTACCACTGGCTTCGGAAGCGGCTTTCTTACCAGCATCCAAAGCCGTCTTCTTACCGACCTCAAACGCGGTCGATGCGAGTTTTCTACCTGCATTGCTCGTGAACGCTCGCATTATAGAATCGACGATGCCAGAACCGCCTTGAACGTAAGTCCTGACGTATCCCCTGTTCTTTATCACCAACATATTTTATTTTTATGATATATTTTGTGTTTTTTTCACTGGTAAATCGTTTTGTCGGTTTTTAAATACTTTTATTATTCTAGTGTAAGAATTTACTGTTTTATTTTTGTTTGTTTGTTTGTTTGTTTGTTTCTCTCTCTCTACTTATTATTATATTCACATCAATCCTTCAATTCGTTCATCAGCCTTTTATACTGGTTTTTATTCAAAACCTTCTGTCTCAACAATTCGTCAGATATGGCAACTATCTGATTATCTAATCCCGTGTTACCAGCCCGTCTGCTCCCCATCAACAAACTCAATCTCTGAGACAGAGCGTTGGGATCGCTCGGAAGAAAAGTAGTGGTTTTCACCCCTTTGCCGGTCATCGATTCGACGAACTTCTTGTTCGCATTCCATATGGGCTTCACTATTTTCGTCCACTTGTAACCTCTGTTGGCTTTGGGTCTCGTCTCTCTGGCATCGTTATTTTTATTCATGGCGTGGGTCTGGACTAGAATGTCGCCGTAATTGTGGAAATCCTGTTCCGTGTAATCTCCGGGCTTATCGAAAAGGAGCAATCTCCGCAGACCATCGGTTACTTTATATTTATTCGAACCCACGATCAATTCATCATCGTCCATTTCCACTTCAGTGTCGCCCACGAATTTCCTATCGCTCGAATCCTCGCGAATTCCATACAACAGATCTCTCCTACCGCCACCATCATCATCGGACGATGCGATGCTATCAGTGGTGATAGTCGAAGCCGTATCATCGCTCTCACTCACGTCGGTTTCGATTCTCGTGGGAACGTAATCCGGTGTAGATTGAACGGAATACCGATTTCCAAAACTAGAAGGCAACGAACCCATTCTCAAAGAACTCTCCTTTATGGGTCTCAATTCTTCGACTATCTCCTTCCTGCTTCGCTCTTGACCCTCCGTCACGGGTTTAAATATTTTTGTGGCTTCGCGTGTGAGTTCCATCTCACCGAGACGTCTGCTCCTATCAGCAGCCTGAATCGCCTTCTTAGCATGTAAATACCTGTCTAAAATTCGATCTCGGCGTCTTGGATCCATCTGGAAAAACTTCATCTTTCGTTTTAATTGTTTTTATTTATTTTTCAAAATTAAATGTTTAATTATATTTTTTTTATATTTTATGTTTTAAGTATTAAAATCTCTTTCCGTCTTAATATAATATCTGAAAAAAAATCACATCTCAAACTCGCTGTGTTAATTGAAGTTAAAAAAAAAATACGTTTTAAACAGTACATGACAAACCGGTTTCTAATGTAACGCATTTTGACAGCGGTGTTTACATTTTGTCAAAAGATTTCATTCATTCACACATCAATTCATCGAGTGTCGAATTAAGAGAAAATCCTTTTTTGATGACTGTTAGACAGTTTTAACACTCAATGGAAAACTGATTTTAACAAATCTCTCTCTCCGATTGCTATCGTGAATATATTAAATATTTTACCACTCGAAACCTAACTGAGCGGAAAATGCGTTTTAAACATTCTGATAAGTGTTTCTTGACTTTATTCAAGGAACGCTTAACAGTCAACCTCATTTCTCATAGTGGAGGAAATTCTCAAAAAAAGCCCAAAACTCAATTTTTATCCATCCCATCGCCAGAAAACATCAATGTCTATAATACAGGCTATATTCACAATCGACTCTGTTTGAAAAAAACACCACAATTACGATAACGTGTGTTAGTTGCTTACTTCAGGAAAGACGTGACTGGGTTTGCAAAAACACACAGACACTCTTCGTTCAGATCGAGTTTTTATTACGAGATTCGATCGCTCGATCAGCTGAATTTTCTCATAGTGGAGGAATTCTCAAAAAAAACCCAAAACTCAATTTTTATCCATCCCATCACCGGAAAACATCAATGTCTATAATACAGGCTATATATTCACAATCGACTCTGTTTGAACAAAACACCTCAATTACGATAACGTGTGTTAGTTGCTTACTTCAGGAAAGACGTGACTGGGTTTGCAAATTTCCAAACACACAGACACTCTTCGTTCAGATCGAGTTTTTATTTCGAGATTCGATCGCTCGATCAGCTGAGTGGGGTTTTTTTTGAGAATTTTCTCATAGTGGAGGAATTCTCCAAAAAACGCCCAAAACTCAATTTTTATCCATCCCATCACCGGAAAACATCAATGTCTATAATACAGGCTATATATTCACAATCGACTCTGTTTGAACAAAAAACCCCCACCACCGCCTCAAAACAATTGCCGATTCTAAATCATCTGTACCAACTCAACTGCCGATTCTGAATCACTGATTTAGAATTGCAAAAGCTGTTTTTTGATGATGACCCAGAATCTTATGCTTTCGCTCGCGTTCGCCGACGATGGATCAGTGGGTCTGATCTGCGATGCGAACGTAGACCAAAAATCACGTACACGATACAACTGAAGATGTACAACACACGCACATGATGCGTTCACCACGAGTGTTTGACGCAAAAAGCGCGATCTAGGAGTCACTGACTGTACATGAGACGATTCTAAATCATGTACAGTTTTTGTGAACAAGCGTGTGATTTAACACCGAATTCCACGTTGGTGAACGCATCGTGTGCGTATTTTGTACACGTACATGTACAAGTGATAGTGAATCGGCCCTTTATACCTACTACTGACCTATGGCTGTCACGCGTCTCTGGTTGGCTTGGATGTTTTGCCCACGCTGCGACGGAGCAACAATCCCTTGTAACAAGGTTTGGAGTGTATCGGGTAGTAGATCACTAGATACAGATAACGAATCGGGTTTGGGATAAACGTCACACTCGTAAATGGCTGACCGAATATCATCGCGGACTATAGCCGATGCTTTCTTGACGATGCGCATACGTTCATCAGTTTCATTGGTACATTTGTCTGAGTACCACGAATCATATAGTATTTTGTCTGATGAATCTCTGAATGTGACAACATTTTTTAGGGACCTCAGTGTTGTAATAGAGATTCTACTACCGAAATGCTCAAGCAGTTTGGTTTTAAGATGTTTAATTGTGTAACCGACTTCGTCACCAAGATACGATTCAAACGTCTCTGCCAATTCGCTCAAGGAAAACTGACACTCATCGCTGTTCTCCATAAAGGTACACAATTCATGGAATGCAAGTGCTTTCTTGTCTGCAACAGGCCTACCCCGTGAAAGAGTTCGCTCAGTCTTATCTCTGACAAATCCTGTCCAGCAATCATGGTGATACCGACCTTCCTCGGCCACTAGATCGATAGCACGACCGATCCGAGTAAGTACAGACTCACCCCATTCATCACTACGTTTCAAACAACGGGTTCTGATACTATCAACAAAAGTCAATGTTTCAACGGTGTGGACTTCTCTTCTACGTTGAACGGGTATATGAGTTTGTTTGTCGGCGGATTCTCCACAGAACAGACAATGGAGTTTAAAATTGAAAGCATCTTGATCAGAGCGCAATTTTTGTGTCATAGATGGACCAGCTTCGTCAGATTCAGCTGCATCTAGAGACATTCTCTTACTTTTTCTTACAGAACTTTCCCGTGTATAATTCTTGTAGCAGAATTTGTGAATTTTCTCACCAACTGTGGGTTTCTTCGAACCGGCAAAAAGATTATCGCCAAGCTCGACGCTTACAGCAACCAACTTTTCTATACCCCGCTCACCAAGTGTAGTTATTCCGGACGAGCCGGTCAACTCATCGTTACATTTGATACATTTATCCATTGCCAAAGTCACAACAGAAAAAAGTTGATAGACACAATAAACTCAAGTACAATACCACAGACCAGATATCAATGTGCGGACCTGCTTCGTTGTCACCGTAAGGTATCAACAGGTAACGCTAAGTGATATGCCAACAACACAACTGATCAGTTCTACAAATAACACAAGACTCTAATAATCAACAACAGGCAAAATTACATATATATCTATCAAGGGATCATTGGTTTCAATATCTAGGCATCAAATGCGGAGTGTCCAATACTGAACAGAGCAAATTGTGCAATGGACAGACCTGGAATGCGGAATTAAACAGCGTTTCCTGATGAAAGTCGTCCAAGGCTATTTTGCATCAAATTAAAGAGCGTTGTCTGTACATAAAGACCTGGAATGCGGAATTAAACAGCGTTTCCTGATGAAAGTCGTTCAAGGCTATTTTGCATCAAATTAAAGAGCGTTGTCTGTACAATACAAATTTGTTTATGAGTACACATCAAGGGCGTGCACACATTACATGGCAATGCATCTTGAGTGTAGGCGAACACCACATAATGTGATTTAATCGAACAAGGAAATTGAAACAATGATGCTATAATACGGTATTTGAATGAGAAAAGTCGATGCCGTTTGAATTTGAGTTTAGGGGGTATGGTTAATATTTCACACGTTTCACCAGTTCATTATGGAATAAATGACTATTGTTATATATCATTATAAAGCCACTGCTTTTCTGCAATTTTTGATATATAATTTAACTCCCAAAGTAGTCGTAGATTTGATTTAATGGACGCTGTGTACCGTTGTGTGTATGGAAACAATAAAAAAATGTTCGTAATTTTGTACATTTTCGTGAATATTTCACCATTGAGTGTGAGGATTGGTACAAAGTTGGCATTTTCTGTTGGGGATATGTATTCTCAATATAATTCAGCACGATATTTATGATTCTCACTCTACTAAGGCGAATAAGAATGAGAAATATGGAGCTGGGTCGAATTTTTTTAAAATTTTTTTTTTTTCATCAAAAAAACGCTATAACTAAAAAAGCTCAACTCGGATTCGCGTGGACTTTTCACACTTTATCCGCAATGTGTGTCCCGGAAACATATAAAAAATCAGCTTTCTCCGATTTTTTTCCTTACTTTCTCATTTTTATGTCTAATGTGCCTGGACTAATAGGAAAGAAACATAGAAGATGGCAATTTATTAATTAACCCTTTATCCGACGATTGAATTTATTATTGCCAGAGTTTATTGTCAAATTAAGTCATGGCTGCTTCTCAGCAGTCCTGACCTAATTTGACAATGAACTACAGGAATACTCTTAACCCTTTACCAAACGAATCGCCCGCATCCGCCCGTGTAATATGCAAATTCAGCAGTTGAAAAAATATTATTTTTCTAAAAATTTCAACAATACCATATCATGTGACCCTCGTTGGAACGAGCTCGTCGAGCTCGTTCCAACGAGGGGTCACATGATATGCTTTTGTTGAAATTTTTTTTTACAAATGATATTTAAAATAATAAATTTTGATATCGTCTGCGTTTGGATAAAGGGTTAATCTATATGTTATGAACATATTTAATTTAATTACATTTTTCTAGAAGGAATAACAGGAAAGTGACATAAAGAGGTTGTCTAATTATAAAACGCGATTTTTGCGGTTGGATTAATAATTTGCTTAATGGTAATTAATTAGACATGCACTCACTGCTTTCTTCGAGACGCTTGGGGTGTTATAAACATATTAGAAACCTCATAACAATCTGTAAGTGAATTAACGTTACTCGTGCTGTTCCAAAGCTGCCGATTCCACGATGTTACACACATTTTCAAAGTTTCCCACAGAACGGGATTCACAATAGGAGGTAGCATCAACCTTTTGTTCGTCTTGATAGGCAGTCCTCCATACCCGCGTATACTTTTGTAACAACGTTCATGTTTGCGGAACTCTCTCGCTATAAGATCCGGATCAATGATTTTCGTGTGCATAGTAGCATCGTTGCGGATATTCGCCGCGTGTCGAAGAGTGGAGTCGGCAGTTATTGTCAAAAGAATTGTCTGGTATTTCTTTTTTTCATGTTGTGATACAGAACAAGTTTATTGCAGATGCTGCATGTTCTGGGATATAACACTCGACTCGATGCTGCATCATGCCTAAGAATACGCCGCCCCCGCGATGTTCCCTTACCTAGATCCCTGAATAGATCTCCCGACGCTACCTTTGAATCATCAACATTCCTTGGATGGGTGAATTTATTGTAACATTGTTTGTGATATAGAGATTATTACCATTATGTGGATGTACAAAATATGTATCCGAGTCGTGCTCCGGATTCTAAGGGCAGATCACGACGAGTCGACGACGAGTCGTGATCTACCCTTAAAACCCAGAGCGAGACTCGAATACATATTATATTTTGTACATCCACATAATAGTAATAATAATTTTATCTTACAGTATACTGGGGATAAGTCAAGAATGTAGACAAATATACAACGAACTATTTATTCGTACGGATGAACAAAAAGAAAACAAAATGGAACTCACGCGAAAGGAACGTGCTTGTATCCGACCCCCTGATACAAACATCTGTATCAGGGGGTCGGATACACGACAGTGGCGGAGTTAATACAGACAAAATACATATTGATTGTAAGATAAATCCATTTACCTGTAAATTGCACCCGTTATCTGGTATATTTGCACACTGATATTTGTGGCTGCTGTCGCTTCTCTCGATCAGTATCTTCTTGCACTGTGGTGTAATTTTTTCTGACACGTGTTCCGAGTCGGGATAATGCACAACGCAGGTGAGCTTGCCACTGTCTCTTCTCATTTTGCGACCTCTTTTTTCAGCCATCGGCGGTTACCCGGAATAGACGGAAGTACAACTTTGAGAATATAATCAGAGAATATGCACCAAAATCTATGTTGTCTAATATTTTCAACAAAAAAAACAACAGCGTATGGGTCGTACGTTAGCTGAAAATATGCAAACGGTTTCGATTTGACCTAGGCAAGTGTACAGATATCACAGATATGTGGGACGAACATAAGAATATCTGGTGGACCAGGCATGAACACCTGCAATCCTTAATATTCCTTATTAGCTTAAAAAGGGGGATATAATTACTAAAGATGATATATTAATGAGAACTGCTAGCATGTTTTTGGTAACTTGACATTTATTACGCTACTGTTTTTCCGAACTCTTTCCATGACAACGAACGCGGAGTCTGTAGGCAATGGAACATCGTTTTTGTGCCCACTATTCAATGAAAACCCGCTCTTCCGCTGTATATGGTATCGCAGAACTAAATATTTCTCCATGGGCCACCATTATAACGTTCTGGCGAAACAAAATATGATCGCATAACTTTAATTTTGGCATTCAAATATCTTTGTCAAGTATGGCCCTTCAGACAATTTTTTCTGACCAGAAAATAGGGGGTCATGCAACAAATACAGTACGTGGGGAGTGGATTGTAACTAAATCACCCGCGGAGTGGAGTTATCACCCAAGCGATAACTTTCAAATTTTGTACATATCGACAAAAAACACGAGCAATGTGTTAGCCAATGGACCTCCGGGTTTAACCCGGAGGTCCATTGGCTGAAACTTTGCTGGTGCTGGTTATACTTTGCAACAAATTTGCAATTATTGCGCGGGTGGAATGGACCCTTGTAGATTGAAAGGTCGGTTAGGAGAGGTCCAGGTGTTTATTTATCAGATAGACATTTTGCACGATATGGCCAAGCTAGCTACAAGACATAATGGAGTAGTCTGAAGCTAAGGTTCTGTGTAGTGAGTAATTAATGATGGCGGAGGAGATATAATTAGAATATTCGCTTTCTTACCTTCGAGGGGGCGGGGGGGGGGGGGAGAGACGTTGCTATTAAGACAACAATGTTCAGTAAATATTTTCTTGAAATGTTTTCAGTTTTCAGTCGCTTTTTCATCACTTATCTAACACGAGATTTCAACTTTGAAACAAAATTCTTGAATATTTTTTTCAATTTTTTTTTACATCAAAAACATAGTCTGCGCCTCCTCGTTGTGACGAGCTCAATTAATTTTTCAGATACCAAAATGGGAAAAAAATATTAGAAATGAATGGTGATTTTTGTGAATAGCACTGCCGGTTTTGGCCGTTACGTTGTTTAAAGGCTTAAAAGATATACTTTGATGTCTGCGAAAAATGAATATGTGGAAAATTTACAACAGTTTTTTTTTTGTTATTGACCAAAAGCAAGTTCCGAGATTTGAAAGATGATATGGTATTATCAGTTATCGTGCAAGGTAAACGACATGGCGCCAGTAGATGCGAAAGCTCTCCTCAAAAATCATGCATTGGGAGGAGTTATCACGTTGGTTGACTTGACGTCATGTTGCGGGGGAGGTGAGAGTGGACAGTTTGGTTGGCGATGTTCCATCAGTCAAGTTTATAGAGATCGGTGAATCTGACTCACCATAAAACACAAACTCCTCGGAAGACTATGTGTTCTTTGGGAACACCTCAGGAGTCGAACAACGTGCACAACAAAATCACACGAGAGACATGCGCTGTTATATTCTGAATTATCATGACACTGGTGTCAAGACTTGTCAGTTTGCGCATGCTACCATACCAACAACGGGACATTCTGTATTTAGCCTGGACTTTACTATTATAACAATCGTATGACACTTTAAGGCTGTCACTATATTGGATTAATCGATTAATGGACTATCGATGGTTAAAGGAACAATTGATTAGTATTTTCCTCAGTCGAATAATCGGTAGAATTTTACTGCTTATTATTTCCGGAGCTAAAAATGAAAAAAATTATGAATATGTCAGGTACACCACAAACCAGAAAAAATCAGTCTTTCAAGAACCGATTTGCCGTTAACAACTGCATTATATCCAGTATCTTGCGTACATTTGTACTACCAAAGCAACCACATGGTATTTAGTGTATAAGATGACGTCCTCGTATCTTTACAACCGTATATACACAGAACGAAACGCGTAAGAAAATGGCTTAATCATTATGGCACGAGTGCCAGCGCGGAAGGATAGAACGAGAGGCCGCAGGCCTCGAGTTTTATCCTTCCACGACGGCTCATGTGCAATATCGATTAACACATTCGCATACGCGTTTCGTTCTGTGTTTATTACACGCCTTCATGTCTATAAAAACAATTATTAGAAGGACATTCAGAAATTGTTTTGACAACTAACAACAAAAAGAATACATTTTATCGCCAACCAAATTTGCGAGGGAAACCCGTGTTTCTACTACTGACACATACATGTAGAACACATTGGAACTCAGGGGACGATTTTTAGCTATCGCCAGCGATTCAAATTGTAATTGTGGTGCAGGCACATTTCGCTTCTTTATAAGCACAGTTCGTGAACGGATTTTCATTTTCAGCATGGATTAGTTTTGCTGTAGGTGGGGATTTCATAGAACTGGCGTGTAATAAAACCCAGTATCTAGAATCTATTTGTTCGACCCTAACGGCCACATTATATTCAATATTTAGCCTGCATTTGTACTACCATCGTCACCACATGATGTTTAGTAGATAAGATGCATCTGTACTAACAAAGCGTATATCTAGTATGCATTTGTACTACCCCAAAAACCACATGATATCTAGAACCGTGCATACATTTGTACTACAATAACAAACACATAACACGCAGTATCTTACTGATTCTCGTATGCACATGTACTACATTAACAATCACTTTATATCAAGTGCCAACATGTAGCTTGCATTTTTGTCTACCATAACGACACACGATATCCAATACAGTTAAAACTAGAATTCCTGTCATGAACTGTGCGCTTATCTAGGCTTAATTGCGCGTCGGAATTGCGCACAATTGCCATATCGAATGACATCCAAAGCACCGCAGGTTCTCCTGGTCACTCATAGCAAACTCAGGCAATGTTTGTGCCAATGGACCTCCGGGTTACCCGGAGGTCCATTGGCTGAAACATTGCTTATGCACAGGCCATATGTACAGAATTTGATAGCCTTACTATGGTCATAACGCGTAGATTAACGCGCAGATGGACGTGCTATTGGAGCGCATTTCATGACAGGACTTCTAGTTTTAACTGTATCTAACATACACGTGTACTACCACCACAACTACGTGGTACTACCACACTAATCACACGATATCCAATGACTAGCAGGCATTTTACTACCTCAGCAACCACGTGATATCCAGTTTCCAGCATACATTTGTACTACCATAACAACCACATGATATCCAGTATCAAGCATGCCGTTGTAATACCATAACAACCACGTGATACAAGTAACCAGCATACCACACCAAGCACATGATACCCATTATCCGGCACACATGTGCACTACCGTGACAACCAAGTGACATCTAGTATCCAGCATGCATTTGTAATGCCATAACAACCACGTAATATAAAGCAACCAGCATGCATTTCTACTACCATAACAAACCTATTATACGCATTATTTAACATGCACTTGTAGAGTCATAAAAACGCCTTATATCAAATATCTAGCTTACATTTACAACATCAAAATAAATGATACACCGAATATTAGCTAAAGCACGCTCAGATGTCATACTACAAGGGGATACCAGCTCATTTATTGGACATATATCCGTGGGTTTTTCTTCTAGAATGTTTTATTTTCATATATTAGATGTCACGTGACTTTCCCGCGTTCTGATTGGTTGAACAGAAACACCCTATTTTCCGATAGTTCGTCAGCGAACTCGCACAGACCTACTATTATTTTTGAAAAAAGAATAGTGCACGGTAATAGTGCACGGTTATAAATAGTAACATTCGAATTCACTTAGAAAATTCCATTGAAGCGTAAATACTTTACAAAACATCTCGTCCCATATACATTATTACATTTAGTTTGGAGAAATAAAAATATGTGTATCGAAAGTGGTGTTTGTAGTAATGTTGGGGGCGGGGAGGGGGTTAATGGAATAATGGTATTGTGTTTCTTGGGGTTTTGGTTCTCTACCTCTTTATCCCAGAACTATGAGTGGCAGAATTGACTTAGTTTATCTGTTTAAACCCTGAACCATTTCCTTTTCTCTTTGGCTGTGAATAAGAATATTATCTTGCATATATGAGCGATGAAGAACCCCCCCCCCCTCCCCCCCACACACACATCTAATATAACAAATATAGCAGGACTTTTCGTTGAGTATGCCAAAATAGTGGTCCTCGAGGGGACAATAGTCCCTCCGCTTCGCGTCGGGACTATTCTCTCCTCGAGCACCACTATTTCGGCATTGTCAACTCAAAGCCATGCTATATTTATTAAGTATAACGAAGCTTTTCTTTATTTTGCAGTGCTACGAGTACATATATGACGTGTGTTGAAAGAGCCTATACGGATGCGGGCTGCACGTCAGCAGACTTTTCTTCAGTCTTGACTACAGCGTTTTCAACTTACACCTCGACCCGCGATCAATTAGGCTGTACGGGATGTAAGTAATCATTGACCATAAACCGTATCTCATACGAATACACCTGGCACTTAATAAGCACCCCCTGAAATGTTTCGTGACAGTGAAGTTGATGTTACTGATTATTATGTTTTAGTGACTGCTGTGTCTAGCAGTACGTTTCATCTTGTGAAACATGATGGCTCTGATTGAAAGCGTACCCCAAACACGCCCCCTCGTCCACATGGAGCATGCTTCCCACAAATCGTCGGCTGAGTGATAGAATGTTCTATGTCCCATACGGGACATAGAACATTCTAGCACTCAGGCGACGAAATGTCACAAAAAATTGTCTTCCGCATGCAATATATGGGTACATGCATAAAACAAGAAAATTTGTCAATTCTTTTATCAATAAACGTTGAGACTGTCAGATGCACTAAGATGGCAAATCATCGGCATGCATGCAACAGGCATGTCATTTAAAACTACTGGAAAGCAACTTGGCTATAGTTATTCTGTCATCAGCAAACTCTTCTGAAAGCATCAACAAACCAACGATGTTAGGGACAGACCAAAGCCTGGACTACCCCAAAAGACATATCCTCGGGAGTATCGGAGTCTGGAACGCCTCTTTAGGAGTGAAAACCTTTGCTTCAAGTGGGGTTTTGAAACACCTTTGGATGCCCAACTGGCGTATGAGCTGTCCGAAACCGTCTCAAAGCATTGAGCATGAGGTCCAGAAGGGTCATCAAACGTCCAGCTCTGTGCCATCAGCATCAAAGACGACGTTTGAAGTGGTGTATGGCATGACAACATTGGAATATCACGACGTGGTGGAGAGTCCATTGGTCTGACGAGAGTAGGTTCCTGCTTCGCGTCACAGATGGTCTCATGAGAGAGTGGAGGCATAGAAATACTGCTTACTTGCCCAGGAAGATCAGACCTACTGTTCCTTATGGTGGAGGACCACTAATGATCTGGGGATGTCTCTCTATTCGGATGCAGGCTACACGGAATCAGACTATCCTTCATCCCTAACCTCGGCGTTTTCAACTTACAACTCGATCCGCGAACAAGCAGGCTGTACGGGATGAAAGCAATCATTCACCAGAAACGATATCCCATACGTACAAAAAAATAAAAATAGCAAAATAAAAGGACCCCTCCTCCTTACACATACACAAAAAAGTCAATAAATAAAAAGAGAGAAGATGGATATATCATCGCATTTCAGTTTTACTAACAATAACTTAACACCGAATGAGTCACATTCCGATGAAAATTCTCTGGCCAGTTCTCTTCCCATAGCACTGTATAATATCTTTTTTCGAAGAAGATATGGTATAAAATGGAATCTCTGGTGCTTTTTCGTCAATTTTTTTCGTGATGCGTCCTTGATTTCATAAATTATTTACAAAATTATTTAATTAGTCACCTATCGAATCGGACACTTCCACCTGGATAATATACAAATTGCCCAGGTGAAACAAAATAAACATTCTTCATTGGAAGAAGCTCATCATCACATTATATGGATATGTTGAAATGTTTAAAAAATAATTCAAATTCGACATTTTGATACAGTGTGCGTTAGGATAAAACACCTCGATCCACTGGTGTAAACATGACTCAGTATGATGGAGAAACCGGCCATATTTCGATCACGATATTATAAGTTACACGGCGTGGAGCTGACCGATACATTTCCATACAGTACGTGGAGAGTGTATTATCACTAAATCACCTGCAGAGTGGAGATTCCACTCAAGCAATAATTGCAAATTTGTTGCAAGGCATAAGAGGCACAAACAAAGTTTCAGCCAATGGACCTCCGGGTTAAACCCGGAGGTCCATTGGCTGAAACATTGCTTGTGTTTTTTGTCAATATGTTGAAAATTTGAAAGTTATAGTTTGGATGATAACGCCACTCCGCGGGTGATTTAGTTACAATCCACTCTCCACGGACTGTACATGGCGATGGGAGTTCATATCAGATGTAAATATATGACTCGGTATGATGGGTCATAACAGATGTAAATATATGACTCGGTATGATGGATCATATCAGTTGTAAATATATGACTCGGTATGATGGGTCACATCAGATGTAAATATATGACTCTGTATGATGGATCATATCAGATGTAAATACATGACTCGGTATGATGGATCATATCAGATGTAAATGTATGACTCGGTGTGATGGATCATATCAGATGTAAATATATGACTCGGTGTGATGGGTCATATCAGATGTAAATATATGACTCGGTATAATGGATCATATCAGATGTAAATATATGACTCGGTATAATGGATCATATCAGATGTAAATATATGACTCTGTATGATGGATCATATCAGATGTAAATATATGACTCGGAATGATGGATCATATCAGATGTGAATATATGACTCGGAATGATGGATCACATCAGATGTAAATATATGACTCCGTATGATGGATCATACCAGATGTAAATATATGACTCGGTATGATGGATCATATCAGATGTAAATGTATGACTCGGTATGATGGATCATATCAGATGTGAATATATGACTCCGTATGATGGATCATATCAGATGTGAATATATGACTCGGTATGATGGATCATATCAGATGTAAATGTATGACTCGGTATGATGGATCATATCAGATGTGAATATATGACGCGGTATGATGGATCACATCAGATGTAAATATATGACTCGGTATGATGGATCATATCAGATGTAAATATATGACTTGGAATGATTGATCATATCAGATGTGAATATATGACTCTGTATGATGGGTCATATCAGATGTAAATATATGACTATGTATGATGGATCATATCAGATGTAAATATATGACTCTGTATGATGGATCATATCAGATGTAAATACATGACTCGGTATGATGGATTATATCAGATGTAAGTGTATGACTCGGTGTGATGGATCATATCTGATGTAAATATATGACTCGGTAAGATGGGTCATATCAGATGTAAATATATGACTCGGTGTGATGGGTCATATCAGATGTAAATATATGACTCGGTAAGATGGGTCATATCAGATGTAAATAAATGACTCGGTATGATGGGTCATATCAGATGTAAATATATGACTCGGTATAATGGATCATATCAGATGTGAATATATGACTCGGAATGATGGATCACATCAGATGTAAATATATGACTCTGTATGATGGATCATATCAGATGTAAATATATGACTCGGTATGATGGATCAAATCAGATGTAAATATATGACTCGGAATGATGGATCACATCAGATGTAAATATATGACTTTGTATGATGGATCATATCAGATGTAAATATATGACTCGGTATAATGGATCATATCAGATGTAAATGTATGACTCGGTATGATGGATCATATCAGATGTAAATATATGACTCGGTATGATGGATCATATCAGATGTAAATATATGACTCGGAATGATGGATCACATCAGATGTAAATATATGACTCTGTATGATGGATCATATCAGATGTAAATATATGACTCGGTAAAATGGATCATATCGGATGTAAATGTATGACTCGGTATGATGGATCATATCAGATGTAAATGTATGACTCGGTATGATGGATCATATCAGATGTGAATATATGACTCGGTATGATGGGTCATATCAGATGTAAATATATGACTCGGTATGATGGATCATATCAGATGTGAATATATGACTCGGAATGATGGATCATATCAGATGTAAATATATGACTCGGAATGATGGATCATATCAGATGTGAATATATGACTCGGTATGATGGATCATATCTGATGTAAATATATGACTCGGTAAGATGGGTCATATCAGATGTAAATATATGACTTGGTGTGATGGGTCATATCAGATGTAAATATATGACTCGGTAAGATGGGTCATATCAGATGTAAATAAATGACTCGGTATGATGGGTCATATCAGATGAAAATATATGACTCGGTATAATGGATCATATCAGATGTAAATATATGACTCTGTATGATGGATCATATCAGATGAAATATATGACGCGGTATGATGGATCATATCAGATGTAAATATATGACTCGGAATGATGGATCATATCTGATGTAAATATATGACTCGGAATGATGGATCATATCAGATGTGAATATATGACTCGGTATGATGGATCATATCTGATGTAAATATATGACTCGGTAAGATGGGTCATATCAGATGTAAATATATGACTCGGTGTGATGGGTCATATCAGATGTAAATATATGACTCGGTAAGATGGGTCATATCAGATGTAAATATATGACTCGGTAGGATGGATCATATCAGATGTAAATATATGACTCGGTATGATGGATCATATCAGATGTAAATATATATCTCGGTGTGATGGATCGTATCAGATTTGAATATATGACACGATATGATGGATCATATCAGATGTGAATATATGATGCGGTATGATGGATCATATCAGGTGTGAATATATGAGTCGGTAGGATGGATCATATCAGATGTAAATATATGACTCGGTAGGATGGATCATATCAGATGTAAATATATGACTCGGTATGATGGATCATATCAGATGTAAATATATATCTCGGTATAATGGATCATATCAGATGTAAATATATGACTCTGTATGATGGATCATATCAGATGTAAATATATGACTCGGAATGATGGATCATATCAGATGTGAATATATGACTCGGAATGATGGATCACATCAGATGTAAATATATGACTCTGTATGATGGATCATATCAGATGTGAATATATGACTCGGTATGATGGATCATATCAGATGTAAATATTTGACTCGGTAGGATGGATAACATCAGATGTAAATATATGACTCGGTAGGATGGATCATATCAGATGTAAATATATGACTCGGTATGATGGGTCATATCAGATATGACTCGGTATGATTGATCATATCAGATGTGAATATATGACTCGGTATGATGGATCACATCAGGTGGGAATATATGACTCGGCATGATGGATCATATCAGATGTGTATATATGACTCGGTATGATGGATCATATCAGATGTGAATATATGACTCGGTATGATGGATCATATCAGATGTAAATATATGACTCGGTATGATGGATCATATCAGACGTGAATATATGACGCGGTATGATGGATCATATCAGATGTAAATATATGACTCGGAATGATGGATCATATCAGATGTGAATATATGACTCGGTATGATGGATCATATCTGATGTAAATATATGACTCGGTAAGATGGGTCATATCAGATGTAAATATATGACTCGGTGTGATGGGTCATATCAGATGTAAATATATGACTCGGTAAGATGGGTCATATCAGATGTAAATATATGACTCGGTATGATGGGTCATATCAGATGTAAATATATGACTCGGTATAATGGATCATATCAGATGTAAATATATGACTCTGTATGATGGATCATATCAGATGTAAATATATGACTCGGAATGATGGATCATATCAGATGTGAATATATGACTCGGAATGATGGATCATATCAGATGTAAATATATGGCTCGGAATGATGGATCACATCAGATGTAAATATATGACTCTGTATGATGGATCATATCAGATGTAAATACATGACTCGGTATGATGGATCATATCAGATGTAAGTGTATGACTCGGTGTGATGGATCATATCAGATGTGAATATATGACTCTCTATGATGGATCATATCAGATGTAAATATATGACTCTGTATGATGGATCATATCAGATGTAAATATATGACTCGGTATGATGGATCGTATCAGATGTAAATATATGACCCTGTATGATGGATCATATCAGATGTATATATATGACTCGGAATGATGGATCATATCAGATGTGAATATATGACTCGGTATGATGGATCATATCAGATGTAAATATATGACTCGGAATTATGGATCATATCAGATGTAAATATATGACTCGGTATGATGGATCATATCAGATGTAAATATATGACTCGGTATGATGGATCATATCAGATGTAAATATATGACTCGGAATGATGGATCATATCAGATGTAAATATATGACTCGGAATGATGGATCATATCAGATGTAAATATATGATTCGGTATAATGGATCATATCAGATGTAAATATATGACTCGGTATGATGGATCATATCAGATGTAAATATATGACTCGGTAAGATGGATCATATCAGATGTAAATATATGACTCGGTACGATGGATCGTATCAGATGTAAATATATGACTCAATATGATGGATCATATCAGATGTAAATATATGACTCGGTATGATGGATCGTATCAGATGTAAATATATGACTCGTTATGATGGATCATATCAGATGGGAATTTGTGACTCTGTATGATGGATCAAATCAGATGTAAATGTATGACTCGGTATGATGGATCATATCAGCTGTGAATATATGACTCGGTATGATTGATCATATCAGATGTGAATATATGACTCGGTGTGATGGATCACAACAGGTGGGAATATATGACTCGGTATGACGGATCATACCAGATGTAAATATATGACTCTGTATGATGGATCATATCAGATGTAAATATATGACTCGGTATGATGGAACATATCAGATGTAAATATATATCTCGGTATGATGGATCGTATCAGATGTGAATATATGACTCGGTATGATGGATCATATCAGATGCGAATATATGACACGGTATGATGGATCCTATCAGGTGTGAATATATGAGACGGTATGATGGATCATATCAGATGTAAATATATGACTCGGTATGATGGATCATATCAGATGGGAATATATGACTCGGCGTGATGGATCATATCAGATGGTAATATATGACTCGGTATGATGGGTCATATCAGATGTAAATATATGACTCGGTATGATGGATCATATCATATGTAAATATATGACTCGGTATGATGGATCATATCAGATGTAAATATATGACTCGGTATGATGGATAATATCAGATGTAAATATATGACTCGGTATGATGGATCATATCAGATGTGAATATATGACTATGTATGATGGATTATATCAGATGTAAATATATGACTCTGTATGATGGATCATATCAGATGTAAATATATGACTCGGTATGATGGATCATATCAGATGTATTATTTATTTATTGGTGCTTAACGCCACATCAGCAGCTAAGGCTATATCGTGGCGAGAAAACGATAAAAGGGAAACATGACACTAATGAAATACAAAGATGAGTAAAAACAACTATAATACAAATGATAAAGTCAATGTAGTATGAACAGTGATGCGTGAAGAAACAAGAAATATGAATAGCTCACAAATCAACCAGGTCAATGTAAGTCTTAAAGACTCTAGTTTAAGATAATAAAAACAATTTTAAAATTTATTAAAAAGGTTGATTGATTTCAAAAATGCGAGAATCATATTCGGGCTCGTACGATAAAAAAGATCTCTCAGAGATCCTACAGAAAAATACTGCCCTCTGACATGATTAAAATCAGTACAATGTAAAAGAATGTGTTCCACTGACAACACCTGCTGGCAGGGAACACACTCTGGTCGCACAGTACCCTCCAACAAAAAGGAATGTGTTAGTCTTGTTTGACCAATATGACACCGCGTCAACACTGCAAGATCCTTTCTACAAAGGTTACTAGACGGGTAGTGATCACAAATATCTGGTCGGAATCGATGGAGCTTATTATTTGTCGCCCCATCCCATTCCGCCTGCCACAGAGATTTGATGTAGTTACTAATATGTGGTTTAAAATCACTGAACGGGATGTTAAAATCAGTGAGAGGCTTGGTTAAAGTCTGTTTTGCTGCACTGTCTGCTTTGGTGTTACCAGCGATACCAACATGTCCGGGTAACCAGCAAAACACGATATCATATTGGTCAGACATGAGAGTTGATAACTTCTCAAGAAGTTCCAGAATGAGAGGGTTTTTCAACTTGGGGTTGAGTAAAGCAAGTAAAGAGGAAAGAGAGTCGGAGAAGATGATCGACTTTCTTTCCTGTGCATTCTCGATGTGCTCAAGCGCGAGTTGAATAGCTTTAACTTCAGCTGTGAAAATAGAACTCTGATTCGGTATTCTGATTGAGGCGACATGATCACCACCAACAGCAGCTGATGATACCCTGTCACCATCTTTAGATCCATCTGTATAGATCCTTTTGTATGCACTATACCTGGACTTTATTTCAGCATATTTTTGTTTGAACTGCAAGGAATTGGTATCAGATTTTTTGGAAGAAGCAAGGTCCAAAATAATTGGAGGTTTTTTAAGATGCCAAGGAGGAATGTGTGATTTACGGTTTTCTTTTATAGAATCAGAATCAATTTTGGCAGACTCCATATGGGGTTTGATTCTTATTCCCAATGGAGGAATGTGTTTCTGGTGGCGGTTATAAAATTCAGCATTTTGAGGGTCTGAAACACATTTATAAGCAGGATTTGAAGGATTGGCCAAAAGTTTAGACACATACTGGAGAGATAATTTAATTCTACGCTTCTCGAGAGAAGGCTCCTCTGCTTCAACAAGCATCGAGTCTATTGGGGATGTTCGAAAGGCCCCTAGACTAATTCTAATGCCACTATTATGAATTGCATCAAGTGGTTTGAGATATGATTTCCTTGCAGAACCATAAACTATACAACCGTAATCTAATTTTGATCGAACAAGTGATCTATACAGATGGAGCAAAGTTTTTTGGTCAGCACCCCAATCAGTGCTACCAATAACCTTCAGTAGGTTCAGTGCTCTCTTACATTTAACTTTTAGTTGTTTTATGTGGGAAGTGAAATTCAGTTTGTTGTCAAACAACAAACCTAAGAATCTCACTTCCTTAACAACCTTAATAAGACTACCATCAATTTTCAACTCCGGATCGAGGTGATGTTTCCGAAGTTTGCAAAGATGAATACAATTCGTTTTTGTCTTTGAAAATTTAAAACCATTTTCGATAGCCCACTTTTGAATCCGATTTAAACACAGCTGAAGTTTGCGCTCTATAGCATTCATCTTTTTGCTACTATAGCAGATCAAAAAGTCATCGACATACAATGACGAATCTACCATATTCTCAATTGCGTCGATGATACTATTAATTTTAATTGAAAATAGGGTAACAGATAAAATACTACCCTGAGGGACCCCCAATTCCTGCTCGTGAGGATCAGATAACGTTGACCCAACACGAACCTGGAACTGGCGGTCCTTTAAAAAGTTTTCAATAAAAAGAGGCATACGCCCTCTCAACCCCATGTTAAAAAGATCTTTTAAAATCCCATACGTCCACGTTGTATCATATGCCTTCTCTAGATCAAAGAAGATGGCGACCACATGTTCTTTTCTAGCAAAGGCATCTCTTATAAACGTTTCAAGTCTGACCAAATGATCCACAGTACTTCTCTGGTTTCTGAAACCACACTGAACATCCGCAAGCAGATTGTTCGATTCCAGAAACCAGACAAGTCGATCATTGATCATCCTCTCCATGGTTTTGCACAGACAACTTGTTAAGGCAATAGGCCTATAATTACTAGGGTTGCTGTGATCCTTATCAGGCTTAGGAATGGGAATTACTATTGCTTTGCGCCAAGACGATGGAAACTGGCCAGTCACCCAAATGTCATTAAAAATAGAGAGTAAAAGTTCAAGAGATGATTGCGGGAGATGTTTTAAAATTTGATAATGTATTTCGTCGGGTCCAGTGGCGGTATCCTTCGCTCTATGTAAAGAGTTATTTAACTCTTCCATAGAGAAGGGTTCATTGTAATCCTCTAAATTATTGGAGGCAAATTTGAGCTTTTGTTTTTCTTGTTGTTTTTTAATTTTGAGAAATTCAGGATTACAATTTTCAGACGACGAATGTTTCGAAAATGTGGAGGCCAATGTATTTGAAATTTCTTTTTTTGATGTGATTAGTGTGTTGTTATCTTTCAGATGTTGAACCGTTGATTTTGTGTCTTTTCCATTAATTTTCCTTATCATTTTCCAAATTTTATTGATGGGGGGTGTTTTGATTTAGTTTAGACACATATGTTTTCCAAGAACTTTTCTTTTTTTGTTGAATCAGTCGTCTTGTTTTTGCCCGATTTATACGAAGTTTGTCCAAGTTACGTGTGGTTGGTGACTTATTAAATTCCCGTTCAGTCTTTTTGCGATCTTTAATAGCCTGTTTGCAATCAGCATCAAACCATGGTTTGGTGAAACGTTTAGGATTTGCCGAGGTTTTAGGAATGACCTTGCTTGCAATGTTAAGCAACTCTGTGGTGAAATGTTCTATTTGGTCAGCACTTTCGCCAAATTTCTCCCGTGTTAGGCATTCAGAACAGAGCGACGAGAAAGTCTCCCAGTCAGCCTTTTTCAAGTTCCACTGGGGTACCCTCTCATCATCCGCCGGAACTACACTCTCCAACACAATTGGAAAGTGGTCACTCCCGCACAAGTCATCTTCTACCTTCCAAGAAAAATCAAGGAAGATAGAAGGGCATGCAATTGAAAGATCAATTGATGTATACGAACCAGATGCGGGGTGCAAATAAGTGTCTGAACCATCATTAAACAAGCACAGGTCATATTTAGTAATGAACTCTTCTACAGTTTTACCTTTTACATCTTCTTGACTGCAGGAATTACCCCCAAAGTGGGTTATGAGCGTTAAAATCACCCAACAAAATGTATGGAGTTGGGAGCTGTTGGACCAGCAGCTCAAGATCATTCAGTTGTAGGGTTTTACTTGGTGAAACGTAAATAGAACATAATGTAATTGTCTTGTCTAAAGTTAGGCGTACCGCTACAGCCTGTAAATTTGATTGCAAAGATACAGGACTGTGAATAATGTCGTTTCTAACTAAGACGGACGTTCCTCGAATATGAAGATCAGTTTCATCTGCCCAGGCATTATACGAAGTATAATGCTTAAAGGCTGAATAACCTTGAGCCTCGGGTTTCTTTAAAAGAGTTTCCTGCAGGCAAAAAGCTGCAGGTTTATATTTTTGACTTAAAAGACCCAGTTCATTAAAATTTGCCTTAAAACCTCGACAATTCCACTGTATTATATTATTTGTGGTTGTATTAACCATACTTGCTTGGCGATTGAGATGGCGGACGTATGGGCGAAATGGCCCCAGTAGCTTTTACAGGTGATTTTGCCTTCGGGGACTTATTCTGAGTGGAGTTCGGGCGCAAGTGCCAGAACGTATCGTCTATGCACTCGCCGACATCCATGTCTTCCAAACCCTCGAACCTGTTACGCATAACAGGGTCCTGTAAAAGTTTGGGAGTTCTGTCGGATAAATTTTTTGATTTTTCTTTTTCAAAAAGTTTCTTTTTTTTCTTTTTCCAATTTCCGTCTCTGACTCTGACTCAAAGTTTGTTGCTGTGATCCTTGCGTTTGTTTGGGTTGATCGTTTTTCCTGTCTGTTGTAGATTTTTGGTCAATGTTCTGTTGTGATTTTGGTGTCTGTTTTCTCTGGATGTGGACTATTTTTTTCTCTGGTGTTTTAGCAGTATTCTCTTGTGTTTGAGTTGACTTCGGTTGATTTTGTGTGGTTTGATCGATGGTAAAAGCTTGTACAAAGGATGGAATTGTGCTGTTAGAAAGCCATGTCCATGGTGTCTGACATTCAACTGATTTAGTTTGGACTTTTTGCTTTAAGGCTGTTGCATAGGTGGGTGATGTTATATTCATTCCAGGCATTGACATTACAATGTCCCTGGCCTCCTTAAAACTAACCTGCTTCTCACATTTCACTTTTTGTATTTCCTTCTCTCGTTTCCAAACAGGGCAATCTTTGGATGAAGCTGTATGATTGTCCTGACAGTTGCAGCATTTTACGTCATTATTACAGGGTGCTTGATGTTGTTTACCGCATTTAAAACATGTTTCCTGTCCCCTACAATTATTCTGTCCATGACCATATTTCTGGCATCTGAAGCACCGAAGTGGATTTGGGATATACAAGTCCACTCCGATGTTCAAATAACCCACTTTAATTGATTTGGGTGGTCTGGAAGAGCCGAAAGTTAAAATATAAGTATTGGTTTTGATTATGTTACCATCTTTTTTAATTTCAATTCGTTTAACATCTGTAATGTTCTGTGACTTTAGTTCTTCTTTTATCTCCAATACATCCATGTTATAAAGTTCTCGAGTTCTCATTACACCTTTGCTGGTATTTAGGGTTTTGTGCGGAAATGCAACAACCTTGATATCTAAAATTTTATCTATTTTTAATAAATTTCTTGCCTGGAATTCTGACCTACATTCTATTAAAATTCCCCCTGATCGTAATTTTTTTATCTCCTTCACTGAGCCAGCAATACCTTTAATTGTTTTCTCCACAGCAAATGGGTTGACAGACGATACTTTTTTTCCTTCTTCTTCCGCATAAATTATGACAAATTTAGGCCAATTCTTCTCAATACTTGATGTTTCACCATCTGAGTCAGAGTCAGATATTGTCAATTTCGTTTCACAAACACGTTTTTGTTTTTTTTGTGGTATTTTTTCCATGTTTTGTTTTTTATTGTTCATTGCTCCGGCTCCCACCCACCACGGAGTCCAACAAGGGGTAGGGTTACTGCTACGCAGTGAACCCACCGGGTTGCCGGTATTCCCACATACCTGGTATGGAGCAATATACTCAGCCAGTGTTGATACCGAAGTATGCCACTGGCTGATTGGCCCGTGTGTGGAAGTGCCATGTCTTCAGATGGCGATCATCCAACCAATCACTTTATAAAACCTTGTAATTAAAGCTGCCACGTAGAACTGAATCAAACAGTAGTGCAGCAAAACTAAGTATTTGGTAAAATGTGTTAAAAACAGTACACAATGGCAATTATGATGTGTGATTAAAAGATATGACTGATTGAATGACCACCAAATGCCCCCCGACGTGACACCCAGTACTTTTTGGGGTGGGGGCTCCCGATTGGCCAGAACGGACCATCCGACCATCCTTCTACACCCGAAGTTGGGGCCAAAACAGTGTATTGAAACAGGTAATCTCCACGATGAAGATCAGGGCCAAAGCAGTGTTTACGACCTGATCTCCATCCTGGAGACCTGTCCTAACCGGGACCCAGTCTGTTCTCAACTGTCAGGATTCCTTCCTCCGAGGCCTTCAGATCGCACCTCACGGGAGAACAAGGTGCCTGCAAGATGGCATAAGCAGGATTGACCATTTTGGTCCGGGGCTGCGTATTCATATATTCCGCAGCAAACCAGCTCAATTGAGCAAACCTGCTAATTAAAAAACCAGCAAACCTGCCCAATAGAGCAGGCCGTCCTCTATCCGCCACCTGATGACCCGCCTAGTAGGGGATGATCAAACCCCCCTAGGATATCAGATGTAAATATATGACTCGGTATGATGGATAATATCAGATGTAAATATATATCTCGGTATGATGGATCGTATCAGATGTAAATATATGACTCGGTATGATGGATCATATCAGATGTAAATGTATGACTCGGTATGATGGATAATATCAGATGTAAATATATGACTCGGTATGATGGATCGTATCAGATGTAAATATATGACTCGGTATGATGGGTCATATCAGATGTAAATATATGACTCGGTATGATGGATCATATCATATGTAAATATATGACTCGGTATGATGGATCATATCAGATGTAAATATATGACTCGGTATGATGGATAATATCAGATGTAAATATATGACTCGGTATGATGGATCATATCAGATGTGAATATATGACTATGTATGATGGATCATATCAGGTGGGAATATATGACTCGGTATGATGGATCATATCAGATATAAATATATGACTCGGTATGAAGGGTCATATCATATGTAAATATATCACTTGGTATGATGGATCATATCAGATGTAAACGTATGACTCGGTATGATGGATCATATCAGATGTAAATATATGACTCGGTATGATGGATCGTATCAGATGTAAATATATGACTCGGTATGATGGGTCATATCAGATGTAAATATATGACTCGGTATGATGGATCATATCAGATGTAAATATATGACTCGTTATGATGGATCATATCCGATGTAAATATATGACTCGGTAAGATGGGTCATATCAGATATGACTCGGTATGATTGATCATATCAGATGTGAATATATGACTCGGTATGATGGATCACATCAGGTGGGAATATATGACTCGGTATGATGGATCATATCAGAGGTAAATATATGACTCGGTATGATGGATCACATCAGGTGGGAATATATGACTCGGTATGATGGATCATATCAGATGTAAATATATGACTCGGTATGATGGATCATATCAGATGTAAATATATGACTCGTTATGATGGATCATATCAGATGTAAATATATGACTCGGTAAGATGGGTCATATCAGATGTAAATATATGACTCGGTATGATGGGTCATATCAGATATGACTCGGTATGATTGATCATATCAGATGTGAATATATGACTCGGTATGATGGATCACATCAGGTGGGAAAATATGACTCGGTATGATGGATAATATCAGATGTAAATATATGACTCGGTATGATGGATCGTATCAGATGTAAATATATGACTCGGTATGATGGGTCATATCAGATGTAAATATATGACTCGGTAAGATGGATCATATCATATGTAAATATATGACTCGGTATGATGGATCATATCAGATGTAAATATATGACTCGGTATGATGGATAATATCAGATGTAAATATATGACTCGGTATGATGGATCATATCAGATGTAAATATATGACTCGGTATGATGGATTATATCAGATGTAAATATATTACTCGGTATGATGGATCATATCAGATGTAAATATATGACTCGGTATGATGGATCATATCAGATGGGAATATATGACTCGGTATGATGGATCATATCAGATGTAAATATATGACTCGGTATGATGGATCATATCAGATGTAAATATATGACTCGGTATGATGGATCATATCAGATGTGAATATATGACTCGGCATGATGGATCATATCAGTTGTAAATATATGACTCGGTATGATGGATCATATCAGATGTGAATATATGACTCGGTATGATGGATCATATCAGATGTAAATATATGACTCGGTATGATGGATCATATCAGATGGGAATATATGACTCGGTATGATGGATCATATCAGATGTAAATATATGACTCGGTATGATGGATCATATCAGATGGGAATATATGACTCGGTATGATGGATCATATCAGATGTGAATATATGACTCGGTATGATGGATCATATCTGTTGTGAATATATGACGCGGTATGATGGATCATATCTGTTGTGAATATATGACGCGGTATGATGGATCATATCAGATGTAAATATATGACTCGGTATGATGGATCATATCAGATGTGGATAATGGAAAGGACAATTTTTTATACTATATGTTACAATACACACATTGTTGATATAATTAACAGAAAACAAAGTCACAGAATATCAAAAGATGGTGAAAACGCCGTTTTCTTGTTTTTAAACGGGTTTCAACAGAGACTGATATCCAAACCTTTAAATTGGTTGAGACAAAACTTGTAAAAATAACTTCTTCTTAATATTAATCTTCAGGCAAATGCATATAGTTTGTGAAATGGTGAGCACGTCGATGATACAAATTCATCAGCGTTTCGAAATTTCAATTTTTGAATGGAATTTTCATACCCAGAGTGTTACATTTTTTGAAAGCTTTGGAAAATTGAAGGGAAAAATCTTTTCTGCAATTCTCTTCCAATGACAATATTTATCAGCCATGTATGACCGCCGTAAATTCTGTGTGTTCACGTTTAAACCAGTTCCTGTAGTATAAAATATTTACAATTGTGTTTTCTAGAATTTTATCTGATAACCATAGAGTATAACAACCGTTGTATATACTTGAAGTATATACAATGGGTGTTGTATATAATTATAATTTATGCGAACGACCTCTGACCTCTTTCAATTCCATTTTCATTCATTCATGAAACATCGTTATATCACAGGGCAGGTTTTAATTGTACGCTTATTGCACTTTGTCAAAATCCTCTGATGGTGTCATTTCTTATTTATTTTGCTTCAATAAAGGCAACCTAAAATTTTGCTTCAAAACATTGTAGAAATTACTTGAATGTTAATAGTAATTAGTATGCGGCGACTGTGAACTATTTATAGTCACGGCCTCGATCAAAAGTACTCGCGGAACTGCGCTAATTAAAAGTTCGTCTGCTCTACCTGAAAAAAAACACTTCGTAAAACTTGTAAACAAACGCAAAATTATTTGTTATATTGGGACTACAGCATAAAACACGGAAGAAAACTGGAACTATGTCAAAAAAAGAATAACTCTACTGAAACACCGTTTTGTTACTGTTAATAAAATAGTTGAAATTTATTTTGTTCCAGCGCAGTTACATGATGCAAGAAGTGCAATCGCACTTTACAATCTCCGTCATCGATTTTGTAATGTAAGGGACACAACTCTATGCGTCTTGTCCTATTTCTTTTGTCTCGTAGACTGGTTTTCTTTGGAGGCCCGTTGGAAGCATATATAAGTCGGGTAGACGCACGAGACGGGTGTCTGTTTGTTATCAGATAAAAACAATAAACATATAGTGTGTTTTTATATCTGTGTTATACAACTCGTTGAAATATGGTTTATTTTTTCTCGGCGAAGCCTCGAAAAAATAAATCATATTTCAACTCGTTGTATAACACAGATATAAAAACACACTATATGTTTATAGGTCTATGTATTTTCCAGATAGGACTTTAAATTGGTTAAAATGAATAATGGGCATTTTTAAAGGTCTGGCAATTTGACAGTTGACAAAATGCCTTTTCTTTTAAAATGCCAAGATTCATTTTAGTTAATTATATTAATGGGGAGAAAATACAGTTGTAAAAAATACCCCTGTTGACTATTTTTTTTTTTTTTTTTTTTTTGTCTTTTCCAGGCAATATAGCTGTGCAGATACCGTTGATGATTCTCAGTCTGATGGGAGTTTACATGTACTACAAATCCTACTGAATCATGAAAAGACTGTATTACTACCACACGTAGGGGCTAATATTCTTCGTAGTTACAAACATTTCTCTCTTTGAAGCAAATGTAACATAGAGCCATTCTATATATTAAAACCATTCAAGTGAAAACTATGCTCTTGTAATTACATTAAATTTTTCTTAATAATATTAAATCTCCATATACCCTGGATATTTCAGGAGATAATGCTCCTGTACCCTTCCTCCCCTAGAACATTAAATGAAAATAGCTTAAGAATTCCAATCGGATTTTCCCACACTTCCAAGTGAGCCGGTCGATGTAGGCTTGTCAACCGGTACCTGTACCGGTACCCGTACCGCCGGTTACCTCATGCTTCAATCGGTTCTGAAGCTTTTGTCCCGCCGGTACCGGGACAATATTATTTTATGGGGAAATTCCTAACTGAACGAGGGTAAACGGGCTAATAATTCTGGTACATAGAACACATTGGAACTCAGGGGACGAATTGTGTATGGCACACTTACACGACATACTTTCAGCTTATTTGTGAATAAACATATTAAAACACTCTAAAGTGGCATGTTCTGTCTGCACCCACACCTGGATAAGGCCGATCATTTTAACTTTCCAAACGTGGCATCAAAGACAATGAAAGCACCGTCATCGGCTACTTCAAAGAAATTATTCTGTGGCGACATCAAAGTTATCATGAAGCACGATTTTCGTGCTTGATGATTACTTTGATGTCGCCACAGAATAATTGGTACGATGCCATGTTTGTCTTTGCGATCTTCGGGACTGGGTCGGTTTAAATACGCATTTCTCCCATTTGATTGTGATGTCACCCAATTGCTGATTTGTTCCAGTACCGGTTTCGACGTGACAGGCTCCGTCCTGTCCCGGTACAGGCTAGACTGGTACGGCGGTACTTTGACATGCCTGGGTAGATGACTAGACAAGCTCTACATCATTTGGACTTATACCAGCATACTTGACTTTCAGTTCTTCCATCATTCTACCTCGACCACCAAGGCCAGTGTCAATAGGGACTATATTGCTGACCGAAAAGGTGGCTTCTATCAGGTCCTATAGTAACACAGTAGACCGGTCATCCGTCGGTTGCCTGGCGTTTCAACACCACCATACTGTTGAATTTCGAACGTGCTTGAGAGTTCGTATTGACGGCGACTTTTCGCGTCTTCCTGGCAACTCTTACTTCTGTAAGCTTTGGTCATGCAGTAAAGAATTCTGTGTAGTTTTGTAAAAAAAACCTCACTTACCATCAGTTGCACAAATTTACTAACTGTACTAAGAAGAATAGAACAATACTCAAGACATTTCGAGAACTGACTTGGCGTCATTTGATGAAATCAATAACATTTTCACTTAATGCTTGATATTCTGTTTGTCATCCTTAATACAAAATAACGTATTGTCCAGTCAGGGCGATTGTCCAAGATACGGATGAGTACTTACTGCCCCGAATAAAGTACCAGCTTGACAATGCAAGCCTCTTGTTCGATTTGGGCGATTTTAAGGACTTAGTGATTTCAGAGAGAAAGTTAATGGACAACTAATAACATAAGATTGCCCATATCGCTCCTTTGGTTAAAACTGCTAAATGACTGTCTGGGAAAGCTTTTTTCAAACCCTCGCCCAAATTTAAATTCTCACAAATTGACGTAATACAAAATCACAGAAGATCGTTTTTGTAGTATGAAGGCATGTCAGACCTGCAATCGCTAATACCAACTAGTAAAGTACATCTTGCATACAGACACTGTTTACCGCCTCAAATCATTGTAGTATTCAAGGGTGTTTGGGGATATTGTCAGTGCTACATTTATAATGGATTATACAATAGGATTTCTACAGATATGTTTTTCAACGTACTATAACAAATGGCATCAATGGTGCTGTTGTGTGTTTGTGGGGTGGGGTGGGGACGGGAGGGTTGGGTTAGTAAAGACCGACGGCCGGGCATACTTTTCAGTCTTTGAGCCTACAAACCTGGCTCGCCCTCACAAACGGGATGACCCCGTTCGTAATGGTCCTCACAATCGGATTCCTTGTTTTGATATAAAACGTCTAAATATGAGAGAACTCGTTCTGAACTTTTGTTTTCGACCTTGTATGTTGAATCTATATTTAGTAACATTTTACATACACATACAAGAGTCGGTGGCCCATTTATAATTTTAATTTATCATTTTAAAACTGCGAATTGTGTGACTTAAATGGTTTCAAATGTAATTTTATACGCATGAGTAGTTACACTCGAACCACGGAGCTATCGTGACTGTTACAATACCTCCAAAAAAGAGTAGATGCAGGTAAGTGCCAAGGTTTTCAGACAAATTTCTTTCAGGTGACATTAAATTACAGTTTGAACGGCGTTCAAGCTCCTCAACACGCACTGTATGGATTTGTCTGCTTAAATTCAATATTATATGAATAAACTATCAGTCACACACATCGGACTTAATACCTTCTAATCGGGATAACTTCACAAACACAAGATCGAGAGCTCAAGAAAAAAACTTCGTTTTTCTTTTATTTCTCCTCTTCTCGTGTCTTATTACGGTATTCATTTCCACGTTTTCCAAGCATGATTTTTATAGAGGGTCAACATTGCTGGTCAAGTTTTTTCCGTCATCCTTCGTAATCGAGATTCAATTAGATTATGGGGTGTTGTATAGCGACCTGGCCAACAGGCAGGTGTGTAATCAGGATTCTATGAATGAATGAATGAATGAATAGTTTATTTCACAGCATAATATTATAACAGTGTACATTTTCTTTTAGAAAAACTGAATAACATATATTATACTGAGGGGAGACAGCATAGTCACAGGGACTGTCTTCCCGCTGTCCCTGTTTTGGGAGTAGAAGTACGCCTCACAGCAGACACAATTTCTATTACGTATACTCAAACACTTATTTTGGTCAACATCTCATGAGAATCAGTGGGGAAGTTTTTGAAAGCCGAAAATAAGCTCTCTGCAGAAAAAATTGACGGCCCACCATGGAACTGCCCGTAGTGCCATTAGATTTATTGGTGTTGAACCCCTTGCTCAACGTGGGTACGAAACAGCATTTCCAAAATCAGTTCTAGAGAATGATCCATTCCTCGTCTGAAGTACGCAGCGCATGACACCTCGTCAGAGCGAACTCAACGACCTCATTCCAACGAAGGGTCAAGCGCCGCGCTTGAGAGACAAAAAATATGAACTTGATAAAATTTGTATGGCGATTTTTGTGAAGAGTGCTGGTCAGTTTTCGACAAAGGGCAAAGTTGAGAGTATCATATTTATAAGCACAGTGACTTAGAGTACCATGGCAAACCGAAATTTACCGTGCAATTTGAGGACCTAGGGCCAATCAGACCAATGCTGGGCGAGACAACAGAACATCTAAATACTAGTCACAAATTATTAGGCCTGCAATCCGGACATCGAGGGTTACTACAAGTAACATTGAGAGAATGGGAACTGAGCATTTTATCTGTTAGAATCCGTTTAAATTCAGTTCTGGTAGAATTTTGAATAATTGGTTCGATTTCGTTCCACATTCTCGGAAAAGAATGTATCGGAAGATTAGCTGTAAACTGAGTGCGAGGTTTAAGTGTGTATATCTTGCCTGTTTGTCTTGTCTCCATTCTTCTATTGTGGGTGGGCTAAACCAGCCAGTATATAGGATGAGGAAGGGCAGCCAGTATATGGGCAGCATGATACGTCGTTAGCATACCACACAGTCTGAGGTACTTCCTGGGAGAGGGTAAGGGTCTGTCTACTTTCCATTGGTGGGGGTTCTGGGACGAGACCTCCGTCGTGAAAATTTTGCATAATTCAATGCCAAAAGAGCGTTTCTGAAGAGGCTTACTGATGCTTTTTCCCCCGTATTGGAGAGCCTAGTGGCGTGTGAAACCTATATTGGACCTATGTTTGTGAGGGGGGCGTGGTTCATGAAAAATAGTTATTTTGGGGTGGGGTCAGCACAATGATCCAGCATCTGCGGATAGGAGACATACGGACATTTTATCAACGCCCATTGTTCGCGGGTAAATCGCTATTCTTGGACCGAGTCAGATATGTACTGTCTCGTGTGTGCATGTACATAATGTTTGTAGGTGTGACGATTGAACCAAGATATCCCAAGGAAGCACACCGATCCCCAAAGAACGACAAGTAACCCAACGTAACCCCAAAAAATTCAAAAGACAGAAAAAGAACCCAAGTGAGAGTGAGAAGAATCTAACAGAAAACACAAATTTGAATTTGATGAATTTAAACAAACAAGCAAACAAAAAATATATTTAATTTCAAATATTTATTGCCAATACTTTGAAAGTTTTGAAACATGCTATTAGTGTGTCAAAGGCTGGACGCACCTTATTTGCCGGACCCTGCACCGGACGCCAATCATCGGAAGTAAGGTAATATATACGTGGCCCAGCGTCGCCATGTTGAGTTGTCATGGTAGCCCGCGTAAATGGCCATGTTGCGACGTCATTACCATAGTGTCAGTGCGCATGCGTAGCGCATGTTGTCAGGTTCAACCGTGTTACCGTCGTCCATTTTGTGTATTGGAGGCCGTCATCTTGGTTTATATGGTGGCGTTTGATTGTTATGTGACCCAAAGTACTCTAATAGGATGGAGTGCATTCGGAGAGTGTTCTCGATTGAATAAGACTATATCTAATTACCCAAACGGCCCAACAATGTCCCCAAAACTCCAGAATCATCGGATTCATTCTGAATCCTTTCTATTAGAGTAATACATTGTACTATATGGTCCTAAATAGTGCAGGGTTGCTATCTATTGTATAAGAATACGACTATTGACACATCAACCCGACAACTACCCATAATCAATAAAACGGACTTTATTTAGTTCGAATTCTTCCAGAATGTTCTATTTTAATAAAAGCACGCGATGGTTTAGAAACCTAAAATTGTATTTCAATGTAATAAGAGTAACTTTTCTGGGTCGCATTCTTTCAAAATCGTCGGATTCAACTTATCTCTGTCTCTATACTCGCTGCTCGCATCCTATCATTTGCTCTTGTCCTTACAGCTTCATGTGTCTGGTTTTGACCTCTGACCTCGACCGATCAGATTACCCCTTGCATCTAAACCCCGCCTACTCTCCTCATATATTGTGTCTAGACCTATGAGTTCCAGTTCGTCAGTCATCACATGACACTGAAAGGAAATCTCCCAGTGGGGTTTAACTTCAGGTCCCTCATATCTTCAGTCAGGTACTTGAAAATATGATGCCACGAGGGCCATAAGGAAAGCCCTCATTGAGGTATAATCTATCAACCCCCATATCCTTATTCCGGAAAACTTCTTCACAAAAAGTGATTTTCTTAATGGGATTTCATAAAAGGAATTCCAAAAATTGGATTCTGTAAATGGTATTCCATGCTCCTATACATCATTCGGTAATCTTACTATCGGCTTCCATCATGCCTTCTATCTGTCATATTACTACTGTATTCACCATTTCTACAATCGTCCACAACCCTTGCAGCTTTGTTCCTCATTGAGAGCTTTCCTCATGGCCGGCGTGGTCTTATATTCACGAGTACGCTTATAGTGAAAAGAGGTACTTGAATTTAGGTCTCATTGGGGGATTGTCTCATAGCCTCATATGATGAATGGTGAACCGCCACGGCTGGGTTTAGATGAATGGGGTGATCTGATTGATCGAGGTCATAGAAGGAGAGCAGGTAATGCCATAGAGCTTCTAGGACAAGATCAAACGCTGAAATTCAAGTAGCCAGGATAGAGTCTGTGATAAGCAAAATCCCAGGATTTCTGAGAATCCGATCCAGCAAAGATACTCGTATACAATAGAAAGCACTTGTAGCGGGCTAAACCACTACGTGCAATTATTCTAATGACAATCCCAGAGGAAGTCTGTCTCAGTGATGTTAGGTACAGTTAAAACTAGAAGTTCTGTCGCGAACTGTGCGCTTATCTAGGCTTAATTGCGCGTAGGAATTGCGCGCAATTGCCATATGGAATGGCATCCAAATCACGACAGGTTCTCCTGGTTACTCACAGCAACCACAAGCAATGTTTCTGACAATGGACCTCCGGGTAACCCGGAGGTCCATTGGCTGAAACATTGCTTGTGCACAGGCCATATGTACAGAATTCGATAGCCTTACTGTGGTCATACAGCGTAGATTAACGCGCAAATCGACGTGCTATTTGTGCGCATTTCATGACAGGACTTCTAGTTAACTGTAGTTGTCGGGTCGTTTCTGGAGAATAATCGCACTCTTATATAGCATAACACACCTTGCGTCATTTAGACTAATAAAAATGATTCCGGAAGAATCCAAAGATTCTGGAGTTTTGGTGACATCGTCGGGTCCATTTGGGTAATTGGATATACTGCTATTCAATCGAACACATGCTAAAATGTCACATGTGTAATATTTTACCATAATGTAGGTCTACATGCATTTGTATTTTAATACAATCCCCTGGGGTTGGCGTTTTGCATATACTTGTCAACTTCAATACTTACGGCTTCAATTTAACTAGATCGTGATCCAGTGCTTCGTAAAAATAATGAATCTGGTGACCGACTTTCGAGCTTACAAAGCCACGTTCAGGTTAGTGTATCAAACTATCATATATCATCTCCCATGATATCATTCGTCCATTAACCCCTTGAACTCTAGTGGTATCTTCCATGCCAGTTCAATGGCAGCAATTAGAAGAGTTCATATTCATTATTTGGGTAGACCACACATTTGATGAACAGCCATCCTATTTAATGACGTTATGGCGTATCATGTTGTTGGCCGGAAAAGCGGCCGCTAGGGCTCAAAGGGTTAATGACACTTTTAGCAACTATTGACGTTTATAGTATTGTAAGCATAGTGCAGTTTATAATAGTGTATCATCGGGCATAATTGTCCTCTTAAAACGCCTGACTGCTGCCTCATTACTGCGGATTGCTTTTTCAGTCTGGCAGTAATGAGGCTGTAGTACCTCAGGGTGTATTCTTTCTTCATCTCACAATACAGAATCTGAATCCACAAATAGGCGTCCGTAGTTGCAAAATGCTATCACAATGGCCTTTACGCATATACCAAAACTTGGTTTGATAAAAAAAAATGATTGCGTGTTTGAAATCAAACTTCCCGGCTTCCAGCCTCCATTGAGAGAAGATCGCGGTGGTTGAGAGGAAGTGTTGCAAGATATATCAACAACAACACTTGCTTAAATCATGGACTCGATCTTGACATTAGTGATCTGGAAAATAGGTGGACTCAGTTCTATTCACATAATGTCTGAATTATTTTTGGAGTTGTCTTCCGCTTACCGAAATCTGATCGGGATGTTTGGGATCTTGTATCTCAAAGTGTCAGAAATGCCATTGACAGCGGGTGTTCAAAATACTTTAATAATGGGTGATTGCAATGATGACCAATATCTAAACCACTTCCAGCAATTGTTAACGTATTTAACCTTACCAAAGTATTTGAACAATTCCTTAATCCTTATATGCTGCTGGCTGATATTCCTGCCTGAACAGGAAATCTCTTGCATTCCAATAAGTATAGTTTGAAGATACTTAAATAAATGTTCCCCATGTTAATTCTGCAGACATTTTGACCAATGATTTCTTAAGTTAAATTTTCATGATTATTTTTATCAGATCCAGTCATGGCTGCTAGTCACGTGACTAGATTTGATACAAAATATTTTAAAATTACTCAGAGGGTTAAGATTTGATTGATCTGATAATTATTAACCCTTTACCTAACATGAAAAGCAGACGACACTTGCAAAAAAATTCTTGAATAACTAATTTTTTTCATTTTTTGTCTCAAAAACATAGGTTATGACCCCTCGTTGGAACGAGCTCGACGAGCTCGTTCCAACGAGGGGTCATAACCTATGTTTTTGAGACAAAAAATGAAAATATTTTGAAAATTAATTGGCGATTTTTGAGAATAGTGCTGGCTGGTTTTGGCCGTTACGTTGGGTAAAGGGTTAATGTCAATGTACTTGATAATATTGATATAATCGAAGTATGGTCACTAATGACCACTATTACGTCACGTGACGTCAGGTAAATGATCACTAGTGGTCACGTGATGTCACGTAAATGATCACTAGTGATCACTATTATGTCACGTAAATGATCACTAATGATCATTTACTAGACGTCACGTGACGTAATAGTGATCATTAGTGATCATTTACGTGACATAATAGTGATCACTAGTGATCATTTACCTGACGTCACGTGATCACTAGTGATCATTTACGTGACGTAACGTGATAACTAGTGATCATTTACGTGACGTCACGTGATCACTAGTGATCATTTTACGTGATTTAAATCACTAAAAACGTTTTATTGAATTGTAAAATCACTAAAAACCATTTTATCGAATTGTAAAATCACTAAAAACCGTTTCATCGAATTTTAAAATCAGCGATCACTCATTATCTGATTAAAGGGATTATCGGATTAAAGAGTGCGGTAAGGGTGGTTCAGACATGCTACTTCGGCTTGTCATGAATGTGACTTTGATGTTTCTTTTTTTAAGTAAACTATAGCAATTTGTGTGAAGTTGAGCAAAAACTTATTTTACCTCAGAGCTCAATCACTGTAATTTCCCACAATGCACTGTGTGAGAATTTGAAGTAACCAATGATCAACAGGTTGGGGCAGAATCCACTTTATCTTGGTATATAATTAGCCAATCAGCGATTAACAGGTTGGGGTGGGACCCATCCTATTCATACATATAAATGGCAGAGTGTTGGAACTGTATTGCCACTCTATTAACTCGCTTCTGAAAATGATGAATTCACGCTACGTCTGTGAATTGTGTCAAAAATCTTACTCTCATAAAACTAATTATTATCGAAACAGACGAAAATTATACAAAAATGTAAATTTTAAACACACTATAGGGGGAGCGAACCTAAATACAGCCGAGTTAACAACCAGATCTGTCTGAAACCAGCTACCCTATCCGCCAGTGCATATGAAATCAGCCTTTAGTTGGAACAATGCATTAACAAGTGGAAATATTTTGAGGCTTGCAAATAAGCTAGAGCCAGTAAAACCGCTAGTGATGGGGGAATCACTGAGGAAAAAAACATATAGATGTCTCAACCAGCCTACTCTCAAGCAGAATTCAGTGTATTAAACCATGGAGGAGTGAACAGTTGCAGCAAAATACGCACACCCCTGAATGCTGTCCCGCCCATAGACCAGGGTATGAGACCAATTACTGAATCTTCAACATCGAGTTCTACAGAGAAAGGTCTGTTCTCCAAGACAGTCTTTCAGCGCCATTCAAATTTACGCAAAGAAAACATCAAACCACACTCCTTAACGACTAGTTTTTCAGTGGAAATTCATCCGGACTGGTTAGCCGTTATACCCGATTCCATGCAGGAGAAGGCGCTTTTGTTACTCCAGATAATAAAGAATATACCCAATTTATCCTGGGATGAGAAAGATCAACTCGTGTATAACGGCATTACAATTTCGGGCTCCAATAGGTGTGATCTAATAAATGATCTGCTGCGAAAAAGAAAAGATTTTCAACCGACTGGGTGGAAAATTTTGGCAAACATCCTTAAAGATCAAAATATCCCAAGGGGTCTGACCAGAAAACAATATCTCTGCAAAGCTGCGATGGACCATCCTCTGAAGAATGGCCCCTGAAAATATTCATTTGTAATTTAATACTAATCAATTTGACTAGTTTCGACCTCTGGTTAATATCAATATTTAAATAAATGCAATATATCTCAGATTTTTTATTTTGTTTTTATTTGTGGTGTTTCCTAAACTACAGAGTGCCTTTCTTGACATTCGCCATTTTTTATTTTGTTTTTATTTGTGGAGTCTCCTTAACTACAGAGTGCCTTTCTTGACATTCGCCATTTTTTATTTTGTTTTTATTTGTGGTGTTTCCTAAACTACAGAGTGCCTTTCTTGACATTCGCCATTTTTTATTTTGTTTTTATTTGTGGTGTTTCCTAAACTACAGAGTGCCTTTCTTGACATTCGCCATTTTTTATTTTGTTTTTATTTGTGGAGTCTCCTAAACTACAGAGTGCCTTTCTTGACATTCGCCATTTTTTATTTTGTTTTTATTTGTGGTGTTTCCTAAACTACAGAGTGCCTTTCTTGACATTCGCCATTTTTTATTTTGTTTTTATTTGTGGTGTTTCCTAAACTACAGAGTGCCTTTCTTGACATTCGCCATTTTTTATTTTGTTTTTATTTGTGGAGTCTCCTAAACTACAGAGTGCCTTTCTTGACATTCGCCATTTTTTATTTTGTTTTTGTTTGTGGTGTTTCCTAAACTACAGAGTGCCTTTCTTGACATTCGCCATTTTTTATTTTGTTTTTATTTGTGGAGTCTCCTAAACTACAGAGTGCCTTTCTTGACATTCGCCATTTTTTATTTTGTTTTTATTTGTGGTTTTTCCTAAACTACAGAGTGCCTTTCTTGACATTCGCCATTTTTTATTTTGTTTTTATTTGTGGAGTCTCCTAAACTACAGAGTGCCTTTCTTGACATTCGCCATTTTTTATTTTGTTTTTATTTGTGGTGTTACCTAAACTACAGAGTGCCTTTCTTGACATTTGCCATTTTTTATTTTGTTTTTATTTGTGGAGTCTCCTAAACTACAGAGTGCCTTTCTTGACATTCGCCATTTTTTATTTTGTTTTTATTTGTGGTGTTTCCTAAACTACAGAGTGCCTTTCTTGACATTCGCCATTTTTTATTTTGTTTTTATTTGTGGTGTTTCCTAAACTACAGAGTGCCTTTCTTGACATTCGCCATTTTTTATTTTGTTTTTGTTTGTGGTGTTTCCTAAACTACAGAGTACCTTTCTTGACATTCGCCATTTTTTATTTTGTTTTTATTTGTGGAGTCTCCTAAACTACAGAGTGCCTTTCTTGACATTCGCCATTTTTTATTTTGTTTTTATTTGTGGTGTTTCCTAAACTACAGAGTGCCTTTCTTGACATTCGCCATTTTTTATTTTGTTTTTATTTGTGGTGTTTCCTAAACTACAGAGTGCCTTTCTTGACATTCGCCATTTTTTATTTTGTTTTTATTTGGGGTGTTTCCTAAACTACAGAGTGCCTTTCTTGACATTCGCCATTTTTTATTTTGTTTTTATTTGTGGTGTTTCCTAAACTACAGAGTGCCTTTCTTGACATTCGCCATTTTTTATTTTGTTTTTATTTGTGGTGTTTCCTAAACTACAGAGTGCCTTTCTTGACATTCGCCATTTTTTATTTTGTTTTTATTTGTGGTGTTTCCTAAACTACAGAGTGCCTTTCTTGACATTCGCCATTTTTTATTTTGTTTTTATTTGTGGTGTTTTCTAAACTACAGAGTGCCTTTCTTGACATTTGCCATTTTTTATTTTGTTTTTATTTGTGGTGTTTCCTAAACTACAGAGTGCCTTTCTTGACATTCGCCATTTTTTATTTTGTTTTTATTTGTGGTGTTTCCTAAACTACAGAGTGCCTTTCTTGACATTCACCATTTTTTATTTTGTTTTTATTTGTGGAGTCTCCTAAACTACCGAGTACCTTTCTTGACATTCGCCATTTTTTATTTTGTTTTTATTTGTGGAGTCTCCTAAACTACAGAGTGCCTTTCTTGACATTCGCCATTTTTTATTTTGTTTTTATTTGTGGTGTTTCCTAAACTACAGAGTGCCTTTCTTGACATTCGCCATTTTTTATTTTGTTTTTATTTGTGGAGTCTCCTAAACTACCGAGTACCTTTCTTGACATTCGCCATTTTTTATTTTGTTTTTGTTTGTGGAGTCTCCTAAACTACAGAGTGCCTTTCTTGACATTCGCCATTTTTTATTTTGTTTTTATTTGTGGTGTTTCCTAAACTACAGAGTGCCTTTCTTGACATTCGCCATTTTTTATTTTGTTTTTATTTGTGGTGTTTCCTAAACTACAGAGTGCCTTTCTTGACATTCGCCATTTTTTATTTTGTTTTTATTTGTGGAGTCTCCTAAACTACAGAGTGCCTTTCTTGACATTCGCCATTTTTTATTTTGTTTTTATTTGTGGTGTTTCCTAAACTACAGAGTGCCTTTCTTGACATTCGCCATTTTTTATTTTGTTTTTATTTGTGGTGTTTCCTAAACTACAGAGTGCCTTTCTTGACATTCGCCATTTTTCATTTTGTTTTTATTTGTGGTGTTTCCTAAACTACAGAGTGCCTTTCTTGACATTCGCCATTTTTTATTTTGTTTTTATTTGTGGAGTCTCCTAAACTACAGAGTGCCTTTCTTGACATTCGCCATTTTTTATTTTGTTTTTATTTGTGGTGTTTCCTAAACTACAGAGTGCCTTTCTTGACATTCGCCATTTTTTATTTTGTTTTTATTTGTGGTGTTTCCTAAACTACAGAGTGCCTTTCTTGACATTCGCCATTTTTTATTTTGTTTTTATTTGTGGTGTTTCCTAAACTACAGAGTGCCTTTCTTGACATTCGCCATTTTTTATTTTGTTTTTATTTGTGGAGTCTCCTAAACTACAGAGTGCCTTTCTTGACATTCGCCATTTTTTATTTTGTTTTTATTTGTGGTTTTTCCTAAACTACAGAGTGCCTTTCTTGACATTCGCCATTTTTTATTTTGTTTTTATTTGTGGAGTCTCCTAAACTACAGAGTGCCTTTCTTGACATTCGCCATTTTTTATTTTGTTTTTATTTGTGGTGTTTCCTAAACTACAGAGTGCCTTTCTTGACATTCGCCATTTTTTATTTTGTTTTTATTTGTGGTGTTTCCTAAACTACAGAGTGCCTTTCTTGACATTCGCCATTTTTTATTTTGTTTTTATTTGTGGTGTTTCCTAAACTACAGAGTGCCTTTCTTGACATTCGCCATTTTTTATTTTGTTTTTATTTGTGGTGTTTCCTAAACTACAGAGTACCTTTCTTGACATTCGCCATTTTTTATTTTGTTTTTATTTGTGGTGTTTCCTAAACTACAGAGTGCCTTTCTTGACATTCGCCATTTTTTATTTTGTTTTTATTTGTGGTGTTTCCTAAACTACAGAGTGCCTTTCTTGACATTCGCCATTTTTTATTTTGTTTTTATTTGTGGTGTTTCCTAAACTACAGAGTGCCTTTCTTGACATTCGCCATTTTTTATTTTGTTTTTATTTGTGGTGTTTCCTAAACTACAGAGTGCCTTTCTTGACATTCGCCATTTTTTATTTTGTTTTTATTTGTGGTGTTTCCTAAACTACAGAGTGCCTTTCTTGACATTCGCCATTTTTTATTTTGTTTTTATTTGTGGTGTTTCCTAAACTACAGAGTACCTTTCTTGACATTCGCCATTTTTTATTTTGTTTTTATTTGTGGTGTTTCCTAAACTACAGAGTGCCTTTCTTGACATTCGCCATTTTTTATTTTGTTTTTATTTGTGGTGTTTCCTAAACTACAGAGTGCCTTTCTTGACATTCGCCATTTTTTATTTTGTTTTTATTTGTGGTGTTTCCTAAACTACAGAGTGCCTTTCTTGACATTCGCCATTTTTTATTTTGTTTTTATTTGTGGTGTTTCCTAAACTACAGAGTGCCTTTCTTGACATTTGCCATTTTTTATTTTGTTTTTATTTGTGGAGTCTCCTAAACTACAGAGTGCCTTTCTTGACATTCGCCATTTTTTATTTTGTTTTTGTTTGTGGTGTTTCCTAAACTACAGAGTACCTTTCTTGACATTCGCCATTTTTTATTTTGTTTTTATTTGTGGTGTTTCCTAAACTACAGAGTGCCTTTCTTGACATTCGCCATTTTTTATTTTGTTTTTATTTGTGGTGTTTCCTAAACTACAGAGTGCCTTTCTTGACATTCGCCATTTGACTGTTATTAAGTGGCTACATTAATAATATTCGGGAATGTGGTCATGGCATATTTTATCAACAAAATGCAGGTACACAACGCATTCTCGCGTATTATCTTGTTTTATATAGGTATTTGTGAGGGAACGGTCTTGAGTTTTGTACAAAAATAATCGTTTTAGCACATACGCTGTAGTATGATTCAATGAATTAGATTTCATTTCGATTTGCGCTGTAAGGGGGGTGGTAAAACCTAGAAAAAAAACAACAGCTTGAACGCAATTAGTTTCCACCCGTACTGTATCGATGAGAGAGAGAGAGAGAGAGAACTGAAACGTTTGTTGTGATTATGATGGGCAAAGGGTCGGTCGGGCTGGCATAGTTAGATTCATTAAACATACTAATTGGCGTGTTACATCAGTAACTATCATATATTTTTACTCAATTGAAAAGAAAAGAAGATATACAGGTCTGTAAACCAGCTGCGTTTATTTAGAATGTCTGCAAAAAATACGCTATTTCATTACACCCGGACATCAAGTTCAAGTTATAATTAAACGTGACAATTTTACGGGTAGACTCCGGAATATTCAAAGAGAACCACAGAGCAACGACGAGTAACTGTCATCTCACCAACGTCGGAAATTCGCACAAGCAGGGTTAGATTGTTCTAAAATATGCGTATCACCGACGTGCAGTACACCTTAGTACACGCCGTCATCGTGCTCCCATGTGGATAATCGGGGTAAATTACCTTGCCTAAGGACACAATGCGGGAGTTCGAATAGAGTACGTAGCTTTGGGGCAGCTCTAGGTGGGTTATATTTTCCCAAGTCTCGCAAATTTGGGTGGCTAATACAGAGTCGCATATCCTTTTACCATTTTTTTGATCGAGTAACAGCGCTTTTCAACTATTAAAATGAGGGGGGTGAAAGTACTGTTGATTTTTCCCCTCACAAAACATGTAAAACGAAGGGGGGCTTGGCCTGTTATTATAGAATTGTAGTTTTTCTCATTTATTTAACGACAGTTGGAGCAATCCTGAAAGAACCACCGTGCAGAGGCAAACAACTGTCAAAGTTCTACACAGGGTTATCATTGGCTGAAGGTAGTACGCCATAGTGCACAACGTTACCGGCCACCCTCACCCCACATAGGTAATAAGATAATGGTAGCTCTTTCAAGCTTTTACTTAGATGGGTGGGCTATTCTTCAGTGAATGTTCAAAAATAAATCATACGGGTTAGTAATAGCGCGGGTGTGATTTTTCTATGATTAAACACAGTCCGTAGTGTTATCACCCAAATTTTTCATTTTTGAACGCACTGGTCCACAATTAACTGTTAAACACTAAGGGCTGTTTTGATAACCGACTATTTATTTATATTTATTTATTGGTGATTAAGGTCTGCACAATGACTAATCATGACCACGACAGTTTTGCGGGTGGAGGAAGCCGGAGAGAGCCACCGAGCAACGGCAAGCAACTGTCAAAATTCTACACAGGGTCTGCATTGGTTGAAGACAGGTGTTCCATCGACGTGCAGTACGCCTTAGTGCACAGCGTCACCGTGCCCCCACATGGGCAATGGGGATGAAGTGTCTTGCCCAAGGACACAACCGACAGACACTCATGAATAAATCGATACGCGTATTTCTGTCAAACTAATCCGCCATTTTGTTTTTTCGACAAGTGTCTTGTGGAATGAATTATTTAACGAAAATTATTAATATATTATATTAAATGAACATACACTATTTATTAGGGGGACAATCTCATAGTAAATACGGGTTAAGAGTGTGTTAAGTTATGAGAGGAGACTAATCGGGGTAATTTGATCACTCAAAATTGTGGGGAAGGGGTATCCGAGGCCTGACATGTCCATTACATTTAGAGAACTGGACTGGGGTTCGAGATACTTTAGCTATTGTGAGGGCTGGGGGAGGGGGAGAGAGGTTTCCAAAAGTTTTTTTTTGGTATTGGATGACCTGAAGGAGGGGAGTTCATGAAAGTTTTATGTACTGTGAGGGGATACAGGGGTGTGACGGTGAGGGTATGGGATAATGGAGGTGTCTGATTGATTGAAAAAGTGTGTGTTTGTGACAAAGCAACTCTTTTTAAGATTATAGTGGTGGCGGGGTGGGGGAGCGGTTTCCAAAAGTTTTTTAGTATTGGATGACCTGGAGGAGGGGTGTTCATGAAAGTTTTAGGTACTGTGAGGGGATACAGAGGTGTGGAATAAAATATGAATTATTTAACGAAAATTATTAATATATTATATTAAATGAATATACGCTATTTATTAAGGGGATTACGTCATAGTAATTAAGGTTATTGAAATTTTAAACATATGACCGCACACTTGTCTCCTTCAACCCTCCCCATAACCTCATTTCACCCCCTTATTTGATGAGGAGCGTCTCCACCGGTCAATCGAGTTGTGCATCTCTGCTACTTGTGGCGCGATGACGGTTAAGTTGAATCAGCTGAAACCCGCAAATCGCGCAGTTAAATGTCGAGTTTTGACATTTCTCCATGTTTTTTTCTAATGCATCTTTCCTATTATAGGATTTCAGACAAAACGTCCACTGGAACATCTTGACATAGCCGTCTTTTCGATGCATACCGCCTCTCTTTTGTTGAATTTGCTATTGAAACACCAAATTGACAGTTCAAAGCACCTTCTTGGCGGGTTTTCAGATGATCCGTTAATTCATCAAAGTATTGGGGCATAAAGTACAGCCATGTATAGCCTCTCCACCGTGTACAGTAGTCTCATGGCGATTTCTCTTGTGATTTTTTTGAGAATCCGACAAAACGTAGAAATCGGACCGTTAAAAATCGATGAAATTTGAAAATTTGAATCTGGAAGAAGGTTGCGTGGTGACCGCTAATTTAATGAGGTTTTTATTACACCCATAACTTTTGAACAATAGGAATTAGTGATCAACATCTGTCACTCTCGTATAGTAGTTGGCGTTTGAAAAGAAAAATCGATTTAATTACACCCAGACACAATGAAGTGTTTACCCTTGCACGTGTCCAGGTCAAAGTCAGTCGATAGCATTCATTTTTATGTTCAGTACGTCAATATTGTTTTCAAATAAATAAAGTTATTTTTTATCTAATAATATCTATCCTTAAAAAAAAATATGAACTAATCGACATTATTAATTCATTTATTAATATACTAATTATTATAATCAACCCTAATTACACTCATTAATTACATTAATTACATTAATTATGCAACAGTCATTAATTAAAATTAATTAAGCAACAGTTATTAAAGTGATTAAAAAAATAAATCATTAAGTAACGTTAATTACCTTACGTAACATTTTAATTAAGATGACGTCATCCACCCTTCTCCCCCTTCTCCCCCACCCTTCTCTCCCAGAACTGGTTTAAAAACGCTACAACATACTACTATCGTTTGAAAAACTGTCAATGAGATCATTAGAACATCTTTTAAGATAATAACGCTTTAGTCTAACAACCTATACTTTTTGTAAAATTCCTGAAGAATTTTAGGCGCTAAAAATTCTGTTTTTCAGATTATTCCGCGCCAAACGAGTTAATAGACAACGCTTTGCTTAATCCCCTCCAGTCTGACTTCCGATCGCCAAATTCTATTGCTCCTCAGTTGACCGACGTGTCCGATTCATTCAACTCTGCGTTAGACGAAGGAAAGAAGATGGGGATAGTTTTCTGTGATGTCAGCACTACATTTGACAAAGTGTGACATAAAGGCCTGCTCTACAAGTTGGATAGAATAGGAGTTAGTGGTGCGTAACTCTGGTGGCTTGCATCGTACCTGACGGACAGACAACAACGCAGGCTATGAGCCAGCATATGGTCACGCTCTTCCTCCCTCATTAGGCAATTTTCTAGACTATGTTTTTTCTTAAACTCCAGTAATTAAGGAACTGTTTAAGGCACCTTTGCCATCTGGTGACTGGGGTGTTTAGAAACTTAAGGTATTTGATGAGACAGCTGATAAAAGCGCGTGTACAAAATTTCGCGAAATTGCCTACAAAGTTTCATAAGGCAGAAAATTTGAAAGAGGTTGCCACACATAATTGACCATACTGTCTTGGCTATGAATCAGTTATTTGTCATGTCAACTTTACAACTCTCTCCGCTCAGCCTTCATACCACCCCATCCAACACTACCTCACCTCACCGCACCCCACACCATCAACATTAATGATTTCAAAAATTGTGTTTTCGAAAGTCCAACATTCAATAAATGTGTTAAAGCATGTTTTTCCCGCTGGTGACTGCAGCTTTTATAATTTACAATCATTCCGTTAGCCTTATTATAAAACCTTGTGTACACTTTAAACAAAATCAATTGTACAAGGTTTTATGACGATTTAAATTAGTTAAAATTGACCTTACTATGAAGGATCTGGGCTAATATATTTTTAGGGCCCAATTCCTACCTTCTCAAACTTCTACCACTGTAAAACGCCCACAAACCACTATCAACCCACAACCACTGTAAAACGCCCACAAACACACACATACGCCCAAGCACGACCTATCCCACACCATACAACTTCCGGTTTTCGACGCATGTGCTACATGTGTTATGCGCACATTGAGCCCTATAGGGGACAGAGAACATTCTAACACTCAGGCGACGATATATTGACACACCCAGCATGTGGTGTGGACACATTGTGCACAAGCAAATTCCATCAACTATCAGTCTCGCGTTCCGTGGAATCCCTTTCTAGTATCCGACTTAACTTCTAGAATCCCTTTTTCATCATTTGTGCCAATGTGCTGCATGTGTTGTGAACATGAATCGCATACTAAGATGTAAGAACGTGGTTAAGAATGTGTTAGTCCTTGGCTTGAATCCGAGTAGACTCTGAGAGTGCTTCAGCGCCCGACGTGTCCACTTAACAAAAGGAAATTTTGTGCAACTTCAAAAATAAGAGGGGTCACATGATGTGGTTTTGTTGAAATATTTTGAAAAATTTATTATATTCAACAGCTCAAATTGCAAATTATGCGGGCGGATGCGGGCGATTCGTTAGGTAAAGGGTTAAATGGTTATCATATAAGTGTGTGTTTAGGTTACTACAACGCAAACACAATCTATAGTGGTGTATTTGGGCTACACGGGATTTGTTGCCACTATAAAATACCGTAGGTGAAAGATTGCCATTGTTGGGGAATTTTATGAAATTCCTTGGAGAAGAATTCTCTCGGATATACAGGATAGGCTATTCCATTGGTTAGTGATGCATGGAATGTCTGAGGACTAGAACACATTTTTGCCACAGATTGGGACTCAATGGTTGTGACAAGAACGGATTGTGTAGTGGTTTAGTTGACGGCATAAGCCAAGGGCACTTTGGTGGCAATAATTGGGGTAGTTACGCAGTGATACATTTTGAGGAACTGTACTAATTTGTGTGTGCAACGTCTTTATAGAAGAGGGTCCCAGCGCGTCTCAGATTAGGGTTACTCGCACTAATGGGCGTACCAGTTAGGATCCTTGAAACAGCGATCTGCATTTTCTCTAGATCTGCGGCCTTGCATGCTGGGCATTTGTCCTATAGGGTTTTCGCATACTCTTAGAAGGGTCTTATAAAAGCAAAGTAGATTTTTTTCTGGAACCGTGCAATCGAGATTAAATTTATGTTCCCTTAGCAAATCATAACGCTGCCAGGCTTTAGAACAAATGTGATCAATATGATCATAGTATGTGCAGGTACTATTTAATATTAGAGGTATATGCCTATGATTATTAACCTCTCAAATGTGAATACCAACGAAACATAATGGTGTGTACTCTATTGGATTACATTTGTGTGAGATCAGCACACTCACCATTTTGTGAGGGTTTGAAACCCTTCACCCAACGCAGACGATATCAAAATTTATTATTTTAAATATCAATAATTTTTCTAATTTTTCAAAAAAATTCAACAAAACCGTATCATGTGACATGATATGGTTTTGTTGAAATTGTTGGAAAAATAATATTTTTTCAACTACTGAATTTGCATATTACGCGGGCGGATGCGGCCGATTCGTTGGGTAAAGGGTTAATTCAACTAACCATGTTTTAGCCCAATGTGCAATTGTTGATAAACCATGGTTCATTAAGGTTGACGCTTGTTTAGGATTTCCCACTTTGAGATATAAGGTGGCATCATCTATGAAGATGAGTGAAGAACTAAATGGGTTTTAAATAACGTAGTTGATAAATAAGAAAGACGAAAAAGGTCCGAACCTTGGGGAACACCCGAATTGATAGGTGTCCAGGAGACTGCGCCAGAAGCTATGATAATTTGTTCGAGTTTCTGAAAAAGACCTGCCAAACTTTATCGAAAGTTGAACTCTCGTCGCAGAAGAGCACCGTAACTTCTTTACCTTCGTCTAGCGCACGGCATATTGCAGCCATCGTTTTTTCACTGGATGGAATGGTCTAGTGGTTTTTGGTGATGGATTCCCGATTGCCAGGCTGGGTGGCCGAGTCTTCGACTCACGGCCTGAGATCAGAAACCAACCTTCTAAATTCCTCCAAACATGGTTGTGTCCTTCGAAACACACACACAGGCTCAGCCAGTCTTCGTCTGAGGACAACCCAGCACTTTCGTCGTACTGCAGTCAGCGCGTTCCAAAATTTCATGCTTCTGCCGAATGGGAGGTGAACCAAGTAATCATGATCATGAGAACTTCATCTAAAAAGCTAGATACCAGCCATAGTTTTTCGACTGTGTCAGACAGACTAGTGGTTTAGGGCTTGTATTCCCGATTGCAAGGGTTCGACTCCCGGCAGGTTATCAGAAACCAACATTATAAATACCTCTAAAATATTACTGTGTCCTTCAAAAACACACAGAGTCTCGTACCAGTCTTCGTCTGAGGCCAAGCACAGCATTTTCGTCGTAATAAAGGCAGGGCGTTGGACACTTTTATCTGAAAAGCTAGATTCCAGCCATCGTTTCTTGAAGGTGTGCAATGGGCTAATGATTTAGGTGTTATACTCCTGATTGTTAGGCTGGGTTAACGAGGGTTCGAATCCCGACAGGGAATCAATAAGCGACATTCTATAAGCTGCTTTAACATGATTGTGTCCAAAAACACTCACAGGTCTATGCTAGTCTTCTTCTGAGGCCACCCGCAGGACTTTTGTCGCACTGTGGACAGCACGTTCCACACTTTCATGATTCCGTCGAAAGCAAGGTTAACCAAGTAATCAAGAGAATTCATTTAAAAAGCCATCGTTTTTTGACGGAGTGTAATGGTCTCGTGATTTAGGCGTTGGACTTCTGATTGGCAGTCTGTGTTGGAGGGGGGGGGGGTCAATTCTCGCAGAGTATCTGAAACCAGCATTATAAATTCCTGGAAAACCATAATTATGTCCTTCATAAAGCATGCACATGTCAGTGCCAGGCTTCGTTTGGTGCCAACCACAGTACTTTTGCTTAATTCTAGCCAGCGCGCTACACACTTTCAAGTTGCTGCCGAAAGGAATATGAACCAAGTAATAATGGGAACTTCTTCACCCATCGTTTTTTGCAATGGTCTAGAGGCTTAGGTGTTGACTTCTGATTTCAACTAGGCGTTGTTGCCGTGGGTTCGACTCCAGTGTCAGGATCAGAAACTAACATCCAAATTCCTAAAAAGTGAAGAGGAAAACTCAGACAACAGTTCACATCAGTACTACGGCCAGATATGTGATTAATGTGGTTTAACTTTTCGACAGTGTAAATTTATGGGCACTGGAAATCTGGAGGGGCCAGGCTGGGCTTCGTCCCTTGAAGATTCGAAGAATACTTCTGTAGAATAATCATCTGTTGAAACTATGGAATCACCAGCTCTCATTGAAAATTTATCAGAAAAATCGGATAAAGTATTCTCAAAACTCTGAAGTAGTAACAAATAATGTGGGAAAAAGTTAGATTGGGGGTGCGGAAAGTCTTTCGGAAAATATTAGTTTGGAAAATAATACAGCTCCAGATTGTAATGAGGTATCATCAGAAGATTCGTAATATTTATGTGATTCCAACACGGAACAATTAGACACTGACACTGCTACATTAAAAATAAGGAGAAAAATGTAGTTTATACCTAATTTGGATAAAGCTAAAAATAAAAAAAAACCATAAAACAGAAGTAAGAATCTGTCTAAGTCAGTTTTACATCCCTTCATTTAATAGTTCCTTTAATGCAGATATTATGTAATGTGAACGTGAATGGCGGCTTAAGGGGTATAGAGAAGTTTAGAACGATGTCCTGTCTTCGAAATGACAAAGAGTGTGATATTGCTACATTGCAAGACGTACATAATATATATATATATAACCAAATATCTATATGATGGATATAATACACGTGACTGGTCCCCCAACAATCCCTGTATAGGGGTTTTTCAGTGAATATCAGTTTTCTGAATATAGCTTTTGGAAATCCCCTCTCTTGTTCTATTTCGATCGACGTGCATGCGCAGTCATCCTGACATCCGTCTCATTTTTATATTATTCTGCAGATGGTAACTATTTTATTGTTAAATATAAGTATATCTGGTTGATATTATTGAACTTTTAATAGACAGTTAGAAAATGTTTTTTGTGGATGGTGTATATAATAAAACAGTTAAGGACGTTTGTGAGTGGTAAATATTTAAGGAATAGTGCATGGCTTGGAGTTGACTACGCCCATATAGTGCCAAGTGAAGTGGTGTAGTTCCCGCCGCGAAGCGGAGGGAACTACACCACCTCACTGGGCACTATATGGGCGTAGTCAACGACAAGACATGCACTAATCCTTATATTATATCGAACACCCATCACGAAAAACATCTGTCCGATTTGTTAATCTATCACCAAGGTAGCAGCCCTACCAACCAGCGTTATATAGAAAAAAATACCATGTAGTTTTTAAAAAACATTTTCTTCTTACAAAACACGGCTAACTTGGATTACTGATATGAGCAGAAGACAGATTTTGAATCGGTCGGCAAGGGTAAACAAATCATTTCCCCCAAACGGAACTGTGTATTCTGGAATCGCGCAACTCGCGAATGAAAACTAAAAGTTTCGAAATTTGACAACGCAGTTTGGTAATTTCCACACATTTGTCACACATATACATTACCGTATGGGTCAGCACGGGATACAAAATCCGAAGATTCAATTGAATTCCATTATTTATTCGTTTACTGCCCAAAACATACAATTAAATAGCGAAATAATATGAGCAGCGAAACAAACGATTTTTCATATCCGGACGCGTTCTCATGAACGTTGGACCCAGGTATGGATCATTCTCTTCGAAACGAGATATCGAACATCTTCTCAAGGAATAAAATGAACGCCTCGGAAAATGTGACTTCAACAATGGAAAATCGATACATTTTTCCACAAAGATTTCTTTCCGGGTCGTTTTGTGGATGCTGTGCCTGTGTGAATCGATTTTTAAATTAACCTGATCAGTTTTGTTCGCCCAGTATGAAAAGAAAAATGATATAGTAGTGTGCTAAAAATAGAAAACGTGTAGTGCCTGGGTGTAGTGCCTGGTCAGTTCTGTGGATGCAAACTACACGAAATAGAGTATCATCTTTCAGCCAATCAGAATGCAAGGAAGTCACGTGAGATATACTATAAATATTTAGGTTCATATAATATAATAATAATAATAATAATAATAATAATAATAATAATAATTAAACCACAGATGTGCTCTCAAACGCTTAACAAATCTATGTGAGCACCTGCAACAAAAAGTAACGTTTTCAACCTGACAGTAGTTCATTGAAAAGCCTCTTTGAAAAGATAGCATTTGAGACTCTTCTTGAATTGGTCCAAGGTTTCTGCAGATTGTACATCACTTGGAAGAGAATTCCACAGATGGGCCCCAACATTAGAAAAGGCTCTCTGATTGGCGAGCGCAAACCTTGAGAATGAAACATTTAGTCTGATTTGATTGGAAGAACGCAAGTCTCGCTCAGGTCTTTTCACCAGAAAGAGTTTTTCTAAGTAAACCGGAGCTAATTTATGAATGCATTTGAAGACATTTACCAAAATTTTGAAATCTACTCGTTGTTTTACAGGAAGCCAATGTAATTTAATATGAACTGGGGTAATATGTTCCCGTCGTTTAGTTCCACTAACGATGCGTGCTTCTGTGTTTTGAATCCTATCACGTCATATTCACCACCACAAAAGTCCATAATTGTATAATGGTATGACAGAACTAAATATTTTCCATTTACCATTATAACGTTCAGGTAAAACAAAATATGATCGCAACACTTTAAGTTTGGCATTCAAATATCTTTGTCAAGTATAGCCCTTCAGACAATGTTTTCAGACCCCAAAACAGGGGGTCATGCAACAAATAAGAGAGAAAAATTGACAGCAAGGGAAGTACCGGTCATGTGTACATATTTTGCAGGGAATTCCCTACAAAAACACACAAAATGTAAATTGTATTTTTTAGGTCCAAAAGTCATCAAATCACCCTCTTTTTTATGTGGAATATTCATCAATAATGCAAGATGCCAATGGAATGATTCAAACATTTATTGAATCAATTTTATTTTCCCGAGGCAGTTTATTTTTAGAGATTGCATCACTTCCGAGTGCAACATTTCAAGGCAGGTATTTCTAATTCAAATATTTAGTTCAGTGATACCTATAATCATCCCCAAACCTACCAGACAGACATTTTACCACTTTCACGAGGTAAAAGAATCATTTCTGCATTAGAATCCAACTTTTACTGAGTCAAAAACATGGGAAATTTGCACTTTTAAGGAAGGTGTCCAAACTGTGTCAAATGAGCTTAAAAACTGGTATTGCCTCCAAAGGAGTTTTCTAGCTCATTAACTAATAGATTAGCTGAGAGGGATGAGAATTTATAGCTTTCTTTAAAAACTACCCTGATCCCAAAATAAAGCACACAATATTTTGGGAAAAAAATCTGTCTCATTTAGCCATAGTGCAAGCAAAACAGTGCCCCACCCCCCACGATATATTACGAATGTCAATTTTGTTTCCAAACTTGGGGCTGCAGCTATATATTTCACCAATATAAAAGGACTCTGCCATTTTATCCTAAGAGCTGATGTAAATTTTTCCTCTACCTACGCATGTGGTGAAATATAGCCCTGAATGGGAGCCCCCGGTATGCCCCTTTTCATCGAAATATGTGACATATTTCGGAAATCAATTGATATTGACCCAAAACAAACCCCCTGTGATATTAAATTCCCATTTAAGATAGTTTTTAAATCACATTCTGGCTTTTGAAACATTTCCCCTTCTGTTTGACGAATAGTTTGCAATTTTTGTGAAAGAAAGCATCAGTTTTCTCAGTTTAGGCATCTAGAGTCATTGGTATGACACTGACAAAACATAAAGCAGTGTTTTTTTCCAAAGGAAAGACCAGTACTTGCTCCTGTGGTAACTCATAACAATGTTAAACGCCTAAAACCATCAAATATTGATTCTATAGTGATATGCGTGTGCTGCAAGTACCCATCACTGTATTTTCACAACTTTTGTTTCAATTCCCACTGACACCCATTCTGACAAAAAGAGTGAAATTGTAGAAAATATGTTTCCCAAGAGGATGAATCTGGGATTTGCAACAAGAATATATTGGTATTTGATGTTCAATGTATTTGTGTGTGTGGGGGGGGGGGGGGGGGGTTGAAAGATAGTCAGTTGTCAATTATTGAAAGTGCAGACAGACACAGGTAAATGAAAAACAAAGAAACAACTTATTTGATGAAGAGACAGACAGATAGACAGACAGGAGACAGACAGACAGATAGAATTTTAGTCACACATTTAGGAAGTCTACATTAGAGTATTGAATGACATACAATGACAAATATAATGGAGGAGTCAGGACAAGATAGTCAAATAGAAAAATAACTAAGTGGACCATGAATGCTGCAGTCTCAAAGTAAATTATAAGAAACTGAAAGTTATGATATTAACTTCAATCTCTAAAAACATGTTGTACAGTCTTTCCAAATGTTTATCACCAGCCGAAGAGTTAAGTGTGTATGGGAGGGGGGGACTTAGTTTAAGGAGAGAGCAATATTTCAAAACTGTCACTGTAAATTTGTGTTGTACCATGGGAACTATGACAGCACTAGTACCAGACTACTGTATTGGTAGCTATGCACAAATGTCATTAACCCTTTACCCAACGTAACGGCCAAAACCGGCGAGCGCTATTCTCAAAAATCGCCAATTAATTTTCAAAATATTTTCATTTTTTGTCTCAAAAACATAGGTTATGACCCCTCGTTGGAACGAGCTCATCGAGCTCGTTCCAACGAGGGGTCATAACCTATGTTTTTGAGACAAAAAATGAAAAAATTTATTTATTCAAGAATTTTTTTTGCAAGTGTCGTCTGCTTTTCATGTTAGGTAAAGGGTTAATTCACATTTGCATTTTATTATGTTATTCTTCCACCGCAGCCCCCTCCCCAACTTTGTGTTCCAGAATACTCTTTCAATGAAGAGCTTAATAAAGAGCATAATATAGAACAGAACAACTTCTTAATACCAGTCAATAAAGGTGAAGTATATGTTGTTTGGCTTCGTGTTTGAATGGTGTTTTGGGAGGGGGTGAACGTTGGAATCGACCTGCCCCTAGTACTATGAAGGGGAACCATGGTTTAAATAAACGTTTGACCGAAGGTAAGCCTCGTTTAATTTTTAAATTCTATTACGCTATTAATCACTTCAGTGATTAAGTGAGACTTTAAAGCATTACCCTGCAAAATTGAGAGCATAGATCAAATAAAATTTAATTATATTCAAGATTTTAATACCGCCCGCTCAAACACAGCAGAATTATCTGCATTTATAATGGTCTTTTTGTAATATTTTCCAAATGTTCCAGCATTAGACCAACCAGCTTTGTTCAGTATTTGATCGATGGGTACACAATTGCTACTAGCTTTTGAAGTAGCAGCAGACTTGAACTGAAAGGTATCTATTCGTCATAACCCATTTTATCCACCTGGATAACGTATCTCGAGTCACAGCACAATGTGCTTTAATAAAACTGAGGACAAGAAAATCCACAGACTGTCTCAAAACAGAAGTGCGATGCAAATATTCTTTCGAAACTGATACACTACAGAAACGGTCATCGTCAGGATAAATAGACAAAACTACATGTATGTTTCAATGAGTCGTTTTGTATTCAATGAGTCAGATGTGCGTAGGAAGAAAACGTCGAGACCGAAGGTCGAGACGTTTTCTTTCTACGCACATCTGACGAATTGAATACAAAACGACTCATTGAAACATACATGTGGTTTTGTATTTATTACATGACCCAAGCACCTACTGACCTAATTTTCTTTTCTATCAACGGTGGTAAACACCATGCACTTTATGCAGTCGCATTGCATAAAAAAAAGTCCCGGTTGGAACAGGTTGGTGTGCAATACGGAATTCCGTATTGCACAGCCGTATTGCACGCCGTATTGCATAAGAGAGACTGCATGGGCATGTAATAAAAACTGATACACTACAGAGACGGTCATCATCGGGATAATTATGCAGAACTAAAGTTGAGTTGGTAACACCTGGTCGACTTGACTTTAACAATTCATCATATGAGAAGGCAACAGATGATTCTTCCTTAATCATATTCATTGAAAGTAGCCGCAAAGATAAACTGCTATTAGGTGAAAATGTTCTCAAATATTCCAACACAACTGAAACATCCCACATGCAAATGTATCTAGGTAAAGCTGGACGTAGATTAAACACGCCTTTCATAAACCTAATAATTAGCGGATGCTGACCTAATGACACCCCATCAAACATGAAACCCAACACAGATAAAGCACTTCTAGCAGTGTTAATAGCACTGTATCTCAAACCACTTTGAAACAGGCTAGATAAGAATTCAATTATAAATTCGATAGGTACTGAAAATGGATCAATTTTCCTTTCACTACAGTAGCAAAACCATCGTTTATAGAAAGAACTGTACTGTTTCTGGGTTCCGCACTTCCAGGATGTCATACGGATGTTGACTGCGTCCTGAGAAATGCCAGATTTTTCAAAGTTATACCTGATAGACGACATGCCATTAGTACTAAAGTGGCGTGTAAAGGATGTAACTCCTGAGAATGAGGAAGAAACAATACAGTTAAAACTAAAAGTCCTGTCCTGAAATGCGCACAAACAGCACGCCGATATGCGCGTTAATCTACGCATTATGACCATAGTAAGGCTATCAAATTCTGTAAATATAGCCTGTGCACAAGCAATGTTTCAGCCAATGGACCTCTTGATAACCCGGAGGTCCATTGGCAGAAACATAGCCTGTGTTTGCTATGAGGAATCAGGAGAACCTGCCGTGCTTTGGATGCCATTCGATATGGCAATTGCGCGCAATTAAGCCTAGATAAGCGCACAGTTCGTGACAGGGCTTCTAGTTTTAACTGTAGATTCTTGCTCTGTGGTAGAATAAGAGGTTTCGCCACAAGTAGTCCCATTACCATACTGAACCACGGTTGAGTTGGCCATACTGGTGTCACCAAAATACAGTCCATCTCCTCGCTCCGAATCTTCTGCAGACATCTGCCTAACAAACTGAAATGAGGAAATAAATAGCCATAAATATTATGCCAATTCAAAGCAAAAGCAAAAACATAAGTAGAATCTGGATCTTATCTCCAGGAACAGAAACAAGCAATTGTTTGTTCAACCGAGAAGCAAATAGATCTATGATGGGCATGCCAAAATGATCACAAATCTTAGACAAAATCAGCGAATTCAATTTCTACTCCGTAGTATCAGAAAATTGCCGTGACAAACTGTCTGCAATAACATTATCTGTGCCAGCAATATGAGACGTAGTGAGCCAAATATTTCTGTTCCTGCACCAAAGCCAGATTTTAACAGCAAGATCGTTGCACCGTACAGACTTACAACCCCCCTCGCCCCCCCCCCCCCCCCCCCATGTTGTTGATATAGACAAAAGCGGTGGTATTATCCATTACCATGTGGGAAGAAGACAGCCGTTGTGGCTATGCCTCTTCCCAGCCATACATTCTATATACAATAGGGTGACAATAAACCGCAAACTATATGTATAAAAAAATAAATAAATAAATTTTGTAACTGTATTTTCTTTCCACTGTTATATTGTATATGTACTGTATATGGCAAATAAATCATTCATTCATTCATTCACCACTTTAATATGCTTATTAGTCATGGAACTACAAAACGATTGGAGTGCAAGAAAACATGCTAACAGTTCCACGTAATTGATATGATTGTTAACCTCGGCTGGTGACCAACGGCAACCAGTCCTCTGACCATTCGTGATAGCTCCCCATTCCAGTAAGGAGATATCAGACGCAATAATGACTTCAATCGTACCATGACAAATATATCGATGTTCAGAATGCATATTATCAATCCACCAACTCAAATCTTGCTTCATGTTATCAGTAATTAACATAATTCTAAAAAAAAATCATGTGCAAAATTTTGAAGGGCACAAATTTTAGCCATTTCTAATTGCCAAATTCAATAGCAGAAAAGCTTGCAACTAAAAGTCCAATCACACTTGCTACCACACGAATAGGAGCTTCTCTCTTGTGCTTCTCTCTTGTTTATAAGCTAACTACATTCATTAAATATTGCATTTTTCCTATCAACTGTTAAATACACAAGCACATTACAGAATCAATAATATTACCCAAAAATTTTATTTTCTGCTGAGGCATGAAAACAGACTTTTCATAATTGATAACTAAGCCCAAACCTTCACTCACAGAAACAGTAGCTTCAACATTATTGTGGCATTCCTCAACATTTATTTATTTATTTATTTATGTTTAAGGTCACATATTTATGCACAATGGCTAATCATGACCGTGACAGTTTCACGGGTGGAGGAAGCCGGAGTACCCGGAGAGAACCACCGAGCAACGACGAGCAGCTGCCAGTTCCCCAACATCGTAACTCCGCACTGCGGCACAGGCAGGGTTAGATTGGTTGAAGACATGCGTACCGTCGACGTGCAGTACGCCTTAGTACACGGCGTCATCGTGCCCCCACGCGGGCAATGGAGATGAAGTGTCTTGCCCAAGGACACAACGCGGTTGCCGCAGGTGGGATTCGAACCGAGGACCTCTCGGCTTTCAGCCTGTACCTTTACCTATTGAGCCACCGCGCTCCGTCTCAACACCATCGCCGAACAATAACGTATGATCAATGTACCCGATATTTTTAAAACCTAATCGTCTCTGTGTTGAGAGAATTGGTTTCAACAATTTTGTGAATAATCTTGGGGCACTTGCCAAACCTTTGGTAATGAAGTAAACTGAAACATTCTATTCTTCCAAGTAAACCTCGGGAATATTTTTATGTTCAACTGCAACAGGAATAAAGAAATATGCATGTCAATAATCAACTGAGGCCATATAACAATTTGCTGTCACTAACTTTAGAGCCACTTCAAATGTGTCCATTTTAAAATGATGGTAAACTATAGATTAAATGTCATTTAGATTTTTCAAATTGAGAATCACACGAAATTCCCCATTAGATTTTGGCACAACAGAGATTTTGGAAACAAACCCATCAAGTTTCCAATTAATTTCTTTAATAATTTGTATATCTAAATAATTTTTAAGTTCTAAATCAATAGCATGATTGATATAGCCATTAAAACTTGACTGATGAGGAACCACTTCCTGAACAGGCTCTAATGCATTAGTAAACTCCAAATGACAATGGGAAATAATATCAATAATAAAAGTATCACATGTAAATTCTTTCCATGCTCCAATAAAATGTTTCAGTCTGCCTGCTTTAAATGCAATTACCTGAGCAATTGAATCTATTTTGTGTTGGGTCGACTCGAGACCCTCTTTTGGAAGATTTTTGAATCTGTGCTGTTGTAATTGTCAGAACGATGTGCATTGAAGAAAACCCACCAAGTGGTTCTCAACCTCGGCTTCTACCTCTCCGGAATCTTCCACGGTAGCCATTACCTCGAAATTGTGACTGACCACTAATTTTACTGCTGATTCTGCTACAATCTCAAATGTCCTTAACGGTTTTGGTGACATCATTGCCAAACAGTAAATCAGTAAATTTAGCACTGTGTGAAACATATGCCTATATTCACCTTTCATGTCGGGTTTCATAAAATCACGACGTAATAAATGTATTTGTCTATAACTGTGACCAAAAAGAGCAAGAGCTTCCATAGCTCGTTCAATAATGTCTTGATCATCAGAAAAAAGGAGCTCACCTAGCTTATCAAGCACTTTTGTCAGTATAATTGAACCCTTGATAACTGACATTTCAATATTCTGCATTTTGGCATCAACTGTTCTAACAGCTGTGACAGAAAATCCCACACCAACTGATTTGTTTTAAATGTAACCAAAGACGTGAAATTCTCAGGACGAACCCTGACGGAACTCTTCAAAATTTCATGATAATGTTCATCACCAAGCCCATCTGTAAACCAACCATTAATACAGTCTGCTAAATGAGAATCAATTGACGGGCCACAAAGTTTCAGAAACTCTAAGACGTTTACCAGCGTCCCTGAACCGGTTTGAAACAGAATTGTCTAAATTAGGCCTTTTTTCAAAAGGCTCCTCGTCAGACACATCACCCCCTTGACCATCATCAGAAGCGGTTTCAGAATTTTTACGAGAACTATCATCGCCGCCACACTCAAAATTCTTATCAACACTGTAATCATAATTATAAAGTTCATCAACTCTCTCGTTCAACGAACAAACAATTTCATTTGATTTAGATTGACCTTCGTGAATCGTTTTCAATAACGATAAAATGTCCGAAGTTATCGGCTCAACAGATGACCTTGGATTATCACTGGAAACGTGAGAACGCTTCTTGCCAGATACAGCACTGGGCGAAGACAATGTCGAAATCGAATTTGAAGTCAAAGTTTTTGAGGACTTTTTCTAGCTTTAGATGAACTAGCAACGCTAGTATTTTTTAATTTTACATTTTCGGCTGGTGTTGCAACTATTTCAGTAGACGGTGAATTAACCCGAGTTACAGTTAAAACTAGATGTACTGTCACGAACTGCGTGCTTATCTAGGCTTAATTGCGCGTAAGAATTGCGCGCAATTTCCATATCGAACGGCATCCAAAGCACGGCAGATTCTTGTGCAAGCCCAAGCAATGTTTCTGCCAATGGACCTCCGGGTTACCCGGAGATCCATTGGCTGAAAAATTGCTTGTGCGCAGGCCATATGATAGGCTTACTATGGTTATAACGCGCAGATCGACGAGCCATTTGCGCGCATTTCATGACAGTACTTCTGGTTTTAACCGTATACTGTCAATCAGGTTTGGATCATCACTATTCACCTTAGATGAATTACGAGTCAACATGGCGTCTGTCAACATAGATGCACGTTGCTTCCCAAACAACACCACCGATACATAGAATATCTGTCATATTTATAGCTTGTACAAAAAACACCCTAAAAATGGTGTTTCAAGAAGAAACCAACCACGTTGGTACTTTTGAAAACATTTTTGTTCTCGCAATAATATGAGAGCAACGTAAACAAAAGTCGTCCCACAAATTCAGACCACGTCCGAAACAGACGAGAGACGACAGTACACTGAAGTCGCCCATGCGCAGTACTATCTCACTTAATCACTGAAGTGATTAATAGCAAAATAGAATTTAATTAATGAAGCACCGTGTACAACCCGGTGCTGTATTAATTATAAGTTTGCTCATGGTGAAGTTTTTTACTTGGTCAACGCATACGTGGACATCAATGGCCAAGCCGTATTATGGTAAATGCATGCGTGGACATCAATGGCCAAGCCGAATTATGACCAGTACACGACAACTGTACTCTATGTGGTTTTCGGAACATTGCTTCTTGGAAATAAATACTTTTAATGTCAATTTCACAAATTACCTATCCGACCAATGGCACATGTCATGTCACCTTAGACATGTGGAGAAAAACTTAAATTTACACAAAACATCCATACACCACACCCTCAGGGAAATTTGCATGGGTCTTAGACTGTAAAATGGATAGACAGAAGGCCGAATGGATAGACATGAGGCCGAATTTGAGCTTATGGACATCGTGACGCTGGTTAATCAAAGAGCTAGTAACTATACACTCTGTGAAAGATAACTGGTTTGATCAGCATTACGAAGAACAGAAAAAGCGCATTTTTGATGCATTAAAACACACGGTATGTATAAAGATTTGCGTGAAGAAAAAAATAGCAGTGGACGAGCAGACGATATAAAGAGGAAAATATCTGATGCGAGGAACGGTAATAATTTAATCCAACATATCGACATTGGTAAATTATTACGGAACCTACCAACAAACCAGGATTGTTTCGCCCATTTCTCCGTCGATAGTATTGACTGAAATGGTAACAGTGTAATGATACCTCCCATGGCGCCGATATCGAGAGTGTTAAACAATAATAACAGTGTAATGATACCTCCCATGGCGCCGGTATCGATAGTATTGACTGAAATGATAATAGTGTAATGATACCTCCCATGGCGCCGGTATCGATAGTATTGACTGAAATGATAACAGTATGATGATACCTCCCATGGCGCCGGTATCGATAGTTTTGACTGAAATGATAACAGTATAATGATACCTCCCATGGCGCTGGTGTCGATAGTATTGACTGAAATGATAACAGTATAATGATACCTCCCATGGCGCCGGTATCGATAGTATTGGCTGAAATGATAATAGTGTAATGATACCTCCCATGGCGCAGGTATCGATAGTATTGACTGAAATGATAACAGTGTAATGATACCTCCCATGGCGCCGGTATCGATAGTATTGACTGAAATGATAACAGTATAATGATACCTCCCATGGCGCCGGTATCGATAGTATTGACTGAAATGATAACAGTGTAATGATACCTCGCATGGCGCCAGTATCGATAGTACTGACTGAAATGATAACAGTGTAATGATACCTCGCATGGCGCCGGCGCTGATAGTATTGACTGAAATGATAACAGTATAATGATACCTCTCATGGCGCCGGTATTGATAGTATTGACTGAAATGATAACAGTGTAATGATACTTCCCATGGCGCCGGTATCGAGAGTGTTAAGCAATACTCAGTTGAAAAGAATATAGCGGCGATTTATTTTGGATCTAACAACATTTACAAAAAAATTATGAAATCCTAACAAAAATATTTCTACAAAACATGTTGATTAAACTATCTGAGTTACAACATTTATGCAGCCAAGGAATAGTGTCGCGTGTTGCTCAACGTTTTCAATGCGAGCTACTAAGAGCTTGATGAAACTGTTCACGTATTCATGGAATTGTACCTAAAACAAAAAGCTCTATATGGTAGCTGCGTTTATACAGATAACTCAGGAAATATGAAATAACACCCGCCGCCCCCAGAAAATATGAATATGGAATACCCCCCGCCCCTCCTCCAGTTCAATCGAACATCAGCCATCGTGAAATCTTGTCCTAATAAGAAAGAATAATATTAACTTGTCAGGGCTTGATAATACACCAAATGAATTTCTAAAAGCAATTGTTACTTCCGTAAATGACGAGGTAACCAAGCTCTGAACCCTGGGACGGATTCATTATCTCGTTAGTTGGAATAAGTCAGTTCCGTCAACTACTCAGAACAAGAGCTACGGCTGGAGTTTCATAAAACACCCGGTGGGCTTTGTCAACTAGTCAGAACAAGAGCTACGCCTGGCGTTTCATAAAACACCCGGTAGGCTTTGTCAACTAGTCAGAACAAGAGCTACGCCTGGCGTTTAATAAAACATCCGGTAGACTTTGTCAACTACTTCGAACAAGAACTACGCCTGCCGTTTCATAAAACACCCAGTAGGCTTTGTCAACTATTCAGAACAAGAACTACGCCTGGCATTTCATAAAACACCCGGTAGGCTTTGTCAACTACTCAGAACAAGAACTACGCCTGGCTTTTCATAAAACACCTGGTAGGCTTTGTCAACTACTCAGAAAAAGAACTACGCCTGGCGTTTCATAAAACACCCGGTAGGCTTTGCCAACTACTCAGAACAAGAACTACGCTTGGCGTTTCATAAAACACCCGGTAAGCTTTGTCAACTACTCAGAACAAGAACTACATCCGGTGTTTCATAAAACACCCGGCTTTGTCAACTAATCAGAACGAGAACTACGCTTGGCGTTTCATAAGACACCCGGTAAGCTTTGTCAACTACTCAGAACAAGAACTACGCTTGGCGTTTCATAAAACACCCGGTAGGCTTTGTCAACTACCCAGAACAAGAACTACATCTGGCGTTTTATAAAACACCCGGTAGACTTTGTCAACAAGAACTACGCCTGGCGTTTCATAAAACACCCAGTAGGATTTGTCAACTATTCAGAACAAGAACTACGCCTGGCATTTCATAAAACACCCGATAGGCTTTGTCAACTACTCAGAACAAAAACTACGCCTGGCGTTTCATAAAACACCTGGTAGGCTTTGTCAACTACTCAGAAAAAGAACTACGCCTCGCGTTTCATAAAACACCCGGCTGGCTTTGTCAACTACTCAGAACAAGAACTACGCTTGGCGTTTCATAAAACACCCGGTAGGCTTTGTCAACTACTCAGAACAAGAACTACATCTGGCGTTTCATAAAACACCTGGTAGGCTTTGTCAACTACTCAGAAAAAGAACTACGCCTCGCGTTTCATAAAACACCCGGCAGGCTTTGTCAACTACTCAGAACAAGAACTACGCTTGGCGTTTCATAAAACACCCGGTAGGCTTTGTCAACTACTCAGAACAAGAACGACATCTGGGGTTTCATAAAACACCCGGTAGGCTTTGTCAACTACTCAGAACAAGAGCTACGCCTGGCGTTTCATAAAACACCCAGTAGGCTTTGTCAACTACTCAGAGCAAGAGCTACGCCTGGCGTTTCATAAAACACCCAGTAGGCTTTGTCAACTACTCAGAACAAGAACTACGCCTGGCGTTTCATAAAACACCCGGTAGGCTTTGTCAACTACTCAGAACAAGACCTACGCCTGGCGTTTCATAAAACACCCGGTAGGCTTTGTCAACTACTCAGAACAAGAACTACGCCTGGCGTTTCATAAAACACCCGGTAGGTTTTCTGTCCCTCGGAGGTCTATTAAAATAGCCTGCGTCCATGCGCTCGTGCGTCCGCTTATCCGTCCGTCCCACTTCGGTTTTCATATGATAGCTTTAGCTATAGTTGACCAAAGCAAATGAAATTTGGTTTGAAGATGTGTCAACATACAATACAGGTCGAGTTAAAATCGGGGTGCGATCTGAGTTATGCCCTTTTTTCGACTTTGAAATCTCAATTTTTTAGTTTCCAACCAACAGCTTAATCTGTAATTGATCGAATCAAATTAAATTTGTTGTGAATGTGTATCAGCGTGAACGAGTGGAACGAACAGTCTTTTAATCGAATTGTATATAACATGATAATTCATCTTAGTCGAAAAGGCCCATAACTCTTGTAGAATTCAACCAACCAAACTCCATTTCGTACTCAACATGTATGAATATATAACTGAGCCCCAAACAGATAAATCCAACTGATGTTATCAGCCGGAAATCAAAATGTTGGTGCAAATCTGCATTTTCACGGTCGAAAGTGCCCGTGACTCTTGTGAAAATCATCGGATCAAGTCCAATTCGAACTCAACCTGTATGGTGATATAACGGAGGCACAATCCAAGTTTGGTCCAGATCTGTAAATCCAAATTCAAGTTATCATCCGGAAACGGAAAGGGTTACGGACGGATGGATGTACGCACGTTCTACCGCAGATGTACTTGTGAGGTGATTTTAGTGTTAGGTATAGGGAAAGTTGCGCAACTCACAAGTGGGTTTTTCGCACCTCACAAGTAGTTGGTGTACTAACGATTTTATCCCCCAACCTCACAAGTAACGACTGCGCACGGACGGTCACCTCGCAAGGCCATCTGCGGTGGCCTGGACAGATCAACGGACACCCGACGAACGGATGAACATACAGACGTCCCGTTTTTTGTCGAAACGGCCGTATAAAAGGAGGATAGAAAAGACACCAATAACTGTTTGATGACTGCTGTGAGAACATTGGATAACTTTTAATAAAATACCAGGATGATGCACTATTGACAAGAACACAATTATCCATAATTCATTCTGCATCAAAGATAATTACAGTACCGTTGACAGTGTTTGTTTTAACCCTTTGAATCATGATGTATCTATCTTCCATGTCAGTTTAATGTCATCAATCGGAAGCATCTATAGTTATTATATGGAGTAGATCACTTAATATTTTCAACGTAGAGTTTTAGGGCCGCACATGGAACATATTGATTGGTCTACCTCACTCGTTCACCATGTGCCATCCCAAATAATAAAATTATGGTGTATAATGTTCCCGGGCGGGCAAACCTTGTTTTATGTCTAAAGTTTTAAATCAACTATAATTAAGTATCGTTAACTCAAGTAGCCTTTATCACTTGCATTTGTGGACTTCAAAAAGGCATTTCATTCTGAAGATAGAGATACTTTATTTCGCAAGCCATCTAGAATTGGTGATGGAGGAAATACTTTTCATTCTTTCTTTTCACTCATACTCTGTGGTAAAAGAGGTATAAGATAAGATAGGATAAGGTAAGATACGATAAGATAAGATAAGATAAGTTTATTTAGGAAAAACAGGCAGATAGAACGATATACAGTTAAAACTAAAAGTCCTGCCCTGAAATGCGCACAAATAGCACGTCGATATGCGCGTTAATCTACGCGGTATGACCATAGTAAGGCTATCAAATTCTGTACATATGGCATGTGCACAAGCAATGTAACCCGGAGGTCCATTGGCAGAAACATTGCATGTATTTGCTATGAGTAACCAGGAGAATCTGCCGTGCTTTGGATGCCATTCGATATGGCAACTGCGCGCAATTCCTACTCGCAATTAAGCCTAGATAAGCGCACAGTTTGTGACAGGACTTCTATTTTTAACCGTACACATAACAATAACAATAAGTCTGAAGATAGTACAATAATAGATTGTAGGCGTATAATAATAATAGTATTAATGGTTGTCGTAGTATGTCATATATAATTAATGTCAACAGAAACAAAATCACCAAATATCATACTGAGTAAAAAATGTTATTAATTCCAGGTTGTGGTGTACTTTTAGAGTACGTGGAGAGTCTATTATCACTACATCACTTGCAGAGTGGAGATTCCACCCAGACAATAATTGCAAATTTGTTGCAAAGCCTGATCTGCAGAAGCAAAGTTTCAGCCAAAGGACCTCCAGGTTAAACCCGGAGGTCCATTGGCTGAAACATTGCTTGTGTTTTTGTCGATATGTACAAAATTTGAAAGTTATAGCTTGGGTGATAACTCCACTCCGCGGGTGATTTAGTTACAATCCACTCTCCATGTACTGTAGTTCATTTGCATTCTCTACAACAAGTAATATATCCCGAGAGCTACAGTTTTGTTCTTAACAATTTAAATGTTTAATAAATGCATTTTGAAAGATATTTTTTCATGGAAATCATCCGCATCCTGGTGAGGTCCAAGATCAGCAAAGCCAACACTAACGCTTCTGTCTTTTTGTGATGTCTGGGAAATATGGTGTGTTATTCCAGTCAATAATGTTTTCTGTAACAGTGTTTAACTCGGAACAAGTACCATTATGTTGAAAACGACTCAATCCAAGGAACACTCAGATATGACCAAGTACTGTGATCTCAATAAACTTTATTTTTCAAGCAGAATAGTTTTTAGTGTACACATAAATATCATATAAATACACTAGTTGTATTAACCCTTTGAACCCCATAGGTCGCTTTACCGGACCAGTAACATGATACTTCATAATTTCATTAAGTAGGTTGACTTTTGAGTGAAGATGTAGGGTAGAACAATCAATATTTTCAACGTGCAGCAACAAGGCTGTACGTTGAAAATATTACTTGGCCTACCCCCAAATAAAGAATATGGACTCTTCCCGTTGATGCCATTGAACTGATATGGAAGATACCACTAGGGTTCAGGGGGTTAATAAACTGTTATCGGCAACCATAACTGCTGATGGAGCTTCAGCTCGCGTCGTTTAACAAAAAGCAGGATCATATTACAGATGACGTTACACAGTTTCCGGTCATTATGTTCTGTCAAGAATATGAATTTCTCCTCGACGTTCATCACAGAGAAGTTTTGAATTTCAAACTCAAATCTGCGAAAAACGGTATTCCGGATAAACCAATATTCATCACGAAATGTAGATCAGTTTCAACCGCCCGATGTCACATGATCGGAAACTTATTTCGTCTTCGGGAGTCGAGGACTGCATATGTCTGCCCTTTTCTATCATTAAACAGTTATTACTGATACGTAATAAAGTTTCCTTTAGGCGATGCGGTGTTTGTCAAGTATGTTTCTAAGTTGTAAGCTTTCTTGAATTGTAATACAGTATTTAATTATTTATTTTTTAAGGTTTAACGACACTTTAACAGCCAAGGTCATATCGTGTCGCTGACAGTTTTACGGGTTGACTGGTTGAGGATTATATTATTTTTAGTGTTCAGAATTTGTTCATCAAAATGTGTGTTAATACAATTTATTGGAGAGTGCCCGCAGGCACTCTCCAGTAGTATGTAATAAAACAAATTTCTATAAACGAAATATTATTTGTGATTCACTAAATATGAAAAATCAGCAAAGAAGATGTTGACTTTTGCTCTCTGATGCCCTCACAAGCCTTGACAGTGGCTTCTAGCACTCAACCAGTTGATAATACCTCCCAATCGTGCACATATATTGATCTATATAATATAGAAGATATTTTAAATACGATATTGATGTCGTAGCATTTTATATGACTCCAAACAGAATTTCAAATAAAACCCGTACGCAATAATGACATCAATCATGCCTGAATCCGTTTTCTTATAATTTAAGGTCACATATTTCTTGCTCAATGGCTAACCATGACCACGACAGTTTTACGGGAGGAGGAAGCCGGAGTACCCGGAGAGAACCACCGAGCAACGGCGAGAAACTCTCAGCTCCCCAACATACTAACTCCTCACAAGCAGGGTTAGTATTGGTTGAAGACAGTTGCGCCATCGACGTGCAGTACGCCTTAGTACACAGCGTCACCGTGCCCCCATGTGGGCAATGGGGGTTAAGAGTCTTGGCCAACGACACAACGCGGTTGCCGCAGGTGGGATTCGAACCGAGAAACTCGGCTTGCAGCCTGCACCTCTACCAACTGAGCCACCGCGCCCCCGTTTTCTTATAAATCAACTTCCAAACTTCGAATATATTTCGAACTGAAGCATAATGCGGTATTGCGAAACAATGATCGTTTATCACTTTTCTCATTTAATGGAAAGTATCTCGGCAATATTTATATATTTATTGGGGTTTAACGTCACTTTTAACAGTCAGGATCACCTCGTGTCGGACAGTTTTACGGATGGAGGAAGCCGGAGGACCCGGTGAGAACCACAGAGCATCGCCAAGCAGATGCCAGTTCCCCAACATCGTAACTCCGCACTGCAGCACATTCAGGGTTAGATTGATTGAAGACATGCGGAACATCGACGTGAGTAGTATGTAATGTGTTTTTCGAGGGTAGTTTGGGGATCTCATCGGGGGATCTCTTGTGACGGAATAGTCACGTGACCCAGTGACGCCATGTTGTATTGTCATGGTAACCCGCGTGAGCGGCCATGTTGTGACGTCATCCCCATGGTGATATGTGGTGTGAGTGCGCATGCGCACCGCGTGTTGTTAGGGTGATACGAGTTTCCGTCGTCCATTTTGTATACTGGAGGCCGCCATCTTGGTTTCTATGATAGCACGTGATTGCTATGTTACCTAAACCCTTCTTATAGGACAGGGGTATGTTCGGAGGGTATGTTCGATTGAATCGGAGTAAATCAAATTACCACAAACAACCCGACAATCCCTCTAAATCACCAAAATCTTTCCCAAATCACCGAAATTAACTTTATTTGATACGGATTCCCCAATTTATCGGCTTAGCACGTAGTGCTGTAGTATCAAGGGGTACAATGCGTGCGTTCGATTGGACTGGAGTATTTTTTTGACTTACAATTCTCACAGATTTCTCGAAGAATTACCACAAACAACCCGACAAGTTGTACTATCTCGAATTCTTTCAGAATTCTCTGCTTCTATCTATATATGCAATAGTTTTCCTCTACCTGACCATGTTCCTTTGTTCATGGAATATCATCGGGAAAAGCCATGATTCTCCAGAATCATAAAGACTAGTTGTACTTGTATCTGTGTATGTGTTATCTCGCGTTTTCCGTTCTAGCATTCCCGTTCACTTGAATATTGTTTTTCGTTACCAATAAGTAAGTTGTCTTTCGACCAACAAAGACAAGTACTGGGGTATATGCTATGATTTCACGACTCTATGATCTTTTTCTCTTTTTTTAAATATTATTTTTGAACGAAATTGGAGGGCGCGCGCCGTAACACTGGAAACTCCTTTTCGTGGTCATTTATATCGGTACTTTGTACATGTACAGCCACCAGGCCATCTATCTATATAATTATACTGTGTTACAAACTCCCGCGTTGTGTCTCTGGGCAAGGCACATTACCCCCGATTATCCACAATGACGGCGTGTACTAAGGCGTACTGCACGTCAGTAGTATGTAATGTGGTTTTCGAGGGTAGTTTTGGGATCTCATCGGGGGATTTCATGTGACGTCATAGTCACGTGATCCAGTGGCGCCATGTCGTGTTGTCATGGTAACCCGCGTGAGCGACCATGTTGTGACGTCATCCCCATGGTGATACGTGGTGTAAGTGCGCATGCGCAGCGCGTGTTGTTAGAGTGATACGTGTTTCCGTCGTCCATTTTGTATACTCGAGGCCGCCATCTTGGTTTCTATGGTAGCACGTGATTATTATGTTACCTAAACCCTTCTTATAGAACAAATCACGGAATGTAAATTTTACGGAATCGGCTAGGAATCTCAATTACGGAATGCCTTGTATGTATACAGGGGAAATCTGATTCAGCCTTGATCAATGTTATAGTCGAGACTGAGATAGGTATAGCTAGGAAGTAATTGATGAGATATGGGGCAGAATAACAGGAGCCAATAGTACTGGTACAAGGCCGCAATGGAACAAGGCTGTTGTAGAAGCTAATGATAGGACAGATAGGCCATAGACCTGTAGTGGCTTTGGAGCTTTGGCGACAAGATGGAAGTGGTTGGTAAGACTACATTAGACCCCATTGAGGGATTACTCATGGTCCTCATGGCCTCATACGACAAAAAAGGGATTCTCCAAAAGATATCCTCGATAGGTATCCTCGAATAATACAATACCAGGTCATAGGTATCCTCAAATACTGGAATGAGGCTAAGAGTCGTAGTAAATTATAACTCATTGAGGGATTTTAATGGTCCTCATAACTTCAAAATTCAATGAGGCTATGAGGCATAATATATGAGGATTCACTGAGGGCTTTACATAGCCCTCATGTCCTCATACGACAAAAAGGGGTGCCGAAATTGGGGTGCGTGGGGTTATGACCATTGGATATAGAGGTGATGAGAATCGGATAGGACTTCACTGTAATAAGGGGAGATAAATCGACATAGAGATTATGGGAAATCAAGCAATCTGATTGGTTAGTTATAATCTATATAAATGATCTAGATAAATGAAACAGCAAGAGTACTTGGAATAGGGTCAGAACTAACACGAATAGACCAGAGATTGCTAAATATAGTAATAATAAGGTAAACTATTCCAACTGATAGGCTCTTCTACGCTACTGGAGTATACTCCGGAACAAAGGAACATGATCAGGTAGATGAAAACTATTGCATATATAGACAGAAGCAGAGAATTCTGAAAGAATTCGAAATAGTACAACTTGTCGGGTTGTTAGTGGTAATTCTTCGACAATTCTGGGAGAATTGTAAGTCAGAACAATCGAACGCACCCATTGCACCCCCTTGGTACTATAGCACTACGTGCTAAGCCGATAAATTGGGGAATCCGTATCAAATAAAGTCAATTTCGGTGATTTGGGGTGGATTTTGGTGATTTGGAGAGACTGTCGGGTTGTTTGTGGTAATTTGATTTACTCCGATTCAATCGAACATACCCTCCGAACATACCCCTGTCATATAAGAAGGATTTGGGTAACATATCAGTCACGTGCTACCATAGAAACCAAGATGGCGGCCTCCAGTATACAAAATGGACGACGGAAACACGTATCACCCTAACAACACGCGCTGCGCAGGCGCACTCACACCACGTATCACCATGTGGATGACGTCACAACATGGCCTCTCACGCGGGTTACCATGACAACACAACATGGCGCCACTGGATCACGTGACTATGACGTCACATGAGATCCCCCGATGAGATCCCCCAAACTACCCTCGAAAACCACATTACATACTACTGACGTGCAGTACGCCTTAGTACACGCCGTCATTGTGGATAATCGGGGGTAATGTGCCTTGCCCAGAGACACAACGCGGGAGTTTGTAACACAGTATAATTATATAGATAGATGGCCTGGTGGCTGTACATGTACAAAGTACCGATATTAATGACCACGAAAAGGAGTTTTCAGTGTTACGGCGCGCGCCCTCCAATTTCGTTCAAAAATAATATTTAAAAAAAGAGAAAAAGATCATAGAGTCGTGAAATCATAGCATATACCCCAGTACTTGTCTTTGTTGGTCGAAAGACAACTTACTTATTGGTAACGAAAAACAATATTCAAGTGAACGGGAATGCTAGAACGGAAAACGCGAGATAACACATACACAGATACAAGTGCAACTAGTCTTTATGATTCTGGAGAATCATGGCTTTTCCCGATGAGATTCCATGACTTTTTATGACCCCACAGTGTCCGATGAATTGTTTTTAACTGTCTCACTGAAGCTCCTTCATTGATGTTTCGAGACGGGTTAGTATAGTAGTCTCAAATAACTCAGTTTGATAAAAAAAAAATTAGGTAAAAACCATCATTAACGGTGGAGAGGGTTAATATCAATATCGTCGTCCGACAAGTTAATGACCGACAGAAGGAGCTATGTTTGTTTTACTCATACCCACTGAGTGCTGTGTCTATTTAAAAATGGTCCATTTTATCTCAAACGTATCCAAAATACTGATGTCTGGCCATTTGTAGAGGGTTAACAAGTGCTTGTAATTTCACACCAAAAACTGCGAATGACCATTTTTACTTAAAATATACGAGATGTTTTCAGAGAAATTCAGGGAGAACATGAATTTTAAGCTTTTGAAGGGTATCAATGTTTATCCAGCCCAAAACGGGTTAAGGGTTGTTTTTCTTGAATACGCTTATTACTTACAAAAATAATTCCCAGTGATTTCTATTTCCACTTATGTTGATTTCTCCTCTTAACTTTGAGTGTGCGGGTACGCAAACACCGCCCATTTTATCAAAATTTTGATGTTTGAAAACCTGCATAGGGTTAACAAATGCTTACTGGAATATTTTGTACATGCAGCTTGTAATGTCACTCTAAGATCTGAGAATGGCCAATTTTTCTTGAAAATCTACGTGATGTTTTTAGAGAAATCATCGGATAACATGTAACAAGTTGTGGTACTTTTTCTCTCTTTTGAGTTAGAAAATTTTGTTTATAACTAGTTGATTTGTTACAATTTGTTGCAAAGTGCCTGCTAATACCCTCAAATGTATTGCTACAGAATATTTCTGAAGATTTTGTTCCTATTACTTATCAAGCAACAACCTAAGGAATATCTGTATAAAGCCACCAATCTGATGTTTGACACTTTTACCGGAGCTGTTTTGAAGGCTTATGGAACTCAAAATGTTGATTTTGGCAGGACTTTTCTGTTCACCCATTAATCGATAAATTAAGGGTTATAGTTGGAAGTAAGAAGCATGAAAGGTCCGGAACTTAAAGTCTAAAAAGAATGTTTTGCAATGTAACATGATTTTTGCAGATACACTTATTTGGAGGGTTACCTGTCTGATAGTGTTTGGAACATGTGTGGCCAGGATCTTCAAAAAGAAAAAAAGAGTTAAACTTTGAGAAAAAGGCATATGCCTTGAGTGTCGGAGGTAGAGTCATACAAGGAAGAGAGCCTACCCCCTTTTAGAGTCAAATGGAGCTCACTTGTCACCTTAAATTGGGGATTGCTTTGTGTACTGCGTTCTTGAAAAACAAATATGTGAGACCCTCTGGATGTGCCCTTCTGATCTCAATAAGCATCCTTGGGGAAAGTACATGCAATAATGGTTATGTAAGGTTGATTTGATGTGTTTTGAATAACAATGTACTTTTCAGTGCACTAGATGGTTTATTGCTGTGACAGGTTAAAGTTACCCTTATTTCTTCTCCAACAGATATCATGAGTATATTGGTGTCCAAGAGTAAACAGAGCTATTATACTTATTGATAAACCAGACAAATTTAACAATTTAATCACTATCAAATTGATGCATGGGATAAAAGGGGTTACAGTGCAAGGGGTTTGTAAATATATTTATTCAACTACAATGTATGACTTTGCAGTGCATTCTACATAGGGGAATATCATAGTTTCTTTCTAAACCACCACAGTGGTACATAATCTTTATATTGGGAGACACTCTTTTGTCCTTCCATACTTCTTCTACAGGACCCCTTCAAGTTGACCTTTGTTGAACTCCCCAAATCAAAACATAAACAAAAGAAAATGTCTGCCTTCAGTCAGTGAGCACACCACTTATAACATTTGGTCTCAATCTTTATTGCTTTCATGAATTAGGAAAAGATTTCTTCGAGTATGTACTTCAATGTTTATAGAATACAGCTGTTATTTTATTTTGAGATATTTTATTGTAAAAATTTTGTTCTCTTACTTATGCCATAGTAGACTTTCAGGTGGTGCTATTTACACATGGCAGCAGTTCCATGGCAAATTGGAGTTTCCACATGTTCTATGTTTCATTCCAGGCATTTTGGTATATAATTTATTGGGGTTATTCATTTTGGGCCTTTTTTAGACTTGAAAGAAAATTGCATGAAATTTGATCAAAGTTAAGTTGGACGTCCCCTTAAATGAAGAGGTGAGTTTTGCAATATTCTTGTTCATCAACTGAATGGACTATCAGTCAACTTGTAAGTCGTATTTGATTCTGAAAATATCGTTTAGAAAGTGTTGTTTTCGCCAACACAAAGTTCCCCATATTCGACGTAACCACGTTTTTCGGGTTTAAAAACACCGTTTTTAACTTTTACCGAAAACATTTAATATCCGGAGTTGGTACAATTTACATTGTTTAACAGGGCTCTCACGTTCGTGTATCTACCTCGCGCCATACAATGAAAAATTGCAAAAAATGGGCAAAAATTATACATTTTCGGTGGAACAATTTGGCAACGCGGATATCGGAATTTGACAACATCGAGGATCGGATTAGTTAAATGTTGCAATAGTACAATCAAATCACACCGTGTAATCAAGCATCATTTTGCCAGCCACGACACTAATCTCCGCGCCGGAATTCCGTCTCTACGTGCTAAAATTATATTCTCGCTGCAGACGACATCTTTTTTGGATTTTGCGCTTGTGAGTATAATATTAATATGATATAATATCAGCAATGAACACGTTTGTTAGATTGAATATTCGTCAAAAATAAATTAAGTCTCCGATAAACAATGGAATGATAGGTGGATATCAATTCGACCAATTTAGGAAAATTCTAGTCACTGCGCGTTAATGTTGCAAAATACCTTTTCCTGTACGATATACATGTATATATAACAATAACAATAAGAGTGAAGATAAAACAATAATATATTGTAGTGGTATGATGATGGGAAAATCTCACCCGAGGGCAATATATTTGGCCCAGACACGACGCTTGGTGTGGGATGGGAAAATCTCACCCGAGGGCAAGATATTTGGTCCAGACACGAGGCTCGCCGAGTGTCTGGCCCAAATATCTTGTCCCGAGGGTGAGATTTTCCCATCCCACACCCGTACCCATCAGGGATTATTTTTCTCCCCCACCATACAGCGGTAATGTTGGCCAGAGGTAATCGGCGGTCACGTGCTGATATAATCAACTCATTTGGTATTCGTTGTTTTGAAAAACTGATGACACCATCGGAAAGAGCATGCAAAAGTTACGTATATACCAAAGGTATATACCACGAAATCAATTAGGACCGGTGGCATTTAGGGGTTTAAAGAGTTTTAGAGCATCAAACTTTGATCACAAGGCATTCTGATGACGTCAATATGAATTAGTTGGTAGCAAAAAACTGATACGATATGCATAACGTCATAATAACGTTATAAATGTATAACGTCACGTGGATGGGGTGGGATACATCTGTCTCTCCCTGCTATCTCACCCTGGACAGACGTATGTTACACATGCAGTGGGGGGAGAAAATGATAGAATTAATGGTTGTCGTAGTATGTCATATATAATTAACCATTTGAACCCCAGATGTCGCATTTCCTGCTCAGTAACATGATGCTTCAAAATTCCATGAAGTAGGTTGACTTTTGGGTGAAGGAGTGGTGTAGACCAATCAATATTTTCAACGTGCAACCCCAAGGCTGCACGTTGAAAATATTAATTGGTCTACCCCGAAATAAAGTATGTGGACTCTCCCCGTTTCTGCCATTGAACTGATATGGAAAATACCACTAGGGTTCAGAGGGTTAACTGACCTTTAGCGGCAACCATTACTGCTGATGGAGCTTCAGCTCGCGTCGTTTAAAGGAAAGCAGGATAATATTACAGATGACGTTACACAGCTTCCCTTACATTATTTTCCGTCAGAATGAGAATTTCTCCTCCACGTTCACCGTATAGAAGTTTTGAATTCAAACTCAAATGTGCGAAAAACGTTAATCCGGATAAACGCATATTCCGCAAATCCATCACGAAATGTAGATCTGTTTCAACCGCACCGAAGTCACATGATCGGCGAATTCCTTCGTCTTCGGGAGTCAAGGGCTGCATATGTCTGCCCTTTTCTATCATTAAACAATTATTACTGATACAGTACGTGGAGAGTGGATTGTAACTAAATCACCCACGTAGTGGAGTTATCACCCAAGCTATAACTTTCAAATTTTGTTCATATCGACAAAAACAGAAGCAATGTTTCAGCCAATGGACCTCCGGGTTTATGTTATACAGTACAATTATATAGATAGATAACATGGTGGCTGTACATGTTATAAAGTATAATTATATAGATAGATAACATGGTGTCTGTATATGTTATACAGTATAATTATATAGAAAGATAACATGGTGGCTGTACATGTTATACAGTATAATTATATCGATAAATAACATGGTGGTTGTACATGTTATACAGTATAATTACATAGATAGATAACATGGTGGTTGTACATGTTATACAGTATAATTATATAGATAGATAACATGGTGGCTGTACATGTTATACAGTATAATTATATCGATAGATAACGTGGTGGTTGTACATGTTATACAGCATAATTACATAGATATATAACATGGTGGCTGTACATGCTATACAGTATAATTATATAGATAGATAACGTGGTGGCTGTACATGTTATACAGTATAGTTATATAGATAGATAACATGGTGGCTGAACATGTTATACAGTATAATTATATAGATATATAACATGATGGCTGTACATGTTATACAGTATAATTATATCGATAGATAACGTGGTGGTTGTACATGTTATACAGCATAATTACATAGATATATAACATGGTGGCTGTACATGTTATACAGTATAATTATACAGACAGATAACATGGTGGCTGTACGTTATACAGTATAATTATATAGATAGATAACATGGTGGCTGTACATCTTATACAGTATAATTATATAGATAGATAACATGGTGGCTGTACATGTTCTATTGTATAATTATATAGATAGATAACATGGTGGCTGTACATGTTATACAGTATAATTATATAGATAGATGGTATGGTGGCTGTACATGTTATACAGTGTAATTATATAGATAGGTAACATGGTGGCAGTACATGTTATACAGTATAATTATATAGATAGATAACGTGGTGGCTGTACATGTTATACAGTATAGTTATATAGATAGATAACATGGTGGCTGAACATGTTATACAGTATAATTATATAGATATATAACATGATGGCTGTACATGTTATACAGTATAATTATATCGATAGATAACATGGTGGTTGTACATGTTATACAGTATAATTACATAGATATATAACATGGTGGCTGTACATGTTATACAGTATAATTATACAGACAGATAACATGGTGGCTGTACGTTATACAGTATAATTATATAGATAGATAACATGGTGGCTGCACATGTTATACAGTATAATTATATAGATAGATAACATGGTGGCTGTACATGTTCTATTGTATAATTATATAGATAGATAACATGGTGGCTGTACATGTTATACAGTATAATTATATAGATATATAACATGGTGGCTGTACATGTTATACAGTATAATTACACAGATAGATAACATGGTGGCTGTACATGTTATATAGTATAATTATATAGATAGATAACATGGTGGCTGTACATGTTACACAGTATAATTATATAGATAGATAACATGGTGGCTGTACATGTTATATAGTATAAGTATATAGATAGATAACATGGTGGCTGTACATGTTACACAGTATAATTATATAGATAGATAACATGGTGGCTGTACATGATATACAGTATAATTATATAGATAGATAACATGGTGGCTGTACATGTTATACAGTATAATTATATAGATAGATAACATGGTGGCTGTACATCTTATACAGTATAATTATATAGATAGATAACATGGTGGCTGTACATGTTATACAGTATAATTATATGGATAGATAACATGGTGGCTGTACATGTTATACAGTATAATTATATAGATATATAACGTGGTGGCTGCACATGTTATACAGTATAGTTATATGGATAGATAACATGGTGGCTGTACATGTTATACAGTATAATTATATAGATAGATAACATGGTGGCTGTACATGTTATACAGTATAATTATATAGATAGATAACATGGTGGCTGTACATGTTATACAGTATAATTATATAGATATATAACGTGGTGGCTGTACATGTTATACAGTATAATTATATAGATATATAACGTGGTGGCTGTACATGTTATACAGTATAATTATATAGATAGATAACATGGTGTCTGTATATGTTATACAGTATAATTATATAGATAGATAACATGGTGTCTGTATATGTTATACAGTATAATTATATAGATAGATAACGTGGTGGTTGTACATGTTATACAGTATAATTATATAGATAGATAACGTGGTGGCTGTACATGTTATACAGTATAATTATATAGATAGATAACATGGTGTCTGTACATGTTATACAGTATAATTATATAGATAGATAACGTCGTGGCTGTACATGTTATACAGTATAATTATATAGATATATAACGTGGTGGCTGTACATGTTATACAGTATAATTATATAGATAGATAACATGGTGTCTGTACATGTTATACAGTATAATTATATAGATAGATGGTATGGTGGCTATACATGTTATACAGTATAATTATATAGATAGATAACATGGTGGCTGTACATGTTACACAGTATAATTATATAGATAGATAACATGGTGGTTGTACATGTTATACAGTACAATTATATAGATAGATAACATGGTGGCTGTACATGTTATACAGTATAATTATATAGATAGATAACATGGTGTCTGTACATGTTATACAGTGTAATTATATAGATATATAACATGGTGGCTGTACATGTTATACAGTATAATTATATCGATAGATAACATGGTGGCTGTACATGTTATACAGTATAATTATATAGATAGATAACATGGTGGCTGTATATGTTATACAGTATAATTATATAGATAGATAACATGGTGGCTGTACATGTTATACAGTATAATTATATAGATAGATAACATGGTGTCTGTACATGTTATACAGTATAATTATATCGATAGATAACATGGTGGCTGTATATGTTATACAGTATAATTATATAGATAGATAACATGGTGTCTGTACATGTTATACAGTATAATTATATCGATAGATAACATGGTGGCTGTATATGTTATACAGTATAATTATACAGATAGATAACATGATGGCTGTACATGTACAAAATACCGATATTGGTGATCGCGAAAAGGAATTTCCAGTGTAATGGCGCGTCCTCCAATTTTCGTTCAAAAATAATATTTAAAAAAAGAGAAAAAGATCATAGGGTCGTGGAATCATAGCATATACCCCTGTACTTGTCACATCATGACCGTGACAGTTTCACGGGTGGAGGAAGCCGGAGGACCCGGAGAGAACCACCGAGCAACGACGAGCAGATGCCAGCTCCCCAACATCTAACTCCGCACTACAGCACAGGCAGGGTTAGATTGGTTGAAGACATGCGGACCATCGACGTGCAGTACGCCTTAATACACGCCGTCATTGTGGACAATCGGGGGCTATGTGCCTTGCCCAGGGACACAACGTGGGAGTTTGTAACACACTATAATTATATAGATAGATGGCATGGTGGCTGAACATGTACAAAGTACCGATATTGATGACCACGAAAAGGAGTTTCCAGTGTTACGGCGCGCGTCCTCCAATTTCGTTCAAAAATAATATTTAAAAAATGAGAAAAAGTTCATAGGGTCGTGGAATCATAGCATATACCCCAACTCGAGTTTCAATCGGCACTTGGAGAAAACATCCTCGAAAAACTAAATATTTTCATTAGCATAAATAAAGACTAAGAATTTTCCGTTTTGGCGAGCCTCTAGCGAGCCCAAACGGAAGATTCGGACGAATTTCATAAATATTATATGAGATAAACACTCATTTCATGTTCTATTTATGATATGACACACACACGCGCATATTAGCCACTTAGTATGACTTTTTAACCCATCACCTAACTTGAGTTGCAGACGGCACTTGGAAAAAAACATCCTCGTGTAACTAAACAATTTCATTTTTTGCTTCCAAAACATAGGTTATGACCCCTCATTGGAACGAGCTCGTTTAGCTCGTTCCAATGAGGGTTCATAACCTATGTTTTGAAAGCAAAAAGTGAAAATATAAAAAAATGAATGGCGTTTTTCTTGTAGGTAAAAGATTAATACAATATAACCCACCCTAAATTGGACAGATAACCTTAATTCTCCCTACTGAAATTATGCAAATGCGACCCAGTTGTATTTTGTTTAACTAATCAAATGGGGGGCACGATGACGCTGTGTACTAAGGCGTAATGCACGTCGATTGTGCGCATGTCTTCAACCAATCTAACCCTGCCTTAGCCGCGGAGCAAATTTCAGAGTTACGATGTTGGAGAGCTGACAGCTGCTCGTCGTTACTCGGTGGTTCTCTCCGGGTACTCAGGCTTCCGCCACCCGTAAAACTGTCACCGACATGCTATGACCCTGGCTGTTAATGTGTCGTTAAAACATAATAAAAAAAGCTAATCAAATTGTCCAGATTTGAAATTGACCAATGAAAGCTCCCAACTCTAATTCTGCAAATTATGAAAATGCGGCCCAGTTGTATTTTGTTCAGCCAATCAAATTGTCTAGTTTTGAAATTGACCAATGAAACTGACGGAAGGCTTTATTTATCACTGATTAATATGAAAACAAAATATCGAATGTTTTAAAGTGAACAAAACGGACGAGTCATATGATAAAATCCAGTACTTGTCTTTGTTGGTCGAAAGAAAACTTACCCATACGTTCGGATAAGTATCAATGTTCCATTCCATCATTGGTAACGAAAAGCAAGATTCAAGTTAACGGGAATGCTGGAAAGGAAAACGCGAGATGACACATAAACACAGATACATGTACAAAAATAGAATTAAAAATACGAAAGTATATATATAAAGACGCTTCAATTATTGAATTCTATGTACGAAGGTTGTTGGGCCACCATATGCTTCGACAATCGGCGTTAATTATTTATTGCAATTTAAACTCCCCTCCCCTCATGTCAGACTGTTTTACGGGTGGAGGAAGCCGGAGTACCCGGAGAGAACTACCAAGCAACTACGAGCAACTGCCAGACTCCCCAATGTACCAACTCCACACATGCTGGGTTAGCATAGGTTGAAGACAGGTGCACCAACGGCGTGCAGTACGCCTTAGAGTACAGCGCTACCGTGCCCCCACGTGGGCAAACGTGATTAACCCTTTTCCTTACGTAACGGTCAAAACCGGCCAGCTCGATTCTCAAAAATCGCCAATTAATTTTCATTATTTTTTTCATTTTTTGTCTTAAAAACATAGATTATGACCCCTCGTTGGAACGAGCTCGTAGAGCTCGTTCCAACGTAGGGTCATAACCTATGTTTTTGAGACAAAAAATGAAAAAAAATAGTTATTCATTATTTTTGCAAGTGTCGTCTGCTTGTCATGTTAGGTAAAGGGTTAAGAGTCTTGCCCAAGGGCACAACGCAGTTACCCCTGGTGGGGATCGAACTGTTGACCTCTCAGTTTGAAGTTCAATGCATGCCGTAACCACTGAGCCTCCCTGCCAATCGGCGTTAAACAAAGCTGTACTTTGTCGACCACATTTTTTAAAAATATTTATGTGACTGTGGTGGGTGGTTATATACAGCTTCTCTCTTTCATCGAGAGATGAATATTTGGTGAAATATAAACAATTGGTCAGAATTTCTATTTAACCAGTTTAGGAATCTTGACAGATTTTTTGTGTGATTCCATTCCATTTTTTTTTTTGGGGGGGGGGGGGGGTAGCATTTTGTTGTGGAAACATTTATCTCTTTATTCACCGTGTGCTTTAAAATATTGAAACAAAATAAATTCATAAATTATGAAAGTGTTAATTACTCTTTAATACGATACTGAAACCATTTATATTTGACGTCGACTGTACATTTAAAGGGGATTAGTAACGTTTTTGCCCACCATTGTTCACTGAGTTCGATGCCTAACTTGGATTCCCATTTGGATAAGAGATTTTTATCTTTTGTGCCCATAATCAGTGTTTTATAAGTTATTTTATTCCCGGAGATTAATGTTTCTATACGATGCAGGAGTATGGGATTTTGTATTCTGTTCAGCTCAGTTGCATCCCCTAGTGGTCTTATGAAACATTTTATTGCATTTTGTATTCCCCTGTATGTCAAGAAGTCTATTTGTATATCAAAGTGCGTTTTAAATTGCTCATGAGACAACAGTTTTCCATTTGATCCTAAAAATCATTCACAAAATCTATACCTTTCGATTTCAACAGAGTGCTTCTCAGCGGTCTATTTCCTACTTTAATATGTTCGTTATTAAAAATGTATGTACCTAAAAAATCTTTAGGCTCCCGTGGGGGGAGTTTTTTTGCTGAAAGACGACCAAGCATCAATTACGTCTTTCCAGAACGGATTGTCAACATTTTTGGAATAGTTATCCAATATGTTGGGGCTGGCTAGATACCAATCACTGTTTAAAAGGGGAGAAGAGTTTTCGAAAATTTCTTTCCAACATGAATAATTTTTTATAAAGCGACTAACCCATGATATCTTTAAAGAATTAATAAAGGCGTTCAGCTGAATCATTTTACATCCGCCCTGATCGTAATCTTGGAAAAAATGAATTCGCTTTATTTTGTCAGAGAGATGAATATTAGGTGAAATATAAACAATTGGTCAGAATTTCCATTTAACCAGTTTAGGAATCTTGACAGATTTTTTGTGTGATTCCATTCCATTCCATTTTTTGTTATTTTTTTTTTTTTTTTTTTTTTTGGGGGGGGGGGCTGCATTTTGTTGTGGAAACATTTATCTATTTATTCACCGTGTGCTTTAAAATATTGAAACAAAATAAATTCATAAATTATAAAAGTTTTAATTACTTATTTCTCGTGTTGTTTTCATTATACAAATATGACATTGTTACACTCTGTCATAACTTGAAACTGACATAAATTAAGTTCCTAAATAAGTGTCCATATATATTCAAACACAAATCAATCATTCAGTCATTTTTGGTCACTTACTACTTGTATGCTGCTGACGTAGATTCCAGCCCAGGACACAAAATCTTTTGCCACTGAAATACCGGTATGTATAATTTTGACATGTTTAACCACTTTTCCTTCCTATAATGAATTTAACACGATTACAAAAATATAGCTGACGTGGCGATTGCATCTGTCCCGTAGCGTTCTTCTGGAGGGACGTAACTGAAATTTTTAATATTAAAATAAAAATTCAATTTTTTTTATTGTTACCAATCAGGTTCTGATTGGGTATCTATGGCAATTGAGCATCAGGTGTTACTGGCTCGATCTATCTATTGTACACGGGATTGTTATAACCCCTTTGAGATAAACCCGGCAGTTTAAAATATCTCACATGTTCAGCAATAAATTGTACAAAAAGATTCAAATATCTATTATGCTACTGTATTAATTGCAATTTCTGTAAAAGAATATAATGTATTTTATGTAAATATTCATATAAAATCTGAATAAAAACATTAAAAAAACATTCCTTCCTGTAAGCTTAATGACCTGTTTGACCAATGATTCCGCATATTAATTTTGGATGAATTTTTCATCAAATCTTGTCAAGGCTGCTTCAAAGTAGCCATCACTAGATTCTTAAAAATACTTTGAAAATATTCAGCGGGCTAAGAGTTAAGCATCTCCTTACAACCAGCGTGAAAAAAGGGTTGGGACACGCTGCTCTGGTGGCGCGTGAGAACGTGTTGGGACACGCTGCTCTGGTGGCGCGTGAGAAAGTGTTGGACCACGCTGCTGTTGTGGCATTGCATAAAATGAAATAAGTAAATTTATTAGAAAACTACATCCATTCGGACAATATACAATATGAACATAATACATAATAATGATAAACAATGCAGTACATAAAGGTTTGACTGTCAACTACTGTCTATATTTATATCATAACTGGGTTATTAAGAGTCTATATATTTATATCATAACTTGGTTATTAGGAGTCTCTATATTTATATCATAACTTGGTTATTAAGAGTCTCTATATTTATATCATAACTGTGTTATTAGGAGTCTCTATATTTATATCATAACTGTGTTATTAAGAGTCTCTATATTTATATCATAACTTGGTTATTAAGAGTCTCTATATTTATATCATAACTTGGTTATTAAGAGTCTCTATATTTATATCATAACTGTGTTATTAAGAGTCTCTATATTTATATCATAACTGTGTTATTAAGAGTCTCTATATTTATATCATAACTGTGTTATTAAGAGTCTCTATATTTATATCATAACTGTGTTATTAAGAGTCTCTATATTTATATCATAACTGTGTTATTAAGAGTCTCTATATTTATATCATAACTTGGTTATTAAGAGTCTCTATATTTATATCATAACTGTGTTATTAAGAGTCTCTATATTTATATCATAACTTGGTTATTAAGAGTCTCTATATTTATATCATAACTTGGTTATTAAGAGTCTCTATATTTATATCATAACTGTGTTATTAAGAGTCTTTATATTTATATCATAACTGTGTTATTAAGAGTCTCTATATTTATATCATAACTTGGTTATTAAGAGTCTCTATATTTATATCATAACTTGGTTATTAAGAGTCTCTATATTTATATCATAACTGTGTTATTAAGAGTCTCTATATTTATATCATAACTTGGTTATTAAGAGTCTTTATATTTTCCTTTGCGGTCATTCAACAACAATATTTTCACACGACACAAACACATATTTACAGTTTTGAGCTATCATCTTCTCACATTGAAAAACGCATTTATCATGCAGACAAAAATCACATTACAATTTTTTGGTAATACCAAGCAGGTTACTGCATGAATGAAGGAATGAATGTTTATTCAACAACATACCAATATAGTAAAACATGCTAGACAGACAATAATTCACAGGGTGGACATATAATTTACCAAATCTAATAATATTGAACATGTATAGAGAATTGGTTTGGTACATTGTTTGGAGACGCCATAGCCAGATTGTCTGTTTCCCAGGCGTCTCCTTGCTGCTTACGTAAGATTTTTGTCTGAGTGGAAGTTGGCTCCAGTCAAGGTTTCACTGCCATTTATGATTGGTTCATGGAGACCGTTCAATTTCTAAGACAAAGAAAAATACTAATCGACTGCGTAATGAACGCACGATAGTGGACTAATAAAATAATGACGCCAAAATCCAGTACAGAACGACCGCCGTGGACTGGTCACTTTCCACGGGAAGGCAATATTTCCACAGACGCAATAATATTAGATTCAAAACACTAATTATAGGAATAATCATCAAAAATTTAATTAATGAAGCACCGTGTACAATCCAATGCTTCATCACTTAAAATATTACTGCTGATGATGATTTGTATTACCTGATAAACGTATACAGTACGTGGAGAGTGGGTTGTAACTAAATCACCCGCGGAGTGGAGTTATCACCCAAGCTATAACTTTCAAATTTTGGACATATCGACAAAAAACACAAGCAATGTTTCAGCCAATGAACCTCCGGATTTAACCCGGAGGTCCATTGGCTGAAACTTTGCTGGTGCTGGTTATGCTTTGCAACAAATTTGCAATTATTGCTCGGGTGGAATCACCACTCTGCGGGTGATTTAGTGATAATACACTCTCCACGTACTGTACGTGGACATCACCACCCCGCGTGGGTTGCAACAAATCAACAGCGACTCTACTGTAAATATGTAAGTAAAGTTGTATGTATTATTTAGAGGTAAATAAATCGAACTGCTATGGAAATGTCGGAATGACATCGTCAGTCATAGATATAGAATTGATAACTGATAGGGGAGTTTTGTTTTCATTCCTTATCGCCAATAACGGAATTAGATTTGGCATACACTGTAATAACTCCACCCAGCTAGAGCATCAGTAGCTGGCACATACGATGTTAGTAGATCACAGTCGAAAGTACCATCTCCATTGTCTTTGATGTTGAAGGATAGACAGCTGCTGTTCTGGGAGCAATGGATGGCACATTCGTTCTTCACATGTACAAGTGCCAAGTTTAGAGTGGTTACAACACTTTTTGTATTCTCCATACCATAGAATAAACCTGGAAATTATAAACAAAATAAGTGTTTAAGCACTCCGTTCATGCTAAACCAATGACTTAACATCAGTTAAACCTTCTGTACGGATTATATACGACTGGGAAAAAAGAAGAAGTTAAAGAACTGCGGACATGTTTTACAGAAGTAGTATACAATGATCTTTGAAGACCATATTACCTAGCTCCAGTGTTATTATCATGGCAAACTGCGTGATCAGCTGTGGTGGGACTTCACTGCAATTCTGACTCGTGTGTCAAACGTCATTTTAACATGCATCACGGTATGACGCCATTTCCTTATTACGGCACGGTTATTATATGGACGTTATTAACGTTCTGTAATTTCTCTTACCCTTTTCCCTAACATACCGCCCATACCAGTGATATTCACAAAAAAATCACCATTGCAATTCTATTTTCACTTTCAGTTTTTATCTTAAACCAGGCTAGTTTATTATCCTCGTAGGTGCGGGGTCGTTGAGATCGTTCCATTGAGGGAGTCATAAACTGTATTTTATGAAAAAATGAAATTGTTCTGTTATTCATGAAACTGTTGTTGAGTGTCCCCTCATGTTCGTGTCACGTAAATGATTCGTGGATAATGCAGCAACACCATAATGGTACTCTAATAAAAGGGTGGGGACGTAAGTTATGTACGATTAGACCTCAATTAGGCATTTACGCGTAGCCCTCCTAGTCTCACGTGGAAAATTCAGGAACTGCGTGTAGCTAGTGAACTCACATGAATGGTTATACAAAACCAAGGCAAATGATTCAGATGACGCCTTATGGAACATGGACGAGTTTACGCGGGAGTGTGCCTCCCCTTCCCCATCTTTTAGATCCACGAAGAAAACAATTGCATCTATATTTATGCAACCTATGTTATGATGTACTGTTTCAGTGGTTAGAGAATGCGTGGACGTGAAATGTTATAAGGATTCAGGCCACTATGTAAGGTATCACAGTTAATCTTTGTACAGCTCATTTGTCACATGTAGAAAGGTGTCTCCACCTCGGTCATTTTTTTTCTCCTTTTTCGCAGGGGAGGGGGTGGGGGGGGGGGGTTCTATAAATTTGTTATAAATAACCAATGGCTCAACACCAAGAACATTAGTCAAAGGCTTTCAAGTTGTCGACGCCTCGTAATGACTTTTCTAAGAGTATATCTTGACACCTGTAGACAAAAATGAATATCCCGATAATGTGGATATGTTTTCGTGACAATGTAAATTGAATATTCACAAACTATTTTAGTTATTGTTGACAGAATATAGGTACCAAGATTGGAGATATGATATAGTCGTGATAGTTTTCCTGCAAGAGAAACACCATTACGTTTGATGAAGTGAAAGCTGTTACACCGTGACTATCATTTCCCTAAAACAAAAATGACAGCTAGAAACGCGAGCCGACTACGACAGATGTTTCATTTGATAATTGTATGAGTTTACAATACGGGATCGGTTGGGGATTATGTTAACTTGAAATATATTAAGGGTTTGTTTCCATCCCTTGGCCTGGTGGTATCTAATAACAAAGGTATCTAGTAGTGGTGCTAGTATTCTATGATAAAAGATATGACCCAATATTATCAATAGAGTTAATACAGGCTAGCAGTAGTCGCTCTGCAAACCGGTGATTGGTGCCAGAAACCATTAGCAGTGATAGCCGCTCATACGACTATTTGTTTTTCGCGTTACGATGCATATAGCGAAAAACTTTTGTCTAGCTTGGGACGGGTTACTATCCACTGGTAGAGGTTCGACACGAGTGATTTACATTTGACCAATGAGGTCCTTTTGGTCAAACTTTGATGATTTTGCTACAATGTTATTTGTCATTCTATCCAGGGACACGGACTGATTGAGTTATCTTTAGAAAATCATCTGACATTGGATCCTTCAGTGCAGCATTTTTTTGAGGAAAGGATTAAGAACTCAATTATTCAGTCTCACAAATCAATGCTAGATAATTTGGATACTTTAATGAAAACAAGGCTGGATGAATTTCGTAAAGAAAGTTCTCTAGAGAGACAAAGAAATGATGAGATGAAAATAGAAGCCATTAAGCCATTAAGGCACAGGATAGTAGTAGGAGATGAGATAACCGGGCCTTATTGGCAGGATCTCATGCAGGATCCCATGTGACTTCATAGTCACGTGACCTGGTGGCGCCATATTCGGTTGTCGTGGTAACCAGTGTGAGCGGCCAACTTGTGACGTCATCCCCATAGTGATACGTGGTGTGTGTGTGCATGCGCAGCGCCTGTTGGTAAGGTGATACGTGTTTTCGTCGTCCATTTTGTAAACTGGAGGCCGCCATTTTTGTTTCTTTGGTAGCACGTGGTTGCTATGTTACCCAAAACGTTCTAATAGGACAGGGGTATATTCGGATGGCATGTTCGACTGAACAGGAGTAATTTCCCGATTCGTAGAATTACCACAAACAACCGACAATCCCTCCAAATCAACAAAATCCACCACAAACTACCGAAATTGACTTTATTTACTACGGATTCCCCGTTTTATCGGTGTAGCATGTAGAGCTATTGTACCAAGGGGGAACATGGGGTGCGTTAGATTGATTAGAAGTAATTTTCTGGCTTTGAATTTGCCCCATATGGTTTATAATAGTACCGATGGGCCCCGTGGGTACGTTCTTTTGGACTAGAGTAATGTTTTTTTCCTCCATTAAATTGTATAAGAATAGTGCTATATGACAAATTTACCCAGAATCCTCTATTTTGTATATTGTTTCTATTTTTTGTAACATCCTTAAATGACCCCCATCACTATTTTAATAAGTTCATTAACTTTATTTTTTAATGTAAGAATCAAGATTCCTTTTTGGATCTCCAAACTGACCAATGAAATAACAGAATTATCGACCAATCAGATTAATGTATTCCTATTGTGCTTCTCTCCCATTACTTTCGAAACTAATTTTCTAATTTTTCTAACTTTAACCTATAATCCTATAGAAAACCAACACAAACCCCAATCAAGAATGAAAATATCGATAAAAAAACGCTGTGACGTCATGACGTTTTCAAAAACGTCCGTCGCGTCTAAATAAATTCAGCGACGTTGTGGCGTTGGCTTCATTCCATTTTCATCTCTTGACGGAAAAGGATCATCTCTGTGTACTCAGATTATTCAATTGTTTTTTGTGTGTGTTATTTTTGTGCATTCACATAGATCGACATCAACGGACAGCTCATGGACAAGCTAAGACATTTGAATGTAACAACTACTATAAAACATTTACTAGGAAAGAATATTTAGACAACCATAAAAAAAACTTGCTTATATTTATTTACATGTTTGGAATGTGGACAGGAATTTAAACAACCTTTACATTTTAATAGGCATAAAAACACCGCCCATCTCCCCGTAAGCCTTCCCACGAAACGGAATTCTGGACGACTGGCAGCAACCCTGAAAAAAACCCGTACTGTTTTGGACATTGACCCCATTGATTTTGATCAGAACCTTTTGGCAGAAAGAAGTGATGAACTTTCGGAAATTTATCGTAGGAATTGGAATACCATTCGGACCCATCACATAACCGATATGAAAATACAGGACATTTTAAATTATAGATTAGACAGAACAGATATATCTACCATGAATTATGAATTAAATAAAACAATCTCCGAATCTCTGAATAATTTCAAAATTAATTTAAGCTCGGCTTCATTTTACGTAATAATGAAACAGAAGAACTAATATTTTATCATCCTTCATAAAATAATGCCCGGGTTCTTGATAGGCCACCCCTTATTGACAATGCTGTAGATTTTGGTAATTTCCTTGAAGACCTTGAACAGGAAGACATTTTGGAATGGGCTAGGCAGCAAAGACCCAACTCTAAATGGATTGTCCATCAATTGACCAATGTAACTTTTTATGTAAACAAAATAAAAAATCATCCAATTGGTGGGTTCCCTGAAAATTTTCCCAAGTATATTATGGAAAATCAGTCGATTGTTGCCCTTGTCAGTGATCAGAACAACCATTTTGTTTATAATGACAATCTCTGTTTATTTCGGTGTTTAGCCCTCTGGAGCGGAAGTGAGCGCCATTGTTTGAATACTACAACTCAGACCCTGGATAGTAAATACACAAATGAACCAAAAGATAACTTTCCTGGTGTGAAATTAGATGAACTCCACAAAATATAAAATGTATTTGAAGTGAGTATTGAAGTATTTGAACTCTTATTGGAAGATGATGAAGTTTTGGCTAAAATTGTACATAGGTCTAATAGATAATACCATGTATGTCAATTTGTATGAGAACCATTTTAATTACATCACTGACATTAATCAATATTGTAAATCCTTTGCTTGTCGTAAATGTGGTAAATTGTGGAAATCGGCACGGCCGATGCAACGCCCTGGGCTTTCTTGTACTGATGACGTGTCTTATAAGTATGTGGGTTGTATGTATCACACCCCAAAGACCATTTTTGAAAAGTTGCATGAAGAAGGTATTGTTATTCCAGAACACTTACGATCATATCCCTATAGGGCAATATTTGATTTTGAATGTTAATTTGATAAAACTTCTCTCCCCACTTCAACTGATACTCTTGTCTGGGAAGCTCAACACAAATCCCTCAGTGTTAGTGTATGTAGTACTGCCCCCGGTTTTGATAATCCCAAATGTTTTATTACTGATGGTGACACACACACATTTGTTGAAAATATGATGAATTATTTAATGGAAATTTCTCAGAAAAGTTACTCTCTCTTGCAAGAGATTCACATGGCCACCATAGTATCCCTCAGGCAAATGATTCGAGATGCTTTGACACAGGAAGGTACAGATGATTCTAACCCCTACCCATTTGAAAAATTAGCTGCAGAATTTGATCATTACATGAAGGAAATGCCCGTCTTAGGTTTTAATTCTGGAAAATGTGATGTGAACGTGATTAAACGAGAACTCATGGAGTATCTGAAAACGTATGACCCACTGTCCTTTGTTGTTAAAAAGAGTAACAACTTTATGGTTTTGAAAACAGATCATATGAAATTTTTAAATATTTGCAATTACTTAGCCACTGGATTTAGTTATGATAAATTTCTCAAGGGTTTTGGGTGTTCCATTACTAAAGGATTTTTTCCCTATGAATGGATTGACTGTATTGATAAACTGGACACGACCGAATTACCTCCCCATGTTTCCCTTTATAGCTCTTTAAAAAAGGAAAACATTACCGAAGAAGAATATGCTTACTGCCAGCAAGTTTGGGGGAAAATGGGATGAGGACATTTAGCGACTTCCTGATTTGGTACAATAATAGAGATGTCCAGCCATTCCTAGAGGCTATTGAGAATCAATCACAATTGTACTTGGAAAGGGGGATCGATATGTTTAAGAGTGGCATTGGCGTTCCAGGACTGACGCTAAAATATTTATTCAGTACTGTCGACGAAGGTATATCCTTCGAGAACATCAACAAGAAGAACTATGATCTTCATCATCTCATCAAGGACAACGTTGTAGGGGGGGGGGGGGGGGAGCTTCTATCATATTCAATCGTTATCACGAAAAGAATATTACCAACATAAGGAAATTTAAGTATGGCGCAGCAGCAAAGAGATGTGGGGTGTTGTAGGTTATGATGACAACGCCTTGTACTTATGGTCATTAATGCAGGAAATGCCAACAGGTTGCTACATTTGACGCAAGGAAGAGACGGGCTTTAAACCAGAGTATTCCCATAAGTACGGTAGGATGGCCCATCAGTGGCTGGAATATATGTCTACCAGGGACGGTGTCCACATCCGTCACGAATACAATGATACAGAAAAGAAGATTGGTAGACGTCAAGTGCCCGTAGATGGTTGGTGTAAAGACACAAATCTGTTTATCAGTTTAACGGATGTTTCTGACACGGTCATGAATGTTATCTGAATATGAAGGATGGTACACTGGCCACTCACAATGCAGTATGGGGGAAGTCCATGTCTGAGCTCAGGGAAAACACCAAGGGAACCACCCAGTACCTACAGAGCCTTTGGCATGATGTAATAGAAAACTGGGAATGTGAGTGGCATCAGCAGACGAAGACCGATGCTGCCTTAAAGACCTTTCTCCGGGAAAAGTTTGGGACTTCGGAGGGTGGTTCGATGACTTAGAGCGAACATCGCGAGAAGATCCGCACAGGCAATAGCTTTGGCCTAGTGGAGTGCGACATTTCTGTACCCGACCAACTGAAGCCCTGTTTTGAAGAAATGACACAAATCTTCAAAAATACAAATATTTCTCGGGAAGATATCGGGCCACATATGAAGGCTTACGCTGAAGCCAACAACATTATGCGCCAACCTCGCCGTAGTCTCATTGGTAGCTACTTTGGCGAAAAGATTTTTCTGGCTACACCATTATTGCAATGGTATTTGGGGTACGGACTGGTAGTTAGTCGATTGTATCAAGTCATCCAGTACCAGTCTAAGGCGTGCTTCCAAACATTTGGTGATCAAGTATCACAGGCCCGACGGGAAGGGGACTCTGACCCAAGTAAAGCCATCGTAGCTGACACGATGAAGCTATTAGGTAATTCGGGCTATGGGAAGACAGTCGCTAATAAGGCAAAACATAGGAATGTAGTGTATTGTGATGAAGATAATAATCTGGCCTTTCTGAAATTGAACACCCTCACTGAAGAACTTTATAAAATTGAAATGAATAAAAGCAGAATCAAACTTGACTTGCCCCACCATATTGTTTTTTCGTGTATCAGTATGCCAAGTTACGTATGCTACAGTTCTACTATGGTTTTTTGATGTTTTTGTTGAACGTAAGAATTTTGAACTTTGTGAACCAGACACGGACATCTTATACATAGCCCTTTCTGGATCTTCCCTTGAAAAAGTAGTCAAACCAGGGAAAAAAGAATCATTTTATCGTCAAGTCCATAAATGGTTACCCTCAGGAGCCTGTGATGCCCATATGGAAGATTATGTTAAAACTAATTTAAGGGGAGATAACTGGATGCCACCTCAATGCTGCAGGGACAGGAAAGCTTTTGATAAAAGAACCCCGGGTCTTTTTAAAATTGAATGGGAGATAACTGGATGCCACCTCAATGCTGCAGGGACAGGAAAGCTTTTGATAAAAGAACCCCGGGTCTTTTTAAAATTGAATGGGAGTGAGAAGGGGTTATTGGATTGTGTAGCTAAACTTACTATTGTTTCGGCCCATCAAACAAACAGAGTTGTAAAGGAATAAATAAAAGACAACATGATTTAACAAAAGAAACATATTTAAAAGTAATCAAAAACAAACAAACAGGAACAGGAAAAAATAAAGGCTTTAGAATTAATGGAAATGACATGTTCAGTTGTGTACAGACGAAAGGCGGCTTATCTTATTTTTATCCAAAACGGCCAGTTCAAGATGACGGTGTATCGACTTTACCATTGACAATTTAATTTTCTTTCTCAACAACCAGTGAATATTCTTCCACAATCTTTACAGAAATCTAGAGGTAAGCATAATTCTTATATTAAAATTATCCCAATCAATATTATTTTTATATTTACAGAGATGGTTATCCAAGAAGAAAATTTTCTTTCTTTTTTTTCTCATGTGGGTGGGTGAAAGTAATTACTTGTACACATTTGTAAATAGTTTATGGAAGGAAATTTTTTCTTCAACAAATATCATTCATGTTGTACACTCCTGGTGTAGGCTAAGTATAACCAATACTCAAAAACAATTATGTTTAGTTTCCAATGTTGATTCCCGGTATCCCTTAGGTTAACCCTATTGGAACCGGATGATATCCAATTATATTTATTTTCAAAATACTCAAAGAATTTATGTTTAGTTTCATTCCATTTATTTTTTAAAAACAAAAAAGAAGTTTATTCCTGATCTCCCTTAGGTCACCCCTATTGGAACCGGATGACACCCAATTGTATTTAGTTTTAAAAAAATGTTTAGGTTATCCCTACCAATGGAGTAATTCATGTTGTAATTTCATCATCATCGTCATCATTCTCTGTTGAACAAAGAATAAATTTCCTTCTACCTTTTTTATAGAAAATTTTAAAAAAAAATAAATAAATAAAAAGAAACCAAAATTTTTTTAAAAATTCAATTTCCTGTTGCGGGGTGGTAATGCTCTCAAGTTATTTGATGTTTATCTTGTTGACAAATATCAGACAAACTTGACCTGTCCCAAGTTCAGTACAAAATGCAGAGAGACACTTCTTACAGGATGGAAATAGAAAAAAAGTACGAACTGTAGGGAGTGGGAATGCACACATGCTATTTGACTTATCTCCATTGGACAGAGGTTTGTAGCTTGACCTGTCCCAAGTAAGTATAAAAATGCAGAGGGCCATATCCTACAGTTTAAGGATCAGGATTGCAGTTTAAACGATCGCCAAACTGACCAATCAGATCGAAGTTAATCAACCTATCAGATTAATGTATTCCTATTGTGTTTCTATCCCATTACTTTCTATACTCATTTTCTAACTTTAACCTATAACACAAACCCCAACCAAGAATAAAAAAAATCGATCGGAATATTTTGAACTGTGGTGGTGTTTTCAAACACGTTTGTCAAAGATATATAAGATTAGACGAAGAATGGACTTGGCATCATTCACGATCGAACCATTGACCAGAGAAGATGTTCCGACTTGGTAGCAAGCAGACTTACACTAATGTCACCCAGTACCAGGGTGAACTGAAGATACATGTTCGAAGATACTTTGAGGGTAAAGACCAGAAACCGTATTCAACGAAGACTGGGATTGCTCTATCTTTAGAAGAATGGAATGCTCTGAAATCCCAAATAGAAGAAATAGATGCAGCCATCAACACTCAACAAACAGCTTTAACTGAAGATACTAAACCTGAACCTTCTGATGACTTAAAAAAAAACTAAGGGAACCACCTTTGAAGAAGAAGAAGATCACAGTAAGAAGAACCAAACCACTACCATTGATCGTTGATGAAATTGATAGTGAACTCAGGGAAGTTCGCTTGCAACATGAACTTTGTTTGGCATATGCTCATTATGTGGAAGAGAATATTGACGTTGCAGTGAAAGACAAAAATGTTATGGATGTACAGTCGATCATCCAAGTCAGATTCAGCATAATATATGCCTCATGATGTCTGCAGAAGAGAAGATTATAACATGTTTTAGTGAAGCACTTGAAAGAGTTAACAAGAATGATGTCCATCTACTGTGGCACCATAATACTTCTGGAATGAATCCACCACCAGTGCAGAAAAAGTATGAAGATATGTTCCAGAAACCTCTCACAAGTGAACAGAGATGTTGTATTATGGATTTGGTGATTGAATGCATGACCTTCAAGAAACCTCTCAGTATGAAGATGTAAATAGATGTTTTTTATAAAAAAATTAAAAAAAATATAAAAAAAAAATGTCGTGGTTGCCCTTAAGCCACCTGATGAGTTTCCCTTGGGCAAGGACGAAACATTTTATTCTGAATTTTGTTTTGGCAACCACAGAGAAAGGTGTCGTGGATGTCTTCAAGTCGCCTGATAGGTTACGTTTGGCCAAGAATGAACCTTTTTCTTTAAACAAAAATTAAATTTAGTTCCCCTGCAAACAATACATGCATACACATTTTTTCAACTCGCTAGATGTCCCCTTCCCAAAAACGTATAAAAGGGTGAGTAGTTCCCACATAGGACAACAAACATGGATCCTCGTTGGAAGCATCCATTTACTTGTTTATTGTCTGGTCCCACAGGTAGTGGTAAATCATCCTTTGTAAATCGAGTTATTCAAAACATTCAAAATATTATATCACCTCTTCCAAATCACATCATTTGGTTTTATAGTGAATGGCAACCATTATACAATACTTTACCCCCAAGTAGAATTCGTACAGGGTCTCCCTCAAGAATTAAAATCTGATAGTTTAGTCATATTGGATGATCTGATGTTCGATGCAGATGTTCGAGTGTCTAGATTATTTACTAAAGGTAGTCATCACCATAAGATTAGTGTGATGTACATTGTTCAAAATTTATTCGACAAAAATAAAGTCCATAGGACTGTAGCTCTCAATAGTCATTACATGATCTTGTTTAAAAATCCTAGGGATCGTTCTCAAATCTCACATTTGGCAGCACAGATATATCCTGGTCAGTCCAAGTTTCTGAGAGAAGTTTTCGAAGATGCCAATTCGACCCCATATGGTTACCTTTTAATCGATCTCAAACAAGATACTCCTGAACATATGAGATTAAGAAGTCAAATTGTCCCATGGGAAACCCCATATGTGTACCTCCGAAAAGTATAAAAGGGGACCAACAAGTCTGTCTCAAGTCAGAAGCATGTCTGATAGTCTCAAGCGCGACATCGCTCTTCTCAAGGTTCTTATTAAATCGAAACCTACACTTGTTAAATCCATACTAAAACATGCAGACAAAGAATTGATTACTTGTTTGTGTAACTGTGCCTCGAGTATACTGAAAAGGGCAGTACCTCTGACCAAAACTCAGAGAACCAAACTCGTTCGTCAGAAATAACTAGTGAGGGCAGTGGCAAATAATGGTACCTCTGACAAAAAGAGGAGACAAATCTTGCAGAAAAAGGGATTCTTGGGGGCGTTGGTACCTCCTGTATTACTGGGTGCTGTTAAAGGTATTTTTGGATGATGGAATATGCAAAGAAGATGGCTTTGGTAGAACCAAGGTTATTGGAACGTCTACAAGAGACTCAAAGACAACCGAATGAACTGGCTGTTTCATCATTGGATAGAGAAATAAGAGATATTCTCGATGCCCCTTTTCTTTCAGCTGATGAAAAGATGACACATTATAATCAAGTATTACAATGATACTTGACATTTCAACAAAAGGTAATGGCTCCTCGACCAATTAAAGTCGAATTCGAGAAAGATAATAAAGACGAAGACATTCTCGATTCTGTACCTATGACAATGAAAAGAAAGAGAAAGTTGTAGAATCGTATTAGAAGTGACCCAAATATATTTTGGAATGAGAAGGGTGAATTAGTCTACAAAGATCAAACAGTGGTAGGGCCTAATGTAACACATCTTCTAAACGATTTACTTAGAAGACGAAAATCTTTCCAACCAAAGGGATGGGAAGTGTTGGCCGAAGCTTTGGAATTATTAACAAACCAAAAGAATTGATTGGTCAAAAAGAACGTTGGAATTTTATGAAACATATCCCGACAAAGTCGGAACCTAAACAACGAAAGAAAACAGAAACGCCAAAGTGGACCGAAAAAAGGGTATAAATAGAGTTGTTACATGATAAAAAAAGGCAGTCACGGAAGCATTATACTTTGATTATGAAGCTTCTGGAAGTTTTGGTGGTATAGACGCTCTTCGTAGAGCGTCCAAGAAAAAGACTAAACAAATTGTAAAATGGTTGGTGACTCAAGACACTTACACTCTTCACACACCTGTTCGTCGTACATTTCCTAGAAGGAAAGTGATAGTTAGTGGTATCGATGCACAATGGCAAGCTGACTTGGTAGATGTAGCAAACATAAGTAAATTCAACAAAAACACAAAATATTTGTTGACATGTATAGATGTGTTTAGTAAATATGTGTGGGTCATACCGCTAAAAAACAAATTTGGTGACTCCATCGTTAAAGCTTTTACTAAAATATTTAAACAAGGTCGTAAACCAATAAAATTACAAACTGATCAAGGCAAAGAATTTCTAAACAGAAAATTTCAGAATTTTCTCAAAGATCACAAAGTCGACTTTTTCTCTACACAAAATATGGAAACAAAATGTTCCATAGTAGAAAGATCCAATAGAACTTTGAAAACCAAGATGTGGAAATATTTTACCAAGAATTATACACTAATTTTTCCACTTCAAAAGTTGATGAAATCATATAATCATTCTCATCATCGTAGTATAGGTATGGCCCCTATTGCCGCGAACTTTGAAAATCAAGAAGAGGTTTGGCAAGGGTTGTATGGCAAACCCATAAAACACAAGACCCCAAAGTACAAAGTGGGAAACAGAGTGAGAATCAGTAAAGTTAAGAAAACTTTTGAGAAAGGTTATTTGCCCAATTGGACTGAAGAGTTATTCACAGTGGCATCTGTCAAAAAGGTCATCCAGTCACATACATCTTACAAAATGATAATGGGGAAATATTGAAAGGGTCGTTCTACACTGAAGCGCTTCAGCGAGTTGCACATAAAACTATTTACAAAATCGAACTGAAGAGACGTGGTCGTGGTAAAAACAAAGAATTGTTCGTAAAGTGGTTAGGATACCCTGCTTCATTCAATTCGCGGATCAAGCAGAGTCAGCTCACCAAAAAAAGAAATGAACCTCTGAAGTTTCTTCAAATTGGAAGAAGGATCGAACGGATCTTGGCCTCTATTTGGAAATTTTTTGTAAAAGTTTCACAAATAATCATTTTGTACATCATCATCATTACCAGTGTTGTTAATCTCACTCTCGCAAACACAGACAACAAGTTGTGAACTGCTCTCTTGAGTAGTAGTACTGGATATTTGCTACCTAATCCAACCATTAAGAAAAAGTAATGTTTTATTTGACTCTACCAAGTAATAGTTCTATGAACGTGTTTCCTGAAAACACATTGACTACGTACACCACTCAGTTATCACAACCAGTGAATCTCACGGGGGAATGGGAAGTAGGTCTGGTAGAGATTCAGTATCCAATTACATGGTTCAATATTTGTGGGGAAAAAGCTTTCGTTACAGTGTTCTGGTCTTCAAAAAAGAAATATCGACTTACTCTCAAGGAAGGTCGTTATTCGGATCCCACTGATGTGATGCGGGCTATCAATGGTGTTAAAGAATTACTCTTGCCTCGTCACGATAAGATAGATTTTGAATTGGATGAAGTGACTGGTAAAGTTCGTATCATGGTACGTGATGGGGTTGTGGTCACATTGAGCCCTACTCTTCAAAATATTTAGGGATTTAATGAGTGTGTTTTTAAATCAAGAACTTACAATTCTTCCAGAGTTGCTGATGTGAACCAAGGATTTTATTCACTCTATGTGTACTGTGACTTGGTTCGTGACCAAGTCGTGGGAGATACAAGAATACCCCTTCTTCGTATCGTACATATACGTGGAAAATATAGGAATATCATGTCTAAAACTTTTGAGAATGTATATTATGTATCAGTGGAACGAAACAAATTCAGTACCAGGAGCCATATTACCTTTTGAGTTCGGGAAAGTGACAGTGAAACTTCATTTCAGAAATCGTAGATCTCTTCATTTCACATAAACATGACTTACTGTTGTAAGTCCAAATTATACGAAGAATATTACACGAAATAAGCTGGGAACGGTCTACCAGCTTTTTCTGGAGCTCAAATACAGAGAGGTTATGGTTTGGGAAGTATATTGGGAGGACTGATGAATATGGTGTTACCTTTATTGAAAACTACAGCCAGGAAGCCCAGGACCGTGGGAAAACAGTTATTGAGAAAAGGAGAGGCCTTTGCCGAAGATGTCATTGAAAGGAAAAATATTAAAAAGGCAGCAATCAAAAGGGTCAAAGAGGCTGGTGTGGGAGCTTGGAATGAAGTGGTTGGTGGTTCAAACCCACCCGGCAGGAAAAATATAAAAAGGCCTGCATCACGCAAAACTGGCAAATCGACAAAAAGAAGGAGAACTGTACAGAACCAAGACTTTCTTGGTGCGTGATGTTTCTCATCAATGAAAAATCTTGTGAGTGTGTCAACAGCGAACTCGACTATTTTCCATACGACCAATACAGACTAGTGTGGAACATGGGTAAAGGGTAGAACACAGGCCTTTGACGATCGTAGGAAACAGTGGGCCACATAGAATTCCACATTGAAGGCTTAGGAGATGATTATTTGAATTTGGCACAGGCATACTTGTATGTTAAAGCAAAGGTTGTAGATTCCAATGGGGCATCGATTGTCCCCGATGCCAATGTGGGCCCAGTCAATTTATGGATGCATTCCTTATTTATCAAATCGATATCAGCTTGAATGAAAAACTGGTATCTCCTTCGAACAACACTTATCACTACAGAGCTTTCATAGAAACATTGTTGAGTTATGGGCCAGCTGCCAAGAAGACACAATTGACTAATGCATTATGGTACAAGGATACGGCCGAACACATGGACGATTTGACAGATGATAACAAGGGATTTCTTCTTCGAAAGAAATTTACCGAGAAAAGTAAAATCGTGGACATGACTGGGAGATTACATTTGGACATGTTTTTCCAAACTCGTTACTTGATGAATGGAGTTAATGTTCATGTTAAAATGAATAGAGCCAAAGATGCTTTCGCACTGATGGCCCATGCCGATACATACACGATCAAAATTCTAGATGTATCCATGTTTGTGCGCAAAGAGAGACTCCAAGCATTCGTGAGAATTGCTCACGAGAAAGCACTAACAAAAGCAACTGCAAAATATCCTCAATTACTTGCCTTTGTACATGGATGGCCAGCAGATTCCAGCCAAACCATTACAACCTCGATTCGAACAACAAGAAGTGGCCAGATGTTATGCGACCCTGTTCCAAGGAACTGGACGAATGTGTGAGAATGAAGGAAATCACATCAGCCGAGAATAGTACATAAATGAATACACCCTATTCGTATTCGACCTGACTCCAGACCTATCACATGGGCAACACTTCGATCTGGTGAAGAGAGGAACTTTGAGACTTGAAGTCCATTTCGAAAACCCATTACCAACCACAATCAATGTACTGGTGTATGCAGAATTCCAGAACATCACAGAAGTGGATAAGAATAGACAAATAATCTTCGATTACTCAACATGAAAACGTTGCAGTTAAAGAACGCCCTTCGATCAGATAGTTGTTTGAAGAGAATATGTTTGTGAGTACTAGCAAGAAACAAATTACCAAGAAGATTACCAGATCACAGACCAGTGTCTTTGATAGCCAACACGGATACAGAAAACAGAAAAGGAGAACATTGGGTGGCTCTCTTTGTGAGTCCCCACAATGCAGAGTACTTTGATTCTTATGGATTACCACCACAACACAGACCATTCGAGAATTTCCTGAAGAAGAATTCCAGATATTGGAAGTATAATACAAAACGCCTTCAAGGACCATTACCACTGCCTATTTTGCTTGAAACATCGCTGTCGCGGTGTACCGATGGAAACCATATCCAACATGTTTACGACTGATCTAATGGATAATGATGTGTTGGTTAATGACGTCATAGAAGAAACCAGCCACTAGATGTCGCTGTATTGAAGAACAAACTATACAAAAGAGTGCACTTGATGTTCAGCTCATGTGACCGTCTTCAAACTTAACAACGATTTACAGATTAAACTGTTCAATAACGACGTTGGGTTCCAGTTTACCACGCGTGATTGGGAACAAGTGACCACAGCAGTGGATGTGGCAAAGAAGAGGAGCCTTGAAATAGGAGAACCCAAACCAAAGAGAGAAAGAAAACCAAAGAAGAATGAAGATAAAAAGGGTTGAAGAATGTTCACTATTCCGCCGTTGATACAGATGGCACTGAATGATTATCAATCACGAAACCAAGAAATAAGAAATACAAGAGACTTTGTAGAGAGAATGAGCGTTTCATTCGAAACGCATTTTCGTGATGTTCCACCACCAGTTCTGGAGCAGTTATTACATGGAGAAGAGAAAATAAGAAAGACACCAGAACAAAGACCACCACAACACATCAAGTATGCATTGGAGGAAAATTGTCTCAAGACATTTCAATTCATATTACAAAGTGAAAGTGTGAAAACCCCGAATGAACTGACAAAGCTGGATTCTTTTATTTGGAGACAGGAGACTGAACTCAATGTTTTCATAGTGGTATTATTGTTTGTTTCTGGGAAACAGAAGATGATGTTATAGAAGAACACAGAAAATATTCTCCAGACTGTTGTTACATTCATAATTTACCATCTGAATTCGTGGACAATGAAAAAGTTCAAGAAGAAGAAATGGCCATCACAGAAGAAATGGACACATCATTTCAAGAAGAAGATTCACGGAGGACAAAATGAAATGTGTGTTTATTAGCTGAAGTCAATGTCGCTCCGCGACCATGTAACCATTTGTGCCTGTGAAAAGACTGTTGTAAACCCCTGAGAAAATGTCCAATCTGCAGAAAGACTGTTTATGAATATCTGACACTCTACATACCATAGAAGATTTCATAAAAAGTTGTATGTTTTTTGTTGGTGAATAAAAGAAATTAAAATGTTAAACATTGTGTTGTTATTTTTTATCAAACCCAATAGGTATCCTCAAAAGGTAACCTCAAATACTGAAATGAGGCTAAGGAGGGAAGTAAATTAGACCTCATACGACACATCTCTTAGCTTAACAAATACTGAAATGAGGCTAATGAGGAAAGTAAATTAGACCTCATACGACACATCTTTTAGCTTAACAAATACTGAAATGAGGCTAAGGAGGAAAGTAAATTAGACCTCATACGACACATCTCTTAGCTTAACAAATACTGAAATGAGGCTAAGGAGGAACGTAAATTAGACCTCATACGACACATCTCTTAGCTTAACAAATACTGAAATGAGGCTAAGGAGGGAAGTAAATTAGACCTCATACGACACATCTCTTAGCTTAACAAATACTGAAATGAGGCTAAGGAGGAAAGTAAATTAGACCTCACACGACACATCTCTTAGCTTAACAAATACTGAAATGAGGCTAAGGAGGAAAGTAAATTAGGCCTCACACGACACATCTCTTAGCTTAACAAATACTGAAATGAGGCTAAGGAGGAACGTAAATTAGACCTCATACGACACATCTCTTAGCTTAACAAATACTGAAATGAGGCTAAGGAGGAAAGTAAATTAGACCTCATACGACACATCTCTTAGCTTAACAAATACCGAAATGAGGCTAAGGAGGGAAGTAAATTAGACCTCATACGACACATCTCTTAGCTTAACAAATACCGAAATGAGGCTAAGGAGGAAAGTAAATTAGACCTCATACGACACATCTCTTAGCTTAACAAATACTGAAATAAGGCTAAGGAGGAAAGTAAATTAGACCTCATACGACACATCTCTTAGCTTAACATACACTGAAATAAGGCTAAGGAGGAAAGAAAATTAGACCTCATACGACACATCTCTTAGCTTAACAAATACTGAAATAAGGCTAAGGAGGAAAGTAAATTAGACCTCATACGACACATCTCTTAGCTTAACATACACTGAAATGAGGCTAAGGAGGAAAGTAAATTAGACCTCATACGACACATCTCTTAGCTTAACATATGGGTAGATCCTCACATGAGTATATGGTGGAACTTGAAGTTAGCTTCGTGGCTTTCATGTACACATATGAACCCTACTTGTAATCTTTATAAACCCAAATGTTAGAAGCAGAGGATTCTGGGTAATGACCAAAGGAATTTATCGTATAGCACTACTCTTATACAATTTATTGGAGAAAAAACATTATGGAATCCAAAAGAACGTACCCACGGGGCCCCCTCGGTACTATTATAAACCATATGGGGTACATTCCAAGCCAGAAAATTACTCCTATTCAATCGAACGCACTCCCATACCCCCCTTGGTACAATAACACTACGTGCTACACCGATAAAATGGGGAATCCGTAGTAAATAAAGTCAATTTTGATAGTTTGTGGTGGATTTTGGTGATTTGGAGGATTGTCGGATTGTTTGTGGTAATTCTACGAATCGGGAAATTGCTCCTGTTCAATCGAACATGTCCTCCGAATATACCCCTGTCCTATTAGAAGGTTGTGGGTAACATAGCAACCACGTGCTACCAAACAAACCAAGATGGCGGCCTCCAGTATACAAAATGGACGACGGAAACACGTATCACCCTAACAACACGCGCTGCGCATGCGCACACACACCACGTATCACTATGGAGATGACGTCACAAGATGGCCGCTCACGCAGGTTACCTTGACAACCAAATATGGCGCCACCAGGTCACGTGACTATGACGTCACATGAGATCCTGCCAATAAGGCCCGGTTTCCTCATCTCCTACTACTCAAGACGAAAAGTTCAAATTTAAAAAGAGAACAAAGAACAATCCAAGTTAAATAATCAAGTTATCAAGAAGCAGCAGGAAGCACAAATTCACTTGGCATGTGGTGTAAAAGATTCCATCGAAAAAGCTAGTGTGCAACTCAGTGAAGGTTTGGACTTACTTTTTCACAGGCAGAAATTGATCAAGCTGGCCGATTCGTCTGAGCTCGGCTGGAAAATCGTCGACGAATATGTAACACATCAACTTACTTCAGATTCCAACAGTAACATGCAACCAAAAAGAGAGACTCTCCACTTAAATTATCACAGTAACATGCACACCAAAAAGAGAGACTCTCCACTTAAATTATCACAGTAACATGCACACCAAAAAGAGAGACTCTCCACCTCCACTTAAATTATCAAAGTAACAGGCACACCAAAAAGAGAGACTCTCCACTTAAATTATCACAGTAACGTGCACACCAAAAAGGGAGACTCTCCACTTAAATTATCACAGTAACATGCACACCAAAAAGAGAGGCGTGTCTATAAAAAAGTATCCTCGAAAGGTATCCTCAACTGATACGTAGCCATGTCATAGGTATCCTCGAATACTGAAATTAGCCGAGGAGCAATATGTGCGAGTCACTCGAATGAGCAATTGCTCGATAACTCATTTGCTCGGTAGACTTCGAGTCGTTCGAGCAGTATGTGCGAGTCACTCGAATGAGCAATTGCTCGATAACTCATTTGCTCCATGGGCTTCGAGTCATTCGAGCAATGACTTTTCAGTATCTGCTCGATAGCTAATAAGGGATATCTGGGATGGGTATGTCTTGTGGTACAGGTTATAGTATCCTCAGATAAGTATCCTATAAAAGGTATCCTCGATAGGTATCCTCAAATAATACAATACCGGGCCATAGGTATCCTCAAATACTGAAATGAGGCTAATAGTAAATTATACCTCATTGAGGCCTTTTTCATGGCCCCCGCGACCTCAAAATTCAATGAGGCTATGAGGGATAGTAAATTAGGCCCCATTGAGGGCTTTTACATAGCCCTCGTGGCCTCATACGACAAAAAGGGATTCTCTAGGAGGTATCCTCGAATAATACAATACCAGGTCATAGGTATCCTCAAATTCCCGTATGTGCCTATGTGCTAGGGCACATTGTGCCTTTTCACATAAGCACATATAAGCACATATCGGCACATAAAGCATGTGCCTATGTGCTAGGCACATTGTGTCACATTGTGCCTTTTCACATAAGCACATATAAGCACATATCGGCACATAAAGCATGTGCCTATGTGCTAGGGCACATTGTGTCACTTTGTGCCTTTTCTCATAAGCACATATGACAAAAATGGGATCCCATTGAATGGCCATTGGATATAGAGGCGATGAGAATCGGATACAACTTCGTTGTAATAAAGGGAGATAACTCTGTACGATTAAGTATAGGTTATGGGAAATCAAGCAATCTGATTGGTTAGTTATAATTTATATAAATGATCTAGATAAATGAAACAACAAGAGTACATGGAATAGGGTCATAACTAACAAGAATAGCCCAGAATAGCTAAATATAGTAATAATAAGCAAAGCTGTTCCAACTAATAGACTCTTCTTCTCTACTGGAGTATACCCCAGGGCAATGGAACGTAGTCAGATAGACGAAACCTATTGCATAGATAGATAGAAGCAGAGAATTCTGAAAGAATTCGAAATAGTAAAACTTGTCGGGTTGTTTGTGGTAATTCTACGAATCGGGAAATTACTCCTGTACAAAGGAACACATCCTCCAAATATACCCCTGTCTTGTTAGAAGGTTTTGGCTCACATAGCAACCACGTGCTACCATAGAAACCAAGATGGCGGCCTCCAGTATACAAAATGGACGACGGAAACACGTATCACCCTAACAACACGCGCTGCGCATGCGCACTCACACCACGTATCACTATGGAGATGACGTCACAAGATGGCCGCTCACGCGGGTTACCATGGCAGCACAACATAGCGCCACCAGGTCACGTGACATGACGTCACATATGAGATCCCCATGAGATCCCCCTGTAGGGGACGATCGGGTACATGCTATACTACTGGAAACGTATCGCAATTGCGGGGGTGGGGGACCACCAAAGCCCCTTAGCCACGCCCTTGATTGGACTCAGTTTAACATTTTGTTGTCTTTGTACGACTACAATAGTAATCGTGAGAAATCACACCGTCTCGATAGTTCAAACTGTGAAAAGAATCATGTGTAATAGAGGTTAGATGAAGTATGATAGATGATCATAAACAAGTATACTTATGTTGTACCCTTACCTGTTTTAGAGCAGCTAAATGGAATCCCGTACACCTCCACCTCACAAAGTGTGAGAACTTCCGTGTCAAAAAGCTGTACCTTGACGTATCTTCCAATAACAGGATTATCACACTTAAGTTCTAAAGTCGCACCTTGAGGAGCAATACCAGGGTAATAGTAACATCGATTGAAATATGTGAAGTTGTCCTTCTGTGGCATAAGGGTACCAACATCAATTGTGAAGTTGTGTAAACGATCCCCTAAAATAATAGAAAACACGTGGTATAGTATTAAGGTCAAAGGAGGATCAACGTTTTATACATGGTAACACGTTTGTGTACATGACACCAGGATATAGAATGCGAAATGGAAACACTGGCACAATATGGTAAGATTATCATGCATCATGCAGGACAAAAAAGAAAAATTCCGAAACGCTGATGGGTTAACTCCTTGCATTCTGCTGGAGGATATACACCCAGGGAAGAATGTCTCTTGTTACTGATCTCTGGATACATTTATTCAAACTTTATCCTGTAAATTAGATGGAGTTTTGTACCAATGATTTAAATATATATAATGTTACTCAAACACAGGCAATGTTTCTGCCAATGGACCTCCGGGTTACCCGGAGATAATGTTACTCATATCAAACACAGGCAATGATTGCTCCAATGGACCTCCGGGTTACCCGGAGATAATGTTACTCATATCAAACACAGGCAATGTTTCTGCCAGTGGACCTCCGGGTAACATTGCTTGAAATGTTGCTTGTGCACAGGTCATATGTACAGAATTTGATAGCCTTATTATGGTCATAACGCGTAGATTAACGCGCAGGTCGACGCGATAGCTGTGCGCATTTCATGACAGGACTTGTAGTTTTAACTGAATACCCGCCCAGGACAGAATTTCTCTTGCTACTGAAATCTGTATAATTTGGGTATATTTAATCAACCCCCGCCACCCCCCCCCCCCCCCCCCCCACGCTCCCTCCCCTGAAAACTGGATTTTTGCACCACTCATTAAGATGTAGATGATGTTTTCATAAAATCCAGCCATGATTAGATTTTATGGAAAATATCTTGAAACTACTCATCGGGTTAAAAATTAATCTAAATTTCTCATTATTTAGATTGTTGTGATTGTTATCTCGCAAGCTCAAATCTGGGGGATTTCTCTAAAAAGGTCGCCATTACTGTAAATGTGCACATGTGCAGTACTCTTTATTTTATACAGACATGATTGTTGTTTCTTTGTACTCATGAAGTTCATTTTGAAATAAGTGAAAATAATGAAAACCTATGGGAATTTTCTGGTCTGAAACGTCTCATTGGTTACTTGTTTGGAACTTTTAGATGGATATTTCAAGCTAACTGTCCATTTCGATAATTCACGAGTTGTGTTGGGGGATTTTAGACAGTTGCCAGTTTTTTTGTCGACAAATTGATACTCTAATATCGAGTCGAACGCGTCCTATAATATACTGGATTTATAGCACTGCGTGCTACTCAGATCGGATATTTTGTGGAAGAATTTGAGCAAAATAAAGTTAGTTTGTTTTCATCGTTGGTAGATGCAGGGACGATGACGTTATTTAGCCTGTTGTAGATTTACGTTTCGGACTTTTGAAAGGCGGGCAAAGAAATAAAAAAGTTGGAACCAAGCGCTACAATCAGCGGCGTATCCACGGAACATAGTGCCAATTGCTTGCACATATGAATAGAACGGCCTTCTGTTTCCTTCGTAAAAGAATCCCCACGACCCACCCCTAGAAAAAAAAATAAAATAAATAGCTACAACTAACGTACATACGATCTCGCTTCGGAAATTCCGTTGAGATGCAAAGAGTATGACTGGAGTACTAGAAACAGAACACGTGGAAAAAGCACCACAACCTTCCTAGTGTGCAAAGGAGTACTAGAAACAGAACACTTGGAAAAGCACCACAACCTTCCTAGTGTGCAAAGGAGACTGCTCTTACTGCCAACTGGCCCTGGGGCTCAGCATTGGTACTATTAGGGATGTGGTCTCGATGTCCCAACAATTCATGTTTACCGTATAAATTATATGTGAGTGGTTTAACAATCCGGCCGCTCTAGTGCTTCTCATGTATGATAATCAAAGACAGTTCAGACTTCTGAAGAATTTTGATTTCACTATTCCAGGCTGGCTTGTCTGACTTTGATAGAGACGTCTAAGTGGCATCGCCCCCGCCCCTCCCCCCCCCCCCCTTTCAGTGGTGTGTGTCATACTTGCCATAGCTTAGGGACGCCACTGGTTACAATAAAATGATCTCCTATATTACGGGCGTAAAGTGCCAGGAACGGAAAAGACTACAACATGGACTGCTCAGCTGATTTCAGTCCACAGCAGTATGGGACATAGGACAAACTAGCACTCAGGCTTAGAGACGGGTCGAATCTAAAGATTAGAAAGCAAATCCCAAACGTGCAGCATGCACACAACGATAAGCCTATTAGTAAGGTCAAATATATCTTCATGTATGCCAAAAGTTGATAGAATTTAGAATATAAAACATCGTACCGGCCGATCGCAACTGGGTACTGGACGGGGGCAATTTATTGGAAAGCACTAATGCCCCCAACGACTACACCAAAAAAGCTTTCTATATTTAACAAACCTAACACCACACTTTCCACGAATGCAGTAATGAGTCCAAACACACATTATAGGTACAGTCATTAAATATTTAATTAATGAAGTACTGAGAACAACCCGGTGCTTCCTTAATAAAAAAATTACTGGTGGTAAATTTTATTATCAGTAATACAGCATAGCAGTGATGAGCTATACAGTAAGCTCTGCGGCTAGGTGGAGGCAACGGGTAGCCGATCAAATTAACCTCGGCCTTTCATCCATCATCGATTATTAAGCACGCGAAATACTGATACGATTTCCCAAACAAAGCACCGTACACGTCGTACAATATGGGTTAAACCCACTCATCCCTGCAACAGTAACTTGACTTCATGAATCTAAGCACACGTCGTACAATATGGGTTAAACCCACTGAGTGGAAAACACACTCATCCCTGCAACAGTAACTTGACTTCATGAATCTAAGATTGTATCATTCGAGTAACACTCGGTTAACCCTATTTATTGTAAAACATATGAGTATGTAACGCCTATATTCACTCGCAGAATGCTAAATTATTTTTGGTCATCACAATTTGTTTATGTGAGTAGTATAGCACGTATGAATCAATCCTCATCACCCGGACTTTTTCCGGAGCAGCTAGTGTTAAATTCCCATAGAAAGAGGACTTTTGCCGGAGCAATTTTTTCCTGAGCAAAGCGTTGGCTCCATCCATCTTGATCCGACAAGTGGTGTAGCTACAGCATGCATAGTATGCTATGGGATGTATAGTGATATATGTAAACACAGGGCTGTGGGTATATAGTGTGGGTATGTGCTGGAAAAATGATGGTGAGGTTGGACATTTGTCTGAAGCAGAAATGTGGCGGGCTGTAGGGATGGAGGCGCAAGGGCTACCCATCGTCAGGTTGGTGAAGCCCTTGGTGTGCACCATACGGTGATCACCAGAGCCTGGGCAAGATTTCAGCAGTATGGCACGTTGGTGGCAGAGACAGGGCAACATCTGCCCGTAGGAACCTCTTTGCCACCGCATCCCAGCTTCACAGTGACCTTCAGAATGCATCCGGGGTAAATATTGTGACGCAGACTATCCGGGAAAGGTTGCACGAATGTGGTCTCCGATCGCGAAGACCATGTATTCGCATACCGCTGTCCCAGACCCACCGCCAGGCACGATATGAATGGACCATGGACCACGTTGGAGGACCAGAGAAGATTGGCGGCCTGTCCTTTTTACAGATGAATCAAGGTACTGCCAAGGCCACATCGATAGGCGTTCTAAGGTATGGATACGACCAGGAGAGCGATTCCATGCAGCCAACATTGATGAGCATGACCGCTATGGTGGACGGTCAACCATGGTCTGGGGTGGAATCAGCTGGGATGGACGTACAGAGTCTGTGTCCTTGAACGTGGTGCATTGTCTGCACCACGGTATTTTTTATGAGATTCTGGATGTCTATGTCAGATTGTATGCAGGTGTAGTGGGTGATAGATTCATTCTGATGGACGATAACCTAGGGGGGTTTGATCATCCCCTTCTAGGTGGTCCTCAGGTGGCGGATAGAGAACGGCCTGCTCAATTGGGCAGGTTTGCTAATTTCTAATTGGTAGGTTTGCTCAGTTGAGTTGGTTCGCTGCGAAATACACAAATACGCAGCCCCGGACCAAAATGATCAATCCTGCTAATACCATCTGACAGGCACCTTGTTCTCCCGTGAGGTGCGTTCCGAAGGCCCCGGAAGAAGGAATCCTGACAGTTGAGGACTTGGTCCCCGGTTAGGGCAGTCTCCAAGGATGGGGATAAGGTCGTAAACTCTGTTTGGCCCTGGTCTCCATTTGTTCAGATAATGTCCAAGACACTGCATTGGCCCCAATTTCGGGAGTAGAAGGATAGTCGGATGGCCCGTTCTGGCCATTCGGGAGCCCCCACCCCCAAAAGTACTGGGTGTCACGTCGGGGGGCATTTGGTGGTCATTCAATCAGTCATTTCTTTTAATCACTTACCACAATTGCCATTGTATACTGTTTTTAAACATTCTATTTTAACAACTATTAAATTTTGCTTCACTGTCTGCTTCAGTTCTACGTGACAATTATTATTTTAATGCTTTGTAAAGTGATTGATTGGATTACTACCATCTGAAGACCTGGCACTTCCACACACGGGTCAATCAGTCAGTGGTATGCTTCGGCATCAACACTGACTGAGTATACTGCTCCATACCAGGTATGTGGGAATACCGGCAACCCGGTGGGTTCACTGCTTAGCAGTAACCCTGCCCCTTGTTGGACTCCGTGGTGAGTGGGAGCCGAGGCAGTGAACGCTAAAATATTAAACATGGCTACCCAACAAACTCAAAAAAGACAGCATGTGGAGACATCTGATTCTGACTCCGATCAGGACATTCAAAAAAAAAACACTAACAACTGGCCGAGGTTCATTGTCATTTCATCTACAGAAGAGAATAAACAAGCAGTTAATATAAATCCATTTGCTTTAGAAAAAACAATAAAACGTATAGCGGGAACAGTCAAAGGGGTTAAAAAGTTAAGATCTGGGGGATTATTGATTGAATGTGCTAACCATACTCAGGCCTTCAATCTGTTAAAAACAAAAAGATTAGTAGACATGGAAGTAATTGCAAGCTCTCACAAAACCATCAATTCCAGCAGAGGTATTGTTCGAACTAGAGAGCTGGCAAATATTGATGACTCGGAAATTTTGGAAGAATTAAAACCACAAGGTGTAATTAGTGTCAAAAGAATAATAATTAAGAAATGGAAATGAAATTCAAACTAACACTTATATATTTGGATTTAATACCACTCAACCCCCCCAAATCAATACAAGTGGGTTATTTGAACATCAAAGTGGATCGGTATATTCCTAACCCACTGAGGTGTTTCAGATGCCAAAAATATGGACATAGTAAAGATTCGTGCCGTGGTCAAACAACATGCCACCAATGCAGTGAAAAGCACGAAGGGCCATGTATTAGTTCTGATCATAAATGTGTAAACTGCCAAGGCAACCATATGTCCTCTTCAAGGGATTGCCCTGTGTGGAAAAGGGAAAAATTAATTCAAACATTAAAATGTGAAAAAACAAATAAGCTTTAAGGAGGCCAGAGATATTGTTTCATCTATGCCTGGCATCAATACATCAACCCCATCGTATGCTACAACTCTAAAACAAAAAATACAGACAAGATCAGTAGAATGTCAAACTAATCATACATGGCTCAAAGGCACTATACCAGTCCCGTTACACGCCTTTTCAATTGAACATTCAAGTCAAACAGAGACACAGTCCACACAAACCCATAGACAGGAAAACACTGATACGAAACAAGACAAAGATTCACCAAAAACTATAAAACCTAAACAACAAATAACATCAGGCCAGAAAAATGAGCCAAACCAAATAAAAGACAAACCACTTCAAAAATCACAACAAAATTTGAGTCAGAATCAGATAAGAAAATTAGAAAAAGAAAATAAGAAAAAGGAGAAGGAAAAACTAAAGCTTTTATCAGACAGGTCACCCAAAGCACTTCAGAATCATGTTACTCGTAACAGGTTAGAGGGCTTTGAGGAGATGGCAGTCGATGAATGCATCGACGAAACGTTCTGGCAACTGAGCCAGAACTCAAAGAATAGATCCCCGAGGAACAAATCGCCAAAGAAAAATACCGGGGCTATTTCGCCCATTCGTCCACCATCCACATCTCCATCCAAATATGGATAATACAAATAATCATAATATCATACAGTGGAATTGTCGAGGTTTTAGAGCGAATTTTAATGAACTTGGTCTTCTAAGCCAAAAATATAAACCTGCTGCTTTTTGTCTGCAGGAAACTCTTTTAAAGAAACCCGAGGCTCCAGATCATTCAGCCTTTAAACATTATCCTTCGTATAATGCCTGGGTAGATAATACTGACCTCCATATTCGTGGAACGTCCGTCTTAGTTAGAAACGACATTATTCACAGTTCTATATCTTTGCAATCAAATTTACAGGCTGTAGCGGTACGCCTAACTTTAGACAAGACAATTACATTATGCTTTATTTACGTTTCACCAAGTAAAGCCCTGCAACTTAATGATCTTGAGCTACTGGTCCAACAGCTCCCAACTCCATACATTTTGTTAGGTGATTTTAATGCACATAGCCCTCTTTGGGGTGATTCCTGCAGTCAAGAAGATGTAGAAGAGTTCATTACAAAATATGATCTGTGTTTGTTTAATGATGGTTCAGATACTTATCTACACCCCGCATCTGGTTCGTATACATCAATTGATCTTTCAATTGCATGCCCTTCTATCTTCCTAGATTTTTCTTGGAAGGTGGAAGATGACTTGTGCGGGAGTGATCACTTTCCAATTGTGTTGGAGAGTGTAGTTCCGGCGGACGATGAGAGAGTGCCCCAGTGGAACTTTAAAAAGGCTGACTGGGACACTTTTTCATCGCTTTGTTCTGGACGCCTCACACGGGAGAAATTTCAAGATAGTGCTGACCAAATAGAACATTTTACTAACGAGCTGATTGACATTGCAAACACAGTCATCCCTAAAACTTCGGGAAATCCAAAACGTTTCACCAAACCATGGTTTGATAATGAATGTAAAAAGTCTATAAAGGATCGTAAGAAAGCTGAAAGGGAATTTAACAAGTCACCAACCACATATAATTTAGACAAACTTCGTATAAATCGGGCAAAAACAAGACGACTTTTAAAACAAAAAAAGAAACGTTCTTGGGAATCTTACGTTTCTAAGATTAACCAAAACACTCCTATCACAAAAATTTGGAAAATGATTAAAAGGATTAAAGGAAAAAAACAAAATCAACTGTACAACACCTGAAGGAAAACAACACTTCAGTTACATCTAAAACTGAAATTTCAAACACTTTGGCCTCCACATTTTCGAAACATTCGTCGTCTGAAAATTGTAATCCTGAATTTCTAAAAATTAAAAAACAACAAGAAAAACAAAAGATCAAATTTGCCTCCAACAATTTAGAGGATTACAATGAACCTTTCTCTATGGAAGAGTTACGTAACTCTTTGCATAGAGCAAAGGATACTGCCACTGGTCCCGATGATATACATTATAAACTTTTAAAACATCTTCCTCAAACTTCACAAGAACTTTTATTGTCCGTTTTTAATGACATTTGGGTGACTGGCCAGTTTCCATCTTCCTGGCGAGAGGCAACAATTATTCCTATTCCAAAGTCTGATAAGGATCACAGTAATCTAAGTAATTACAGACCAATTGCACAAACTAGTTGTCTCTGTAAAACCATGGAGAGGATGATCAATGATCGGCTTGTCTGGTTTCTGGAATCGAACAATCTGCTTGCGGATGTTCAGTGTGGTTTCAGAAACCAGAGAAGTACTGTGGATCATTTGGTCAGACTTGAAACGATTATTAGAAATGCTTTTGCTAGAAAAGAACATGTGGTCGCCATCTTCTTTGATCTAGAGAGGGCATATGATACAACGTGGAAGTATGGGATTTTAAAAGATCTTTTTAACATGGGGTTGAGAGGGCGTATGCCTCTTTTTATTGAAAACTTTTTAAAGGACTGCCAGTTTCAGGTTCGTGTTGGGTCAACGTTATCTGGTCCTCACGAGCAGGAATTGGGGGTTCCTCAGGGTAGTATTTTATCCGTTACCCTGTTTTCGGTTAAAATTAATAGTATCATCGATGCAATTGAGAATATGGTAGATTCTTCATTGTTTGTCGATGATTTTTTAATCTGTTATAGCAGTAAAAATATGAATGCTATCGAGCGCAAACTTCAGCTGTGTTTGAATAGGATTCAAAAATGGGCCACAGAAAATGGTTTTAAATTTTCCAAGTCAAAAACGATTTGTGTTCATTTTTGTAAACTTCGGAGACATCACCTCGATCCGGAGTTAAAAATTGATGGTAGTCCTATTAAAGTTGTTAAGGAAGTAAAATTCTTAGGTTTGTTGTTTGACAACAAACTGAATTTCACCTCCCATATAAAACAACTAAAAGTTAAATGTAAGAAAGCTCTGAACCTACTGAAAGTTGTTGGTAGCGCCGATTGGGGTGCTGACCAAAAAACTTTGCCCCATCTGTATAGATCACTTGTTCGGTCAAAATTAGATTACGGTTGTGTAGTTTACGGTTCTGCAAGGAAATCATATCTCAAACCACTTGATGCAATTCATAATAGTGGTATTAGAATTAGCCTAGGGGCTTTTCGAACATCCCCTATAGACTCGATGCTTGTTGAAGCAGGAGAACCTTCTCTTGAGAAGCGCAGAATTAAATTGTCTCTCCAATATGTGTCTAAACTTTTGGCCAATCCTTCAAATCCTGTTTATAATTGTGTTACAGACCCTCAAAATGTTGATTTCTTTAACCGCCACCAGAAACATATTCCTCCATTGGGAATTAGAATTAAACCCCACATGGAGTCCACCAAAATTGAACCATATACAATAAAAGAAAATCGTAAAACACATATTCCTCCTTGGCATCGTAAAAAACCTACAGTTATTTTGGACCTTGCTTCTACCAAAAAATCTGATACCAATTCCTTGGAGTTCAAACAAAAATATGCCGAAATAAAGTCCAAGTATAGTACATATACAAGGATCTATACGGATGGATCTAAGGATGGTGACAAAGTATCATCAGCTGCTGTTACTGGTGATCATATCACCTCAATCAGAATACCGAATCAGAGTTCTATTTTCACAGCTGAAGTTAAAGCTTTACAACTCGCTATTGAACATATCGAGAATGCTCAGGAAAAGAAGTCGATTTTTTTCCGACTCTCTTTCCTCTTTACTTGCTTTACTCAACCCCAAGTTGAAGAACCCTCTAGTTTTGGAACTTCGTGAGAAGTTAACAACTCTCATGTCTGACCAATATGATATCGTGCTTTGCTGGTTACCAGGACATGTAGGTATCGCTGGTAACACCAGGGCAGACAGTGCAGCAAAACAGGCTTTAACAAAGCCTCTCACTGATTTTAACATCCCTTTCAGTGATTTCAAACCACATATTAGTAGCTACATCAAATCTATGTGGCAGGCGGAATGGGATGGGGCAACTAATAACAAGCTTCATCGCTTCCGACCAACTGTTTCTGATCACTACCCATCTAGTAACCTTTGTAGGAAAGATCATGTTATTCTGACACGATGTCATATTTGTCATACAAGACTAACACATTCCTTTCTGTTAGAGGGTAATTTGCGACCAGAGTGAGTTCCATGTCAGCAGGTGTTGTCAGTGGAACACATTCTTTTACATTGCACTGATTTTAATCTTGTTAGAGGGCAGTACTTCACAGCTGGATCCCTTAGAGATCTATTTTATAATACGAGCCCACACAAAATTGTGTCATTTCTAAAAGTAATCAACCTTCTTACAAAATTTTAAAATTGTTTTTATTCTTTTAATCTCGAATCATCAAGTCTCAGTTCCCCAGGTTGGTTTATAAGGTATTTTCTTATCTCATTACTCATTGCTTTTCTAATCATTTTTGTCTTTGAAATGTCTTTTGTGGTTATTTTTATTTCATTCAAATTTTACTTCATTCTTGATAATGACTTTTATATACCTCTGTTTTCTCGCCACGATATAGCCCTGGCTGCTGATGTGGCGTTAAGCACCAATAAATAAACAAATAATAAATAGATGGACGATAATGCCCGTCATCATGTTGCCCATGCTGCCAGGAAGTACCGACAGACGGAGGGGATTGAATGTATGGACTGGCCAGCAAGATCCCCTGACCTCAATCCAATCGAACATGTCTGGAATGAGTTGCAGCTTGCAATTTTAGCCAATCCAGTCCAGCCAAGTAGTGTCCAGGAGCTTGGTGCCATGCTGGGCCAAGAATGGAACAACATCCTACAAAGGACCACCAGGAACCTGACTGGGAGCATGAGAAGGCGTTGTCAAGCTACAATTAACAGTAATAGGTCTCATACTCGATATTGAACCCATACCAGTTCGCTCCGTCAACTTTTTGGCAAATTGAAAAGTATTCTCTTTCACCTATCCATTTTCCATGGTTATCGTATTCAAAAGCTAACAAATAATGTCAAACACAAATAAAATCTTAATTTCTGTACTTAAAATCATTAAAGATATAATTAAATGACCAATATATACACTTTTCATCACAATATTTCAACTAAAACATAAAACAGGTAGTTGGATATACTTGGTGCTTTGCAAACTTTGAATAGTAAATTTTAGCTGTCAAAACTGTAATCAACCCATAAATCACACTGTGAGAACACTCATGGGCAGCACATGATGCTGAAGTTGTAGACACGTGAATTCTATCACGTACTTAACAGAAACACGACAGAATGCATTTATAGACTGCATACAGACTGACCAACAGCCTGCATGGCATTATAAGAGTCCAATAATGGAAAACTAGAAAAATGAAACGTTTGTAAGTCAGTACGTTGATGAAATAATTGCGAAACTAGTAAGCAAACTTTAAATATTTTGCGCGGTGACGTCAAACGGTAACATACGCTACAGGAGAAGTAAACATAGGAAAAAAAATATGCAAGCTCTTGTCCAATCAGATGTCAAGAATTTTAATCATATTGGAAAATACAGTACAGTCCCCGTGTACTGGTCGTAATCCACGCGTGGGCAGTTATATCCACGCAGCCGTTTACCAGGTAATAAAAATCCTAATCAGCAAAACTTTAATTAAAGAAGCACCGGGAGGTACCAAATGCTTCATTAATTAAATTGTTGATGATTATTCCTATAATTAGAGTTTGGTATATAATATTATTGCGTCCTTGGAAATACACGTGAAAAGTGGTCATTCCACTGCAGTTGTACTGTCGTACAGTACGTGGAGAGTGTATTATCATTAAATCACTCACAGAGTGGAGATTCCACCCGAGCAATAATTGCAAATTTGTTGCAAAGCATAACCATCACAAGCAAAGTTCCAGCCAATGGACCTCCGGGTTAAACCCGGAGGTCCATTGGCTGAAACTTTGCTTGTATTTTTTGTCCATATGTACAGAATTTGGAAGTGATACTTTGGGTGATATTCCACTTTGCGGGTGTTTTAGTTACAATCCACTCTCCAAGTACTGTATATCATTTAAAATGCGATCGGCGATTTCGAGGCTTCCGCGACGGAAAGCTTTTTTTTCTTTGTAGAGGGCGTTGTTTATTTATAATAATAATACACCCACACCTCCTACCCACCCCAACCCTCATATAGCGGTACCCATACATCCTACCCATCCCAACCCACATATAGCGGTACCCACACCTCCTACCCATCCCAACCCACATATAGCGCGTAGATGAAATTCTAGCACACACACCTCCTACCCACCCCAACCTACATATAGCGGCACCCACACCTCATACCCACCCCAACCCACATATAGCGGGAGATGAAATTCTAAATGTCATCACTGAGCGTTCCAGCAATCAAGGTGTACAAAGATCAGTGCAAACGATAGAAAATATTGTTTTGATAATTGTTGAAACAGAGTTAAATTCGCTGTAGGTTTGCGTTCTATTCACGTTAAATGTTATATGGAAGTTTGTTACAGTTTAACCCTTTACCCAATGTAACCGTCAAAACCGGCCAGCGCTATTCTCAAAAATCGCCAATTAATTTTCATCATTTTTTCATTTTTTGTCTCAAAAACAGAGGTTACGACCCCTCGTTGTAACGAGTTTGTCGAAACTCGTTCCAATGAAGGGTCATAACCTATGATTTTGAGACAATTGTTTTTAAAAAAAATAGTTATTCAAGATTTCTTTTTCAAGTGTCGTCCGCTTTTCATGTTAGGTAAAGGGTTAAACATTCCAAGTACAAACATTTGATATGGGGTATATTTAGGATAAAGACCTTCTTTTAACTGCGTTATACTTACCACAACAGTCACCTCTATTGACAATGATGAGGGTTTCTATCCAATAGTAGAATTCCAAATCAACGATCCACCAAGGATTCTTGTGTAACGAGGAATGTGTGCAGGAGTCGAAACTGAAATCTGTCCTTCTGCTTCCGTCCACAGCTCTCTCTACTAATCCACCGAGGTCGTTCTCTGACTCCCACGCTGGCCTCCCTAGAGCTAAATTGATACAATCCGATCCTAAAAAGAAAATGGAATGAATATTTCTGAGATACTTGGAAAGAAGACAGATCCAAAATAAACATTTTGGTGGTTTCAGACACATTCTGTCGAAGAGTACATTTGCAGGGGTAGAGGGCGTTTTACGATTTGATTTATAGTATAGCCAGTAGAGGGCAGAGCAGGAGTGGCGTCGCTAAGGAAGGGTCTATGGGACGTTTGCAGTCAAATAAAGACTTTGACTCCCCTACTGGCTCCCTGTCCACAAAGACACACCCATTCACACATATACCCATCCTCACTCTCCCTCACACGCACTGCACCAGGGATGTCAGATGCACGGGAGCAGAGGGGGCAGCTACCCTCCCTGCCTTTAGACCACGGGTCCCAGGTTCTTTATACAATTTTTTTCAATGATTTATTCTCGAAGTAAAGCTAAAATACACACCCCAAATCCTTTCTGGAAGGTTTCATATTTCAACAGGGGTTGGGGAAGTTCCTCCTCTCAAACTCCTCTATCTCGGGCCTTCAAGACATGCATGGTGGGGCTGCTAGTGAGAATAAATGGCCTTTTCTCGGGGTCTGATTCTCTATCCCAAAGTGCTTCCGGCGCCCATGCACTGCACAATCTCTTTATTTTAAATAACACTAATCCAGTGGTTCGTTTATACTGTAGAGTGGAATATAGAGCGTGACAATAATAATAGGATCCGTCACTTCTACCTAAGTCGACTAGGGTCGCCATGCCGTTTATTACACGCCTGTTCTATAAAATCCCCATCTACAGCAACACTAAACCGTGCGGAAAATGAAAATCTGTTCCGCACATATCTGCGGAACGGAAATCGTTGACGGACTATTTTTAAATAGAAGCGAAATTTCACTGGAATTTTCTACAAATCGTGCACCGCAATTTCAATTTGAATCGTTAGCGACAGCTTAAAATCGTCCCCGAGTTTCAATGTGTTCTATGGGCCATTAGGCCACCAGTTGGCACGCCAGCAGGCTGTCATTAGGCACATAGAACACATTGGAACTCGGGGCACGAAATAGCAACACTGGTTCCCCTCGCAAATTTTGTTGGCGATAAAATGTGGGGTTTTTTGTTGATCGTTGTTAAATGAATTACCAAGTGTCCTTCTAATAATTGTTTTTTTACATGAAGGCGTGTAATAAACACAGAACGACACGCGCGTGTGAATGGGTGCGGCATCGAGTTTTATCCTTCCGCGATGGCACAAGTGCCGTATCGATTAACCCTTTCACACACGCGTGTCCTTCTGTGTATGTACTAGAGAAACCTTTATAGTTAGTGAAAGTATGCATGGTGGCTCACTGGTTACGACATTGAACATTAAACCGAGAGTTGCACTGTTTGATCCACGTCAGGGGTAACTACATCGTGTCCTTGGTCAAGGCTTCTAATCCCGATTGTCCACGTGGAGGCACGGTGGTGAAATGTATTAAGGCGAACTGCATGTCGATGGTGCACCTGTCTTCACCCAATGCTAACCCTGCTTGTGTGGAGTTAGTATGTTGCGGAGTCTAGAAGTGTCTCGCCATTACTCGGTGGTTCTCTTTGGGTATCCGACATCCTCCTCCCGTAAAACTGCCCGATACGTGATGACCCTGGCTGTTAAAATCCAAACAATAAATAAATATAGCCAGTGAAAAATCTCTGGAGCATGAACCAGTTATTCAGAATGCAATGCGAAATTGAGAATAAATTGTTATGGTTATAAAGAGAATTACCCCAGCCCCATCACAGCTGTGCTTTATACCCCCAGATAGATCTTCATGTGAAAGCTGAGCGATCGTAGCTTTATACCCCCAGATAGATCTTCATGTGAAAGTTGAGCGATCGTAGCTTTATACCCCCAAATAGATCTTCACGTGAAAGTTGAGCAATCGTAGCTTTATACCCCCAGATAGATCTTCACGTGAAAGTTGAGTGATTGTAGCTTTATACCCCCAGATAGATCTTCACGTGAAAGTTGAGCGATCGTAGCTTTATACCCCCAGATAGATCTTCACGTGAAAGTTGAGCGATCGTAGCTTTATACCCCCGATAGATCTTCACGTGAAAGTTGAGCGATCGTAGCTTTATACCCCCAGATAGATCTTCACGTGAAAGTTTAGCGATCGTAGATTTATACCCCAGGTAGATCTTCACGTGAAAGTTGAGCGATCGTAGCTTTATACCCCTAGATAGATCTTCACGTGAAAGTTGAGCGATCATAGCTTTATACCCCCAGATAGATCTTCACGTGAAAGTTGAGCGATCGTAGCTTTATACCCCCAGATAGATCTTCACGTGAAAGTTGAGCGATCGTAGCTTTATATCCCCAGATAGATCTTCACGTGAAAGTTGAGCGATCGTAGCTTTACACCCCCAGATAGATCTTCACGTGAAAGTTGAGCAATCATAGCTTTATACCCCCAGATAGATCTTAACGAGAAAGTTGAGCGATCGTAGCTTTATACCCCCAGATAGATCTTCACGTGAAAGTTGAGCGATCATAGCTTTATACCCCCAGATAGATCTTCACGTGAAAGTTGAGCGATCGTAGCTTTATACCCCCAGATAGATCTTCACGTGAAAGTTGAGCGATCGTAGCTTTATACCCCTAGATAGATCTTCACGTAAAAGTTGAGCGATCGTAGCTTTATACCCCCAGATAGATCTTCACGTGAAAGTTTCTCAATCATAGCTTTATACCCCCAGATAGATCTTCATGTGAAAGTTTCTCAATTGTAGCTTTATACCCCCAGATAGATCTTCATGTGAAAGTTTCTCAATCGTAGCTTTATACCCCCAGATAGATCTTCACGTGAAAGTTGAGCGATCGTAGCTTTATACCCCTAGATAGATCTTCATGTGAAAGTTGAGCGATCATAGCTTTATACCACCAGATAGATCTTCATGTGAAAGTTGAGCGATCATAGCTTTATACCCCCAGATAGATCTTCATGTGAAAGTTGAGCGATCATAGCTTTATACCCCCAGATAGATCTTCACGTGAAAGTTTCTCAATCGTAGCTTTATACCCCCAGATAGATCTTCACGTGAAAGTTGAGCGATCATTGAGATCGTAGTTGCTCTTCATTATGTTCGACGTCCAACAAAACTGGAGATTTACCCAAAAGCCACTAGAAAATTTCGTTTGAAACATAATTCATTTTATTTCTAGGAAAGCCACACCCACCCAACAAAAAACGTCAAACAGACCTCCGTTAATTGCACAATGCATACGGGGTCCTAATTCACGCAGATGTTTATGGAATCTGAATGCAATGCTACGAGGCTATAATCCTAAATATGACTTGGTTCCCCCACCCGCCCCTTCATGGGGAAACTGTCTCCTACTATCCCCCGTGAAACGTTTTCTGGCGCCGCCAGTGCACCGGAGCTCGATGAAGGAGGTATACTAAGGATTGATGACATATTGTACCTGACATGAGTCATCATGGTGCAAAATAAACTTGAAAAACTTATCCTTGCATGTTTCTTCCCCTATTCGTTGATCTTGATGAGAGCAAAGAAAGGCATTAAAAGTATGAGAATAGGAGTGTGCATGTGAGGGTGTATATGTGTGTGTAAGTATGGGCGAGGGTATGTATGCATAACCATGCCAGTCCGGAACGTTCAGGCCAGATATACCTTATCGTTGTGAAAATTGCTTTCTCCAGGCACCACCAGTGGCCAGTGCACTGCAAAAAATATAGGTTCTCTTTAGAACCAAAACTGGTTCTAATCTTGTCCCTGAGATGGAACCAGTTCTATTTACACAGTATTTACTTATAACCGAGTAAAGTTGAAGTTATCAGTAAATTAGACCCGACTACAACTGTAACAGAAGTAAGAAGCTTTATGGGGATGGTGTCCTACTATAGGAGATTTATACCTACGTTTGGTGAAATTGCATAGACCTTAGTGGCCCTCACAAAGAAATATTCTAGATTCCAATGGAAGAAGGCCCAACAAAAGGCCTTTGATTATTTAAAAGAGAGTTTGACACAAGTGGCTCACCTGAGCTATCCCGACACCCAGAAGGGCTACGTTCTCTATATAGATGCCTTGGGGACCTGCATAGGAGTACATAATGACTCACAAATACAAATGTCGGAAGTATTTAAAAGGGGAACCAAGTGTGAACACTCCGAGCCTCTCCTTTCGTGGATGATTTAGGGGGGGGGGGGGGGGTTTCTCGGCTGACGTTTATGAATAAAAGCCCAACGTTCTTTGTTCCCAATGAGTTCTTGAGGAATATCAGTGTCTCGCAGTACCTCACGCAAAACCTGCCAGCCTACCGATGCAAACTTTTTGCGTTGTTGAAGTAAGTCTTTCAACAAATCTGTGATGTTTGTCCCTTCAACTGTATGCTCGTTAATCATAATACACCCCCCTGTCATCCCATTTCAGATTTGGAATGGACTTCAAGCGTTTTAATAATAAACCCACTTTTCTATTCATGGTTAAAGGTACGGTGTCTAAAATTTCCCGGTCATCATGTGGAGTGGGCAGATCGGTCAATTCCATTTTAATCTTGACGGTGGTCGGTTCGAGTGATTTTTCATAGAATGTCAAATACCACTTGTTAATGCATTGTTAATAGAGTGCATTGACAAGTGGACATATTTTGGGGCTTGCAAATAAGCTAGAGCCAGTAAAACCGCTTGTGATGTGTGAATCACTGAAGGGGAAAACCTATAGATGACTCAACCAGCCTACCCTCAAGCAGAATTCAGTGTATTGAACCATGGGGGAGTGAACAGTTGCAGGAAATAAGCACTCCCCTGAATGCTGTAGCTGTCACGCCCATAGACCAGGGCATGAGACCAATTACTGAATCTTCAACATCGAGTTTTGAAGAGAAAGGTCTGTTCTACAAGACAATCTTTCAGCGCCATTCAAACTTACGCAAAGAAAACACCAAACCACACTCCTTAACGACTAGTTTTTCAGTGGAAAATCATCCGGACTGGTTTGCCGATATACCAGATTGCATGCAGCAGAAGGCACTTTTGTTACTCCAGATAATGAAAAATATACCCAATTTATCCTGGGGAGAGAAAGATCACCTCGTGTATAATGGCATTACAATTTCGGGCTCCAATATGTGTGATCTAATAAATGATCTGCTGCGAAAAAGAAAAGATTTTCAACCGACAGGGTGGAAAATTTTGGCAAACATCCTTAAAGATCAAAATATCTCAAGGGGTCTGATTGGAAATGAAGAACGTATGGACTTTTTTCTTCCAGAAAACAATATCTCTGCAAGCTGCAATGGACCAGCCTTTGAAGAATAGCCCCTGGATAAGACTGCGAATGTGGAATGCACTTCGGGGAAGCTCTCATAAAACTGGACAAAAAAGCGAAAACTCACACCAATAGGGTGTCATTCCGAATAGCCGTATATGGCGGTGTTCATTTTACTGCAAATTTCATATTCCTTTGTAATTTAATACTAATCTGACTAGTTTCGACCTCTGGTTAATATCGATATTTAAATAAATGCAATAAATCTCAGATTTCTTATTTTGTTTTTTTTTGTGGAGTCTCCTAAACTACAGAGTGCCTTTCTTGACATTCGCCATTTGGCTGTTATTAAGCGGATACATTAATAATATTCGGGAATGTATACAGGGAATATTTTATCAATAAAATGAAGGTACACAACGCATTCTCGCGTATTATCTTGTTTTTATATAGGTATTTGTGAGGGAAAGGTCTTGAGTTTTGTACAAAAATAATCGTTTTAGCACATACGCTGTAGTATGGTTCAATAAATCAGATTTCATTTCGATTTGCGCTGTAAGGGGGGTGGTAAAACCTAGAAAAAAACAACAGCTTGGATGCAATTAGTTTCCACCCATACTGTATCGGAGAGAGAGAGAGAGAGAGAGAGAGAGAGAGAGAGAGAGAGAGAGAGAGAGAAAGAGAATCGAAAGGTTTGTTGTGATCATGGTGGGTAAAGGGTCGGTCGGGCTGGCATAGTTAGATTTATTAAATATGCTAATCAGCGTGTTACATCAGTAACTATCATATATTTGTACTCAATTGAAAAAAAAATATACAGGTCTGTAAACCAGCTGCGTTTAAAAATCTATGTCAGAATTTAACAGAATGTCTGCAGAAAATACTCTATTTCATTACACCCGGACATCAAGTTCAAGCTATAATTAAACATTCGCAGTTTATTCTAAATAAACACGAGTTCTCCAGCTCGAAGTTCAAAAGTCATTGGCTAAAATCAAATAACATGTGCCGATTCATAAATTATTCAGGTCTTAATAGATTTAAAATCCTAATTATCATTATTTATTTATTGGTGTTTAAGGTCATATACTTATGAGCGATGGTTAATGATAACCGTGACAATTTTACGGGTAGACTCCGGAATGCCCAAAGAGAACCATCGAGCAACGACGAGTAACTGTCATCTCACCAACGTCGGAAATCCGCAGTATCCTTTTACCATTTTTTGATCGAGTAACAGCGTTTTTCAACTGTTAAAATGAGGGGGGTGAATGTACTGTTGATTTTCCCCCTCACAAAACATGTAAAACGAAGGGGGCTTGACCTGTTATTATAGAATTATAGTTTTTTCATTTATTTATTTAACGACAGCTGGAGCAATCCGGAAAGAACCATCGTGCAGAGGTAAACAAAGTCAAAGTTCTACACATGGTTATCATTGGCTGAAGGTAGTACGCCCTAGTACACAACATTATCGCCCACCCCACCCCACACAGATAAATAGATAATGGTAGCTCTTTCATGCTTTTACTTAGATGGGTGCGTTTTTCCTCAGTAAACGTTCAAAAATAAACCATCTGGGTTAGTAATAGTGCAGGTCTGATTTTTCTATGATTAAACACAGTCCGTAGTGTTATCACCCAAATTTTTCATTTTTAAACGCACTGGTCCACAATTAACTGTTAAACTCCTAAGGGCTGTTTTGATAACCGACTATTTATTTATATTTATTTATTGGTGTTTAAGGTCACATATTTCTCCACAACAGCTAAACATGACCTCGACAGTTTTACGGGTGGAGGAAGCTGGAGAAAGCCACCGAGCAACAGCAAGCAACTGTCAAAATTCTACATAGGGTTAGCATTGGTTGAAGACAGGTGCTCCATCGACGTGCAGTACGCCTTAGAGCACAGCGTCACCGTGCCCACACATGGTCAATGGGAATGAAGTGTCATGCCGAAGGACACAACTGACAGACACTCATGAATAAATTGATACATGTATTTCTGTCAAACTAATCCGCCATTTTGTTTTTTCGAGAAGTGTCTTGTGGAATAAATTATTTAACGAGAATTATTAATATATTATATTAGATGAATATACGCTATTTATTAGGGGACAATCTCATAGTAAATAAGGGTTAGGAGTGTAGTAAGTTATGAGAGGAGACTAATCGGGGTAATTTGATCGCTCAAAATTGTGGGGACGGGGTATCCGGGGTCCTGACATGTCCATTACATTTAGAGAACTGGACTGGGGTTCGAGATATTTTAGCTATTGTGAGGGGTGGGGAAGGGGAGAGAGGTTTCAAAAAGTTTTTTTTTTGGTAATGGATGACCTGGAGGAGGGGAGTTCATGAACGTTTTAAGTACTGTGAGGGGATACAGGGGTGTGGAATAAAAAATAAGTTATTTAACGAAAATTATTAATATATTATATTAAATGAATATACGCTATTTATTAGGGGGATTACGTCATAGCAATTAAGGTTATTAAACTTGAAAACATATGGCTGCACACTTGTCTCCTTCAACCCTCCTCATAACCTCATTTGACCCCCCCCCCCCCCCTTATTTGATGAGGAGCATCTACACCAGTCAATCGAGTTGTGCATCTCTGCTACTTGTGGCGCGATGACGGTTAAGTTGAATCAGCTGAAACCCGCAAGTCTCGCAGCTAAATGTCGAGTTTTGACATTTCTCCATGTTTTTCTAATGTATCTTTCCTACTATAGCATTTCAGACAAAACGTCCACTGGAACATCTCTTTTGTTGAATTTGCTATTGAAACACAAAATTGACAGTTCAAAGAACCTTCTTGGTGGGTTTTCAGATGATCCGTTAATTCATCTCTTGAAAGTATTGGGGCATAAAGTACAGCCATGTATAGCCTCTCCCCCGTGTACATTAGTCTCATTGCGATTTCTCTTGTGATTTTTTTGAGAATCAGTCAAAACGTAGAAATCATTAAAAAATTGTTGAAATTTGAAAATTTGAATCTCAGAGTATGGAAGAAGGTTGCATGTTGACTGCTAATTTAATGAGGTTTTGATTACGCCCATAAGTTTTGAACAATAGATTTAATTGCTTCAACATCTGTCACTCTCGTAGTTCACGTTTGAAAAAAAATCGATTTAATGACACCCAGACACAATGCAGTGTTTATTTTAGCACGTATCCAGGTCAGGGTCAGTCGATAGCATTCATATATATGTCCAGTACGTCAATATTATTTTTAAATATATTATTTTTTTATCTAATAATATCTATCCCAAATTATGACTTTAAAAAAAATATGTACTAATCGACATTATTAATTCATTTATTAATATACTAATTATTATAATCAACCCTAATTACACCCATTAATTACATTAATGACATTAATTATGCAACAGTCATTAATTAAAATTAATTAAGCAACAGTTATTAAAGTGATTAAAAAGTATTCATTCATTAAGTGACGTTAATTATCTTACGTAACTTTTTAATTAAGATGACGTCATTCACCCCTCTCCCCCCCCTCCCCATCCCTCTCCCCCAGAACAGTCCTGAAACCTGTACAATATACTACACACGTCACTCTCAGAGAATCTATAGGTTTCTATGTACTCACATGGTGTCCTTCACAGTCATGGGAAGGTGTACAAATTATCTCCACTCAGACCGTTAGAGAATATTTCCCCAAAAGTGTTTCGGAAATACCTTTAATAATCTTCATCAACGCGTATCTAGGAAATACCTTTAATAATCTTCATCAACGCGTATCTAATTTATTGACAGTTTTGTATAAATTCTCATCGAAGGGAATGTACACCTGCATTTGGGGTCTGCTCAGAACATATAGGTACAGTACGTGTAGAGTGTATTATCACTAAATCACCCGCAGAGTGGAGATTCCACCCAAGCAATAATTGCAAATTTGTTGCAAAGCATAACAAGCACAAACAAAGTTTCAGCCAATGGACCTCCGAGTTTAACTCGGAGGTCCATTGGCTGAAACATTGCTTGTGTGTTTAGTCGATATGTACAAAATTTGAAAGTTATAGTTTGGGTGCTAACTCCACTCCGTGGGTGATTCAGTTACAATCCACCCTCCACGCACTGTGGTTGATACAAAGATAGTGCACACCTTTATTGACCCTAATCTACAGTTCCTCCACAAACATGACAAGATGCAATTATAATATCACTTGCATTCTAATTATATTTCCTGTGTTCCAAAGTACAGTTTAATTTCATACATTCATTTTCTGCTCGATTATATTCTGCCTGACGGGTCCTTTCAAGTACTGTATTATTTTATTAGAATTTGCTGTAGGCTCTAATGTCCCGCCTAACACTTTACCTAACATTAAATATTCCGTTGTAGGCTCTAATTTCCCGCCTAACACTTTACGTAACATTAAATATTCTGTTGTAGGCTCTAATGTCCCGCCTAACACTTTACCTAACATTAAATATTCCGTTGTAGGCTCTAATGTCCCGCCTAACACTTTACCTAACAGTAAATATTCTGATGTAGGCTCTAATGTCCCGCCTAACACTTTACCTAACATTACATATTCTGTTGTAGGCTCTAATGTCCCGCCTCACACTTTACCTAACAGTAAATATTCTGCTGTAGGCTCTAATGTCCCGCCTAACACTTTACCTAACAGTAAATATTCTGTTGTAGGCTCTAATGACCCGCCTAGCACTTTATCTAACATTAAATATTCTGCTGTAGGCTCTAATGTCCCGCCTAACACTTTACCTAACATTAAATATTCTGCTGTAGGCTCTAATGTCCCGCCTAACACTTTACCTAACAGTAAATATTCTGTTGTAGGCTCTAATGTCCCGCCTAACACTTTACCTAACAGTAAATATTCTGCTGTAGGCTCTAATGACTCGTCCAACACTTTACCTAACATTAAATATTCTGCTGTAGGCTCTAATGTCCCGCCTAACACTTTACCTAACAGTAAATATTCTGATGTAGGCTCTAATGACCCGCCTAACACTTTACCTAACATTAAATATTCTGCTGTAGGCTCTAATGTCCCGCCTAACACTTTACCTAACAGTAAATATTCTGTTGTAGGCTCTAATGTCCCGCCTAACACTTTACCTAACATTAAATATTCTGTTGTAGGCTCTAATGTCCCGCCTAACACTTTACCTAACATTAAATATTCTGTTGTAGGCTCTAATGTCCCGCCTAACACTTTACCTAACAGTAAATATTCTGATGTAGGCTCTAATGTCCAGCCTAACACTTTACCTAACATTAAATATTCTGTTGTAGGCTCTAATGTCCCGCCTAACACTTTACCTAACATTAAATATTCTGTTGTAGGCTCTAATATCCCGCCTAACACTTTACCTAACAGTAAATATTCTGTTGTAGGCTCTAATGTCTCGCCTAACACTTTACCTAACATTAAATATTCTGTCGTAGGCTCTAATGTCCCGCCTAACACTTTACCTAACATTAAATATTCTGTTGTAGGCTCTAATGTCCCGCCTAACACTTTACCTAACAGTAAATATTCTGTTGTAGGCTCTAATGTCCCGCCTAACACTTTACCTAACATTAAATATTCTGTTGTAGGCTCTAATGTCCCGCCTAACACTTTACCTAACATTAAATATTCTGTTGTAGGCTCTAATGTCCCGCCTAACACTTTACCTAACAGTAAATATTCTGATGTAGGCTCTAATGTCCCGCTTAACACTTTACCTAACATTAAATATTCTGTTGTAGGCTCTAATGTCCCGCCTAACACTTTACCTAACAGTAAATATTCTGCTGTAGGCTCTAATGTCCCGCTTAACACTTTACCTAACATTAAATATTCTGTTGTAGGCTCTAATGTCCCGCCTAACATTTTACCTAACATTAAATATTCTGCTGTAGGCTCTAATGACCCGCCTAGCACTTTACCTAACAGTAAATATTCTGTTGTAGGCTCTAATGACCCGCCTAACACTTTACTCAACATTAAATATTCTGTTGTAGGCTCTAATGACCCGCCTAGCACTTTACCTAACATTAAATATTCTGCTGTAGGCTCTAATGACCCGCCTAACACTATACCTAACATTAAATATTCTGTTGTAGGCTCTAATGACCCGCCTAGCACTTTACCTAACATTAAATATTCTGCTGTAGGCTCTAATGACCCGCCTAACACTATACCTAACATTGAATATTCTGCAGTAGGCTCTAATGAACCGCCTAACACTATACCTAACATTAAATATTCTGCTGTAGGCTCTAATGACCCGCCTAGCACTTTACCTAACAGTAAATATTCTGCTGTAGGCTCTAATGACTCGCCTAACACTTCACCTAACATTAAATATTCTGCTGTAGTCTCTAATGACCCGCCTAACACTTTACCTAACAGTAAATATTCTGATGTAGGCTCTAATGTCCCGCCTAGCACTTTACCTAACAGTAAATATTCTGATGTAGGCTCTAATGACCCGCCTAGCACTTTACCTAACATTAAATATTCTGCTGTAGGCTCTAATGACCTGCCTAGCACTTTACCTAACAGTAAATATTCTGCTGTAGGCTCTAATGACCCGCCTAGCACTTTACCTAACATTAAATATTCTGCTGTAGGCTCTAATGACCCGCCTAACACTTTACCTAACATTAAATATTCTGCTCTAGGCTCTAATGTCCCGCCTAGCACTTTACCTAACATTAAATATTCTGCTGTGGGCTCTACTGATCCCCCTAGCACTTTACCTAACATTAAATATTCTGCTGTAGGCTCTAATGACCTGCCTGGCACTTTACCTAACATTAAATATTCTGCTGTAGGCTCTAATGACCCGCCTAACACTTTACCTAACATTAAATATTCTGCTCTAGGCTCTAATGACCCGCCTAACACTTTACCTAACATTAAATATTCTTCTGTAGGCTCTAATGACCCGCCTAGCACTTTACCTAACATTAAATATTCTGCTGTAGGCTCTAATGACCCGCCTAACGCTTTACCTAACATTAAATATTCTGCTCTAGGCTCTAATGTCCCGCCTAGCACTTTACCTAACATTAAATATTCTGCTGTAGGCTCTAATGACCCGCCTAACACTTTACCTAACATTAAATATTCTGCTGTAGGCTCTAATGACCCGCCTAGCACTTTACCTAGCATTAAATATTCTGCTGTAGGCTCTAATGACCCGCCTAACCCTTTACCTAACATTAAATATTCTGCTGTAGGCTCTAATGACCCGCCTAACCCTTTACCTAACATTAAATATTCTGCTGTATGCTCTAATGACCCGCCTAACCCTTTACCTAACATTAAATATTCTGCTGTAGGCTCTAATGACCCGCCTAGCACTTTACCTAGCATTAAATATTCTGCTGTAGGCTCTAATGACCCGCCTAACCCTTTACCTAACATTAAATATTCTGCTGTAGGCTCTAATGACCCGCCTAGCACTTTACCTAGCATTAAATATTCTGCTGTAGGCTCTAATGACCCGCCTAACCCTTTACCTAACATTAAATATTCTGCTCTAGGCTCTAATGACCCGCCTAACACTTTACCTAACAGTAAATATTCTGATGTAGGCTCTAATGACCCGCCCAGCACTTTACCTAACATTAAATATTCTGCTGTAGGCTCTAATGACCCACCTAACACTTTACCTAACAGTAAATATTCTGATGTAGGCTCTAATGACCCGCCTAACACTTTAGCTAACATTAAATATTCTGCTGTAGGCTCTAATGACCCGCCTAACACTTTACCTAACACTAAATATTCTGCTCTAGGCTCTAATGACCCGCCTAACACTTTACCTAACAGTAAATATTCTGATGTAGGCTCTAATGACCCGCCTAGCACTTTACCTAACATTAAATATTCTGCTGTAGGCTCTAATGACCCGCCTAACACTATACCTAACATTAAATATTCTGCTGTACGCTCTAATGACCCGCCTAACACTTTACCTAACATTAAATATTCTGCTCTAGGCTCTAATGACCCGCCTAACACTTTACCTAACAGTAAATATTCTGATGTAGGCTCTAATGACCCGCCTAGCACTTTACCTAACATTAAATATTCTGCTGTAGGCTCTAATGACCCGCCTAACACTATACCTAACATTAAATATTCTGCTGTAGGCTCTAATGACCCGCCTAACACTATACCTAACATTAAATATTCTGCTGTAGGCTCTAATGACCCGCCTAGCACTTTACCTAACATTAAATATTCTGCTGTAGGCTCTAATGACCCGCCTAACACTATACCTAACATTAAATATTCTCCTGTAGGCTCTAATGACCCGCCTAACACTTTACCTAACATTAAATATTCTGATGTTGGCTCTAATGACCAGCCTAACACTTTACCTAACAGTAAATATTCTGCTGTAGGCTCTAATGACCCGCCTAGAACTTTACCTAACATTAAATATTCTGCTGTAGGCTCTAATGACCCGCCTAACACTTTACCTAACATTAAATATTCTGCTGTAGGCTCTAATGACCCGCCTAGCACTTTACCTAGCATTAAATATTCTGCTGTAGGCTCTAATGACCCGCCTAACCCTTTACCTAACATTAAATATTCTGCTGTAGGCTCTAATGACCCGCCTAACCCTTTACCTAACATTAAATATTCTGCTGTAGGCTCTAATGACCCGCCTAACCCTTTACCTAACATTAAATATTCTGCTGTAGGCTCTAATGACCCGCCTAGCACTTTACCTAGCATTAAATATTCTGCTGTAGGCTCTAATGACCCGCCTAACCCTTTACCTAACATTAAATATTCTGCTGTAGGCTCTAATGACCAGCCTAGCACTTTACCTAGCATTAAATATTCTGCTGTAGGCTCTAATGACCCGCCTAACCCTTTACCTAACATTAAATATTCTGCTCTAGGCTCTAGTGACCCGCCTAACACTTTACCTAACAGTAAATATTCTGATGTAGGCTCTAATGACCCGCCTAGCACTTTACCTAACATTAATATTCTGCTGTAGGCTCTAATGACCTGCCTAGCACTTTACCTAACATTAAATATTCTGCTGTAGGCTCTAATGACCCGCCTAACACTATACCTAACATTAAATATTCTGCTGTACGCTCTAATGACCCGCCTAACACTTTACCTAACATTAAATATTCTGCTCTAGGCTCTAATGACCCGCCTAACACTTTACCTAACAGTAAATATTCTGATGTAGGCTCTAATGACCCGTCTAGCACTTTACCTAACATTAAATATTCTGCTGTAGGCTCTAATGACCCGCCTAACACTATACCTAACATTAAATATTCTGCTGTAGGCTCTAATGACCCGCCTAGCACTTTACCCAACATTAAATATTCTGCTGTAGGCTCTAATGACCCGCCTAACACTATACCTAACATTAAATATTCTGCTGTAGGCTCTAATGACTCGCCTAGCACTTTACCTAACATTAAATATTCTGCTGTAGGCTCTAATGACCCGCCTAACACTATACCTAAAATTAAATATTCTGCTGTAGGCTCTAATGACCCGCCTAACACTTTACCTAACATTAAATATTCTGATGTTGGCTCTAATGGCCCGCCTAACAATTTACCTAACAGTAAATATTCTGCTGTAGGCTCTAATGACCCGCCTAGAACTTTACCTAACATTAAATATTCTGCTGTAGGCTCTAATGACCCGCCTAACACTTTACCTAACATTAAATATTCTGCTGTAGGCTCTAATGACTCGCCTAACACTTTACCTAACATTAAATATTCTGTTGTAGTCAAAATTTTGCAACCCTAATCTTTAGGATTGCCTTTGTGCGTGTTCCTCTGAGCGACCCCTACCCCCTTTTAGTTTCCAGGTGAACTAAAGGTAATGTAATAATATAATACTTCGAACACAAGTTAATATTTTCTGATTAGGGTTTGAAAGTGGTGAAGTGGGGGTTGTGACACATATTATTTTCTATATTCCAGTATCCTAAAGAGAACTAGCTGAAAAACACTGCTGCGATCCGCTTTCACGATTTATATATTGTACAGTTGAAACTAGAAGTCTTGTCACCATTATCGTGGTAAATGTTCGTTAGTTAATGCGCTCTTTACTGCAGAAGAATGAAATAGTCTGAAATACACAAGAAAGTTAGCACTGTACAATGCAAAATATAAAGTGCAATTAGCGAGGCGGGTAGTGTAATCAATAATATGAAAATACGCGACACGTAATGGTGCACACCCAATATTGTTAATTTCGGTAAATATTGCAGGCCCCAAGCATGATTTTTCAGGAAAGAGATGGTATATATCGCAGAAATAGCAGCGGTTATGTGAAATATAACAATTTGCCAAAACGTGTTGTACAGTGACATGCAATAAACACAGAACCACGCATGTATGTTCATATGTTACTCTGGCGACAAATATGGCAATCGAGAAATTTTGAAAGATTGCGGAAGGATCAAACTTCAGACAAGCTATAATAAAACAAACCTTCATTTTTTAAACTGACAAAAGATCATAATTCAATAGCAAATAGGTTCATTAGGGTTTAACAACACTTTCAAAAACCAAGGCTATATTATAAGCGGGATTGTACGTCAATTTCAATAACTAAAGTTATTATATCACATTGTTAGTTCTCAAGATCCTTCCCATCCTTCAATACCAAGACGAGCAAAATAGTCGTACGTGGAGTCACTCGTTCAGGCAATTACTCTATGGCTCATTTTTTCGATGGGATTCTGGTCGTTCGAGCAATCTGAGATGGTTAGCAAGCCTGTACTAGTGCTAGTAATAGTACAAGGCCGCAAGAGTGGAAGAAGACTGCGGGATTTGGTGACTACTGTAAAAGCTAATCATAGGACAGACGATGGCAATACTGGGAAAATCAGTAATTGTGGTGTTCGAGATATGAAGATCATGGAGTGGTCTAGAACTGGGCAGATGCTAGGAGCTAAATTATCATCAGGTATATACAGTACTACATCATCATGTCATAGGTATCCTCCTATACCCCGATGAGCATTAAGAGCCGTAAAAGAAATCGCTCTTTCGATACTCATCTGCTCAATGGGATTTGAGTCGTTCGAGTAGAGACTTTTTCAGTAACTGCTCAAAAGCTTATTTGCTCGATAAGATTCGAGTCGTTCGAATAATACCTAACTATGCTTGATTGTATTTTGGGTTTGAGGATCATAGAGGACTTCGTTTTACACAGGAAAGGCAAAAACAGAGATGGCCAAGACAAAATAGTCTGCTGGGATAGGCAGAAATGGTACCAGTAAAAGGCAAAACAGGCCACGAAATAGGATAAACCACAGAAAATATCGGGATAGATAAAATACCGAGACTGTGGTGCACATCCGAAACAATAAAGTTAATCTTATACAAAGGAATGTGTCTATTGTTGGGCAAAAATAAGAATTCTATGGGACAACAGATAGAAACCGAATATTTAGTGGGAAATCCGCACTAGTAAAAGAACTGTTTGTTTCATTTGGGTAATTTTACAAAGTATTCGAACAAATGCAATTACTCATACCAGGAAACGCACCTTGAAGCACTGTATGCTACTCTTTTAAGTCCAGTATTGAGGAATCCGTGCCAAATAAAGTGTTTTGATGTTTAGAGAGATTGGCTGGATGTTTGTGGTAAATCGATGTACTCTAGTTCACTTCAATTTCATATCAAGTTCTAGATAACTATAGGGGGATATCAGTTAGTAGTAACATCGGAAAAGTATTCTGTAAGGTCATATACGGTAGACTTGAGGAAGTTATTGAAGAGAAAGGTTTTTTAGGAGAAATTCAAAATGGTTTCAGGAAAGGTCGAAGAGTCACTGATCACCTATTTACACTCACCCAACTGATAGAATCAACAAAGGCTGAAAAGAAAAAGATGTTTCTGGCATTTCTAGATGTGAAAAAAGCGTACGACCGAGTGTGGAGGGAAGGTATGTGGCGAAAGCTCGAGGGCATCGGACTGGGGGGTGACTTTGTGGGAATCATGAAAGCACTGTATACAGATGTGCAAAGCCAACTCAGTCTAGGGAGTATCACTACAAAACGAGTCCCTATGGATATAGGCCTCAAGCAGGGGTGTATCTTTTCACCGATTTTGTTTGCATTGTATGTTAAAGATTTAGGGGACGAACTAATTCAGAGTGCGGAGGGGGTAAATGTTGGAGACATAAAGGTACCAGGCTTATTCTTTGCGGACGACATGGTGTTAATGTCTAGAACTGAACAGGGGCTAGAGAAATTGCTGGAAATTGTTGGTAGATATGGGAACACTTGGCGGCTCGAACTAAATGAAAATAAAAGCAAGGTAATACCCGTTGGACGCAAGGTAGATATGACGAAGAGATGGAGAGTGGGGGAGTTCTCAATCCCCGAAGGGGAAAGCAAACAAATCACTGTAGGAGAAACGGGAGAGTATGAGTATCTAGGGGTAAGCATAAATATAACGGGAAGAGGGGTGTACAGAAATTACTCAGCCAAACTGATTCTGAAGGGGAAAAGAATTCTGAACCAACTAAACTTTTAGGGAAAAATAGTTTCAACAAGGTCTTTGTGGGGAAAACACTGTGGGAGAGGGTGGGTTTACCAAGTATAACGTATGGCACGGACGTGATTCCATTAAACCAAACCGTTATTAAGAAGTTGGAAAGTACTCAGAATGATGCCGGCAGATGGATAACAGGGTCGAGTAATGCTGCAGCTTTGGAAGCAGTAAGGGGGAGCTTGGGCGGATGAAAATCAAGGACAGGGTAGATTTGGGAAAACTGTGTTACTTTAACTACTTGAGAAACCTGCCTGACAACCGGTGGTGCAAATTGATGCTCGATACCATTTGGAATTCTAATATAGATACGGGGTGGTCAAAACATGTGAGGGAACTAATGGACAATTACTCTATAGAGGTCACAAACATAGAAGTAGGAATGAAAGAAGGCAAAAGGTTTGTCAAAGAGAGAGTCATGGAAGATTGCAATCGAAACTGGCGAGCAGGGGTTAGCGTGAAAAGATCACTGCAGGGGTTACAATATAAAGAAAAGCCAGCTTTTGAGAAGTACCTAGATGGCACCTTTGGAGGGTCACTGCTGTTCAAACTGAGATCAAGATCACTGGAGCTTCGGGGAAAAATTGGGAGAGATGGAGAAAAGGGATGCCAAATGTGCCACTCTGGTGTAGTGGAGACCCTGGAACATTTTCTCTTGGAATGCCCACAGTATATACCTCATAGAATAAAATTTACTGGAAGAATAATGCAGAAGTGGGGTGAAGAAACAAAGGATAGATGGCTGAAGGGGGACACGAGGGAGAGGGTAGGAATGCTTATTGAAGAAATTGAAGAAGAGGAAGTGAGGGACACTATTAAGCAGTTTATATCTGAATGCTGGGAGGAGAGGAGGGGAAGAGGGGGTGGGGTGCAGGGGGAATGATGGCCTTCTCTTATGAGGACCGCGACAAATCAGCGGCTGGCCAAAGAGTTATTATTATTATTATCCACATGAGACCTCTCATCATTCATTTAGCACTACGTGCTACTATTATAAACCCTAGGTGGGGGATTTCTAAGTCCGTCTCGGTAGTTTTGGATTATTAAGAGGGATTGTCGGGTTGTTTGCTGTAATTAAAATTACTCCTATTCAATCGAACACCCTCCGAACACACCCCTTTCCTACTAGAAGGTTTTGGGTCACATAGCAAACATGTGCTACCATAGAAACCCAGATGGCAGCCCCGGATATACAAAATGGACGACGTACACTCGCCTCACCTCAACAAAAGGCGCTGAGCATGCACACTAGGACCACGTATCACTATGGGGATGTTGTCACAAGATGGCGCTCACACACGCTACCATGATAACCAAAAATGAAGTAACTGGGCCATGTGTCTATGACGTCGAGATCCGGCCAATGTGGGTCGATCGGGTACATGATCAACTACTAACATCAAGCCGAGAGATACACGATTCGATCCCCAGCAGGGGTAGCTGCGTTGTGTCATTGGGCAAGGCACTTAATCACGATTGCTCAAGTGGGGGAACTGTGGCGCAGCCATGGGGGCGTTCAGGGGGCACCCCCCCCCCCCCCCCCACAAAACAAAAATAATTCTGATAGGATCACCGATCCAATGTCGAGTTGTGACAGTACAAAAGTGGGTTTAATCATTATCATCTTATCATCCGAAAACTAATTGTTTACAATTTACTATGTGAAGGGTCACTGTGACCTTGACCTTTGACCTCCTGCTTCCAAAATAAATAGGGCTCTTTCTTGCAATAATGCCAACCTACCTATGAAGTTTCATGAACGTGGGTGGAACCATTGTCAAATTATCATCTGGAAACCAATTGTTTACTGGTGCCATCCTACCTATGAAGTGTTATGAACGTGGGTCGAACCATTATCAAGCTGTCATCCGGAAACCAATTGTTTTGATTTACTATGTTCAGGGTCACTGTGGCCTTGACCTTTGACCTAGTGAGTTCAAAATAATAGGGGTTTTTCCTCTCAGGAACGTCAACTATTACCCACGTGGGGGCACGGCGACGCTGTGTACTAAGGCGTACTGCACGTTGATGGTGCACTGTCTTCAACCAATGCTAACCCTGCTCGTGTGGAGTCAGTAAAATGGGGAGCTGACAGTTGCTCGCCGTTGCTCGGTGGTTCTCTCCGGGTACCCCGGCTTCCTCCGCCCATAAACTGTCATGGTCATGATTAGCCATTGTGCAGAAATATGTGACCTTAAACACCAATAAATAAATAAATAAATAACTTCCTGACTTCCAAAGTCAGATCCGTGTCACATGAGTCTTAGATTTTTAGAGCTCATACAACAAGCTGAATAGTATATGTAGCCCTTGAAAAAAAAGAAGAAGCCCTTGAAAAACCCTTGAACTTTGAGAGCAAATTTTTGTATGAACCCTGTTGACGGATGACGGATGGAGAGCGATGAGATTAGCTCAGCTTGACTTTGTCAAGATGAGCTAAAAAAGCCAGTTTTCCCAGTTAAGGCACCTAGAGTCATTGGTATGGAACTGACAAAAACATAAAACACTGCTTTTTTCAACAGTATGACCAGTACTGCTCATGTGGTATCTCTTAGCACTGTTAAAATGCCTAAAAAGATCCAGTATTGATTCTGTGGTGCTGTGCTTGAGCAGCAAGTATCCATTAGGGCACTTTCACAACCTTAGATTTAATCCCCACAAATGCCCATTCTGATAAAAAGTGTGAAATTGTGGAAAATATGTCTCCAAGGAGGATGAATGAGATATTTGCTCAAACAATTTGTTTTTTTTAGTGTTTTGAAAGTCTACACAGAAATAAAAACTGACATACAATGAAAAATTTTGTTAGAAGAGCCAAGACAAGATTGTCAAACAGAAAAAAAAAACCTCAATGGACCCTGAGTTCTGCAGTACCTAAGCAAATCATAGGAAACTGAGAGAGTATGAGATTGACTTTAGTTTCCCAAACATACTGTACAGTCTTTCCTATTGTTTCTCATCAACTGAGGCTGCAGTATGGGGGATGGGGGAGTGGGAGGGGGGTGGGGGGACTTGATTCAAGGAGAGAACAATATTTCACAGCTGTTACTGTAGTTTGGTGCTGTAATTTTGGGATTCAAATATCTTTGTCAAGTATAACCCTTCAGAGAACTTTTTCAAAACAGGGGGGGGGGGGGGGCATGCATCAAATAAGAGGGAAAATTTAGTACTAGACTACTTTACTGGTAGCTGTGCACGAATGCCATTCACTCACATTTGCAACTTTATTGTGTTATTTTTTCCACTGTACCTCACCCCCAAATTTGTGTTCTAAAATACTCTTTCAATGAAGAAGTTATTTTTTAACACTTTTTAACCCTTCACCAAATATAACGGTCAAAAGCTGCTGGTGCTATTCACAAGTATTGCCATTCCATGTTCATTATTTTCTCGTTTTTTTGTGTCAAACACATAGCTTATGACGCCTCATTGGAATGGGGTCATTCCAATGGTGTGAAAAGTCATTTTTTGACACAAAAAATTAGTAAGTCAATAAGTTTGTGGGCAAGGGTAATCAGCTTTTCATGTTACATGTAAGTAAAGGGTTAACAGTATAATTCAGGCAAACATCTAAATGCCAGTAAATAAAAGTGCAATATGGGTTTTCTGGCTGTAGGTTTGAATGGTGATTTGGAAGGGGGTTGGAAGATTGGACTCCCCCTCTGCCCCTAATACTATGATGGGGAACCATGTTTTAATTACATTTGTTAATACATGTGCACATGTAGGGTAAAATAGGCTGTTATTTGGCATTTGCTGGGGGCTGTAGTGTGCCACTGGAGGCTACACTTGCTCAAGATGTGAATTTGCTTGCAATATATAGTCCTTATTGCTGATGATGACAAAAACATACTTTTCAAAACAATAAAAAAGTATTGTAAGGTGTGTGGTACCCCAATGAATTTTTTAATGTGAAATAGTCTCTCAAAATAATAATTAAATCAGGTTCAGAAGCCAAATTATGTATTTCCTTAGTCAACCCCAATCCTATCAAAGATACCTCTTTCATGTGACAAAAGAGTCATTTCTGCATGAGAATTCAACTTTTGGCTTCCACTGAGTTAAAAACATGGGAAATTTGTTCTTTTAAAGAAAACTGTCCAAACTGTGTCAAATGGCTTAAAAACTGCTGTTGCCTCCAATACATTTTTCTACTCTGTTTTGCCCTGTTACCTAAAGGAATTCATGTAGATTTTTTTAAAAACTAACCCAGTCCCCAAATGAAACTAAAATCTGCATCAGCATGTAATACTTTGAGGAAAACATTGTCTCCTTTAACCATACAGCAAGACAAAGAGTGGTGTTCCAACCCCATGAAACCATATAAATGTCAATTTTAAATCAAAAATTGGGGTTGCAGCTATATTATTCACCAATATCAATAGACAGTACCATTTTGTCCCAACAACTGATGTCAAATTTTCTTCTACATACTGATGTGGCAAAATATAGCCCTGAAGGTGTCCCCCTAGTATGCCCCTTTTTTATCAAAAACTAGGATAAAATTCACAAATTAATTGATGTTGACATATAACAAACCCCTTGTGATATTAAATTTCTCATTTGTGATAATTTCTAAATCCCATTCTGGCTTCTGAAGATATTTCACATTGCGCTTGATGAATGTTTTGCCATTCTTGTGAAAAAAGCCTCACTTTCTCAGTTAAGACACCTAGAGTCATTGGTATGGCACTGACACAACATTAAACACTGATTTTTTCCAACAGCATGACCAGCTGAGCACTGCTCCTATGTTATAGCATAGCACTGTTAAAATGCCTAAAACCATCAAATATTGATTCTGTAGTGATGTGCATGTCCTACAAGTACATGTACCCACAAGGGCTCATTTACAACCTTGGATTTAATCCCCGCAGGCACCCATTCTGATAAAAAGAGTGAAATTAGGGAAAATACATGCATGCCTAGTATCCAGTGAGGATGACTCAGATATTTGCTTCAGGAATGTAGTGCTCTTTTATGTTTAATATATTTGTGTATGTGTGTGTATGGGTGTGTGTGTGTGTGTGGGGGGGGGGGGGGTGCGGTCAATTGCCAGTTACTGAAAAATGTAGAACTGTGCAAATGGAAACAAACCAACACTTTGCATGATGGACAGACAGACATGCAATCACATATCTTGAAAGAGACAGTCTACATGTACATAGGAATGGTATAATGGACAGACAGACATGCAATCACATATTTTGAAAGTGACATTCTACATGTACATAGGAATACTGACTGACATACAATGAAAAATATAGCGAGAAGAGCCAGGACAGGGTTATCAAAACAGAAAAAAACTCAGTGAACCCTGAGTGCTGCAGTACTAAAGCAAATCATAGGAAACTGAGAGTGCATGCTGTTAACTTTCTCATCAGCTGAAGGGTTTAGTATGGGTGGTAGAGGAACAATTGTCAATGCAATTTTGTGCTATAACATGGGGACCAACAGCACTAGTATCAGACTACTATATTGGTAGATGTGCACAGAAGCCATTCATTCACATTTGCAACTTTGTTACTTTTCCCACTGTACCCCCACCCCCTTTCCCCAAATTTATGTTCCAAAATACTCTGTGAATGAAAAAATTGTTTTTCAACATTTTTAATCACTCACTCAATGTAATGGCCAAAACAGGCTAGCACCATTCACCGAAACAGCCATTCAATGTTCATTATTTTTGCACCAAAAACATAGCTTATGACCCCTCCTTGGAATGAGCTCGTTCAGCTCAATCCAGTAGGGATCATAACTATGTTTTTGACACAAAAAAATGAAAAGAAATTAGTTATTCAAAAAGTGCTATCTTCTTTTCATGTGAGGTAAAGGGTTAACATCATAAAATGGAGAAAGCTTCTATTAATCATTCACTCAATGTAATGGTCAAAACCGGCTAGCACCATTCACCAAAATTGCCATTCAATATTAATTTTTGGGGGCATTTTTTGGCATCAAAAATATAGCTTATGCCCTCCTTATTGGAATGAGCTTGTTCAGCGAATACAAGTGAAGTATGGGCGAATACAAGTGACACCTTTATTGGAATGAGCTTGTTCAGCGAATACAAGTAAAGTATGGGTTTTCTGGCTAAATGTTTGGATGGTGATTTGGGAGAGGATTGGAATATAATTGGAATCCCCTCTTTCACAAGTACAATGAGGGGAAAGCATGGTTTCATTAGATGTGTTAATAGGGTAAAAAGGTGGTTACATGTGTACATGTATTTGTCATTTGCCAGAGGTTATAGTGTGCTTCTCAGGTCTGGATGCCACACTTGCTCAAGATGCATTTAACTGCATTATTTTTTGGCAATATATGGCCTTTTTTGCCGACTGTGACAAAAATATAACTTTTCCAAAAATAAAACAGTATTATTCAGTCTGTGGTTCTCGAATGAACATTTTAAAAGTGAAATATGTGTAATATCCAAAAAAATATAATTAAATCAGTGTTGGAAGCCAAAATAATGTACATTTACAATGTACTGTACTTATTTCCTATAATCAAACCCAAACCTTTCGAAGGGTAACCTACAAAACTTTTCTCTGACAAATTGTCCCCCCCCCCCCCCCCCCAATCATTTTTCACACAATGCGCAAAAATCACCCCCCTACCCCCATGTTTTTTTCAGGTAAACAGAAATTCCTCCCTCCATAATTTCTGGTGAACAACCCCCCCCCCCCCCCCCACCTCCCTAATTTTTTAGAAGTGCATGTATATTTAAAGCCATACAAAAATGTCCAAAGCTTTTTACCACTTGAGGCCGAGCACTTGTCGCTTCAATCAATGCTAACTTTGCTTATGTGGAGTTAGCACGTTGGATAATTGCTCACTGTTGCCAGGTGGTTCTCTCAGTGCACTTTAGTTTCCTCCACCCATAAAACTGTCCGACACGAGGAGACACTGGCTGTTGAAAGTGTCCTTAAACTCCAATAACTAAATAACTGTGTTGATAAATAGTTAATGAGGCATGTTTTCTTGTAAATAGTGATGAGTGTTTATGTAATTTACAAATTAAATACATAAGTTTTTAAATCCTTTTGGACTGCCTTTTAATCTTTTGGTGTAAGAGGCCGGGTGGGGGATTTTTGTACTGCTCTTAAAATAATGAGAGAGAATGTGGTACTACTCAAAAACTGTGGGAGGAATTTTTGCTAAGTGTTTAAAAATGATTGGGGGTATTTTTTGTAGGGGGGATTTTAACCTACATTCTAATCCTTCCAAAGATACATTTTATCTCTTTCATTTGATAAAAGAGTCATTTTTGCATGAGAATTCACTACTTTCTTTAAAAAAAT